>BCLK01000187.1:0-19869 GCA_001748405.1 Paraphoma sp. B47-9
GTTTGTGTCATGATGAATGGTATGATGATGCTGATGACCTGGAGTTTGATGCTGTAGGGTGGCATTGGTGTGTTGGTGACCGGTATGATGATGATGAGGTTCGTTGGTAGTGCTGAGAAGATTTTCAATGGTAGGTGCACTGGTATGATGATGATGATGAGGAACGTTGGTAGTGGCGAGAAGATTTTTCATGGTAGGCGCACTGGTATGAGGTTGTCGTGGAGGATCGTTACTGGAATGGAGTATATTCCTCAACGGAGCAACGCCCTGGTGTGCCTTTGGTGCCGAAGGCGCTGTACGCTTTTCGTGTTCATGCTTTTCACGCGCCTCCCGCTCACGCTTTTCGCGACGATACATGTCTGGGTCCCAATCAGGACCCTGTGGAGTTACTTCGCGAGCACTCGAGGAAGTGGCTGGAGGATTTGGGGCTTTGGGCGCCTTTGCTTTTGCCTTTCCCTTTCCCTTGCTCGATTGGTTATTGTTGTTGTTGCCAGCCATAGCGTTTGATTTGGACCTGTTATCGGACTCGGAAATGTCTGTTCGAAATATCCACTCAAATGCACGTGCTTCAAAACCAGTCAATGGTTTCTGGATATGCCAGATATAAAATTTGTAATGGTTGTTCAGTGATTGTAACTTTCTTTTAAGCTGTAGGATCGAGCCAGTCGATATTGATAGTAGGAAATAATAGTCTTGGTGAATGATATGATTGTCGTGAGAGGATGCGTATGGCTTTCTGGAAAAAGAATTAGCTGGTCAACACCATGCGGTGGTATATATGGGGGCATTTGGCCGGCGTTTGATGCATTCCATTGCTAACGGTGAAGACAAAAACTTCACGAACAACGGTGACGAGAGTCTGTGACAGCGATAGTGTGACAAAATCAACTAGTCGGGGTCTTTGATCAATGTTCATTGACTGGAGACTTTGATGGAGGGGCGTCTCGATCACGACTGTTGTGGCTCTGTGAATGGTGGAAGAGGAGGTTATTGAATTTGTTTACACTGCTACTTCAAAATCGGCAATCACTCTTATCGCATTGAGAACATCACGAAGCTAGGAGACCAAACGCCGTGAACCGTATCGCAGCTGAATACTCATGAGTATAGCTTAGTGTAGACTTCTCCATGTCTCCTCAATCACAACTCCAAGCCCTCCAATGCCCAGCACTGTCCATAGCCACTTGTTGCTCAGCTCCTCGACACGCGGCCAGAAAGCATTCTTGTCGTTGCGGAATTTCTCGAGCTCAGCGAACTTCTCGGGATGGGAAGCGGAGTATCGGCGGGTTTGGTGCTTCGCCTTCGTCGCGTCTCCGCCAAAGAAGCGCAAGTAAGCGTAGTTGGCAAGAGGGCCAAGGAGTTCGATCGGCGCGAGCATGTCGCTGCCGTATAGCATAACGATGAAGGAGATATGAACGAGAGCGTCGCCGAGATAGCTGCATGTGGGTGAGTCATGAGCGAAGGCAGCCCTGGGTGCAAACTTACTTAGGATTGCGAACAATGCTCCATACACCTTCGCGAAGGATGCCACGGCCTCCCTCAGCCTTGTACTGATCGAGCTGGTAGTCTGCCAGAGTCTCAAGTGCAAGACCAGAAGAGAACAATCCAACAGCCAGCATCTGGATCAGCGGGTGGTATCCCATCATGACGGCCCCTTCGTGTCGGAATGGTGCAGTAAATGGAAGAGAGATCAACATCTGGAAAAAGGCCTCGGGGATGAACACTTTGAACAAAGCAGAATTCCAGAAGTCTTCCTCCTTCTTGGCTTCCTCGTATCGTGGATCATCCTCTCCACGTTGGATGGAGCGACGAGCAACGCGGTAGAACAAGCGCCCACCCCACAAAGTGACGCCAGTCAACACAACGCGTTCATGCCATGAGAGACGACGGAAAGCCTGGGATACAGTCATACCGGCGGCGATGCGACGGCCAACTGCTGACCACCACGCATTCACGACTTGGCCGGACGACCAGACCCAGTCTTTGGCTTCGACGCGCTGGGTGTACCGGGCCGCGCCATAGGCAATGACAGCAAGGCCGGAATGAAGCGACAATGAAGGAACAAGAGTATCTTTCAGAATGCCAACATCGAACAGAGACGGCGAATGCACATGGGTTTTCGAATGGGTCCTATCGACATAGGTCGTGTTTGCACCGGAGCTTCCGCTTCCAGGAGGGTGTGAACTGGGCAAATAGAACTCAGCGGGTTGGCGATCAGCGACTTGGACGCGGACATCCGGCGGCCTCGCAGGCTCGCTCGACTTGGTGAACCATCCAGTTGCCATGATGTTAGACAGGAGGTATCAGAAGAATGGAGAATGGTACTCCGCACGACGTGCGACGCGCTTTATCGCGGGCGGCATCCTGGAGCTTTCCCCGCATTCTGCATGATGTAGGACGGCTTGTGATTCGGTCGCTTGCGTCCCGTGAATGAGGCCTGGGGAAGTAGCCAATGAAATGTGGGGCATATCAGCCGACGTGGGTGATGTACTACGTTGCCTTTTGTTGCGGTTGACGTGCCTTGCTGGACGCATGTGAAGGGGCCGCTGACGTCATGGATTCTTGAGCTTGCCCGCTATGAAGACGGCAAGTATACGCGACCTAGTACCCCTCCACAGTCACTTCACAAGAGAGAAGAATATCGCAAAGGAGAATAGATCATCACATCGTCCAAACTTCAGAATCAATATGTCCACCGGTGGTCAGAAGCCGCACGCCTTCAACCCGCCCGATGTGCCGACTCCGCCTTCCACCTATAACCAAGTCTGCATCACGCCCATCCTTCCAACCTCAAGACTAGTTACACTTGCAGGCCAAACCGGCCTTCAATCCGATGGCACCATTGCGAAGGACATCGAAACACAATCAAAGGATGCATATAAAGCTGTCTACAATTGCTTGAGGGCTGTGGGAGCGACGCCAAGAGATATCGTTCACGTGCGACACTACATCGTTAAAGAGACTGGAAATCAGGAGAAAGACGCCTTGGACGTGGTAGATAGAGGGTGGGGACCGATATGGGAAGAGTTTATGGATCGAGAGGCGCACGGACACAGGCCACCTGATACGGTGGTTGGTGTCGCGAGTTTGGCGAAGAAAGAGCTGTTGTATGAGGTCGAAGCATGGGCACTGATATCGCAGTGATGAGACCCACATCTGAAATGTATCATCGATCACCCCTGCATATTTGAAATTTCGAAGCATCGTGCTCATTAATGCTAAGCTGGGCACCAAGAAGAAACCAACGCCCGGACCTGAAGTCATGCATACCAGCATACCTGGCTATTGCCTTGGAAATTGGTTAGCCATGCACCAGCAGTATCACGATTACACTTCATGGCTAGAATGGCACATTTTCAAAAGCACTTCATGACTGCATTTTAGCGAGTCATCCTCGCTTACCCTCACATAAGCAGACCCCAGCAATAACACGGTTGCCTTCCAGCCGCACAACGTATCTTGTCGGCACCGATGTTCCGTAAATGATACTTTAGGTGTGAAAGTACGCGAATATTCGCGCCTACAATCATCAAGATGCTCTCTCCACCAGAAATTTTGATCAAACAGCTTTACCACTCCTACCGACATACTGCAGACATTGATCGCAAAGGCCTCTTTTTCTCCCCAACTTGTATGCAAATATGTCGACCGATTCCATCATATGCAGCGACTAGTCGCGCTGGCATCGTGAAGTACCTCAAAGATGCGCAGGTCGGCGACGTCCCTGTCGCCAATGCATCCGAGCCATCCGAGGAGGTTCGCGAAGCAAAGAAGAACGAGACCACAATAAAGCGAAAGCCAGTTGCCACAGTGCAACAACAACAAGCCGGAAAGAATGAAACTCCCGAAAGCAGCAGTATCGAGAAGCCCAAATCCCGCGGAGTTTACACCATACGCCCTCTCCACGCCGCCGAGCACGAATTCAGCGTCAATACAATTACCGCATCCGTCGGCCTCACGCCAGCCCAACTCCTTCAAAAGTCAAAAGATGAAGCCTGGATCGGCATGCGTGTCGACCTCTGGACGGATGGTGCGCCAGACGAAGGCTTACTGGTCAAAGTGCAGTATTGGTGGCGCAAGGAAACTGTCAAAACTGGAGAAGCACTTGAAGGGGATGAGAGGGGAAAGGGATGGAGACAGTGCTTGCATGATATTATGTACCTGGGGCCGAAGGATGGTAGTGAGGGCGAAGAGGGATTGGAGGTTCTGGAGTAATGGCATTAGTGCACGACGCTGAGCACTGAAGGGAATTAATGTGGTGGAGCCAGTGAACAATGTGTTTCCGTCTACCATCTCGCCAGATCTGTAATGGGATCAAGGGACCTGCTTCTTTGGGTAATTAGGCAAGCAACACGATAAGGCGGGTGAGATGACGTATCCGACAATACATATTATTTACACCGCATCTTTAAACTAAATGGATGCCAAAGGATCCACTTCACAAGGCGGTATCAGAAGGAAAGAATTACAACAAGATGAGACTCAAGAAAAATAATCCTTGGCATACAAAGTCGCACCACAACGAGCTGTTGAATATTGGAACACACTCGCTCCAGGCCACCATTTCAGGGCCAATTCGCCATGCCAACGCTCCACTCCTAATATTCTTTACTGGCGCTGGCGCTTCATGCGCCATCTACATAAAGCTCCAACAGCAACTCAGCAGCTCCGTCCGCGTACTTTTCTACGACCGCGCAGGCTATGATTGCAGCACTTTACCACCACCGCGATCATCTGACAACGATAAGATCTACGCTTCAGACACGGCACAAGACCTTACCAAGCTCCTTGCCATAACCCAGCTTGCACCGCCATACATCCTCGTCGGTCATTCCTTCGGTGGGGTCCCGGCGCGTACATTTCTCGAACAACATAAAGACAACCCAGACGTGGTTGCGGGCATGGTTCTCCTCGACTGTGCAACAGAGCTCATGCTCGCATTCTTCCCGCGCGTCCCACCACTCGAACTGCACGCCGTCGCCAAAAACGTGGATTGGGAAGCCCTCACCCACCTACAACAAGAATCAGGCATGACAGATGCAGAATGGACGTACGCGCTCGAAGCACAAGCTCGCTGCGCCGAGGCTGCGCGACGCGAAGACACGCATGCATCTGCGCACCAACTGGCACTGCATTATCAGCTCGAGCGACAGACACTGGGTACGCGGCCGTTGAGCGTAGTTAGGATGCATGCGGTGCAGGATTTTCAGATGCTGTATGATGAGGGCATGAAGAATGGGGACGGGACGGAAGAAGAGAGACGCGCCGTGAGGGAATTTATTGAGAAGTTTGGCTTGTTTCAAGATCAGATGTCAAAGGCTCAGACTTGGTTGTCGCGGGATGTTGTGTTTAGGTATTTTGAGGAGTGGGGCCATGATATGCCCATTAGGAAGGCGAGTGTGACGGCGGAAGAGATTGGAAAGTTAGTTGAGCGTGTAAAGAAGCTGTTAGGTGATGAAGCTTGATCGATGGTGGGTTTGGGAAGTCAATCATCATCGGTCTTTGGATGATGCTCGAAGTGGTGACAGGCTAGCAAGAGGTGCAGGGTGAGGGGTACCTGTCGGCTACGCCTGCCGTTTTGCTTCTAGCGAGGCTGTCATCTGTTAGCAACGTGCATTTGCGATAACATCAACATACCTCATATATTGTCTCAATCGCTTTCGTTGTACACCTGTCTTGAATTGTACAGTCAAGCCAATATGATTTGTGCTTCATCATTCCTCCTCCTTGCTGCACTTGCGGGTGCACGCGAGATTGTGTTTCCACCAGTGTCCGGCTACACCACCGATCAAGCAATACTTGGTGGCTACAATGATCCAGATATTTCACAGCCAAAGTTCGCAGGCTTGTTGACGTATGCAAATTTGCCGTACGTGCATTGTCTGGCCGCCGATGGCGAGGAGGTGGAAAGATTTGACATCGCGATCATGGGCGCACCTTTTGACACCGTGAGTTGTGATCCCTCATCTTGCAATTCGAGGTAGAGAAATCGTCTCTTCCGCTAGCAGAGATTTTCCAAGTGGTGATGCGAACCCACGTTCCTTGCGCGAATCAATGCGAAGAGATGGCCCAAGAATGTGTCCGAATGGACGCAAGATCATCTCTTAAGATGCCCACGCCACGGGGCCATATCCTATGTTTACTCCTCGGAGGAACCTATCTAGCTCAGTCCGCATATTTTTATGCTATTGAACATTTACGAAACTGAAGCTCTGGTACTCTCCGAGCATTGGAGTGCGATGTCCTTTTTCGTCGCTCTGACTGACGTCTGATAGGGCGTCACCGCGCGACCTGGGGCAAGATTTGGACCTGCAGGTGTTCGACAAGGCTCAAGAAGGATCACCCCCGCAGCTGGGTGGGACATATACACAGGTAAGACCAAGAACCATCCTGGTGAATGTTCATGGCAAGACACGGCCGCAACTACGCATGTCACACAGACAGAGTGTGCCGTTCCACTGCATAACCCAGGGAGAACGCACAGCGGAGTTGCGTGAAGTGTCACAACTAATCCTGCCATGCATGTGCGTTCTGGAAAAGCCTGCAGAAGCGTAAGGAACTCGAATCAGCAGGTTCGGACGGCAAACCGTGGTTGAACGGGCTCTTCAACGCCGTTCGCGCGAGTACGACGTACATCTTAGAGCTGACGGCTTCCACCTAGGCGAGAATGTCTTACTCGATTGGGCTAAGATTGTCGACTGTGGTGATGCCCAGTTAACGTTCCTGGTACGCTAGCAAATCAACTGTGGTTGAGCCGGAATTGATGCTCTGCCAGGACAACACAGCTGCCTTGAAACAATTAGACAAAGCTCACAAGGTATGATAAGAAAGTAGACACCGCCGATATTGGCGTGCCACCTGTCTGACGTGAAGCGACATAGATTGTGTCGTCCAAGCGAACGAACGCGAGCGATTACACCACCCCGAGGATAGTGACTTTGGGTGGCGACCACACCACAACCTTGTCAGCTTTGCGTTCTACATTCGATCGTTGGGGTCCGGTTAGTGTCATTCATTTTGATAGCCATATTGGTACGCTCCTAGACAAATCATGGAGCAAACTGCTGACGGATTGTAGACACTTGGGATCCCAAAGTCTTAGGTCTGCGCGAACGTACAAGCAAATTCTGCTGCGCTGATGAATGACAGGTGGCGGCATATCGCATTATGCTGGGGTAAACCACGGAACATTCTTGCACATAGCTCACGAAGAAGGATTGATCCGGAACACATCAATTCATGCCGGCATTCGTGCGCCAGTCATTCGGCCAAAGGGCGATGTGCGAAATGATTTGCGATGCGGTTTTGAGATGGTCAAGGCTCGGGATATTGACCGTTTGGGTACCCAAGGGGTGATCGATCGGCTGCAGAGGCGGGTTGCAGGCACGAAGGTATATATCAGTGTTGATATCGACGTGCTAGATCCAGCCTTCGCGCCGGCCACTGGCACGAGCGAGGTCGGTGGGTGGTCTACACGCGAGCTCTTGACTATCCTAGATGGCCTTGAGGGCCTGGAGGTAGTCGGCGGAGACGTCGGTACGTTGCACTTGTACAAAATGCTCGAAGGGTAAGGATAAACTAACAACCACTAGTCGAGGTGGCTCCTGTATACGATAGCGCAGGAGAAATAACTGTGCTGGCTGCCGCAGAGGTAGCTTTATCGCTGATAGGACTCATGGTGAAGAAGCCAGTGATCGTGCCAGAGTAGTTCACTTAGCAAAAGTGAGGGTGATGCAATGACATGTGGGACAATTAATACAAGCTTTTTGCAATCAATGAATGGATGAATTGTGGATGCTGGTGGTGTTGGTGATGCATGCTCAACGGGCAGATGTCGTGGAAGGTTGAGCCGAATGTGGTCCGTGCAATGTCGCGCAATCGTACCCCACCTACCGAGGTCAGACAGCCGGCTTCCTGTCCGAGAACCTCCTAAGCACGATTCGCTTTCACCACACGCCACCAGTTGATAACATCCACTATGTCCGATTCTACCGAGCAACCCAAAAAAGAGCGATTTGCCCCCAAGGAGGCGGTCACACTGCAGCCTCCCAAGGACGACCCTATTGACCGCGAATATCTCGCGAAGTGTGATGGTATGGCCGCATTGCACAATGGCTCGCGATCGTCCATGTTCACTTACATGTTTCTAGGCACCAATGAAGGCTATCCTACACTGGTAGCCATCAAGGTAACCCTCTACTCATGTCAAGCCTTGTGCAGCTTTGCTAAGGACATCTGCAGGGCGACGTTTTCGACGTCAGCGGCAAAGAGACTTATGCTCCAGGCAAAGGATATCACGGTTTGTCCTACGAAACATGAATTGCCTCGTGCATTTGATCTGACCTGGCCACTCAGTGTTCGCTGGCAAGGAGCCAAATCGCGCATTGGGGCTTTCCTCACTCAAACCCGAAGACTGTGTTTCAGACTACTCTGCACTATCATCGAAAGAGACACAGGTTCTCAACGATTGGCACACCTTTTTCAGCAAGCGTTACAACATTGTAGGGCGCTTGCCAGCTGAGGGAGCATCCAATCTTTGACGATCTTTCTTGTCTCTCCTCCGCCCAAAGTACATACCATTCCAACAGAAGCAAGCGAAATGTCAACGGCAAGTCACATCATTCTTTACAGGAATCAAGTACTCAATCTAGCGGGCGTCAACACTGCATAGACGTTACTTTGCTACGACCAAAGCCTGCTTTCTTCTAGAACGGATTGCCTGATACTCGGGTATCATATACAAACAAGCCTTACACAAACCGTCAATCAGCTCTACCGTGCAGTGTCACGCCGTCACATGCCAAAGACCAATTCGCATAGACGTTACCAGATCACCTGTCGCAGTGTGCAGGTGATGTTCCACAAAACCATTAACCATGACAGAACTCCAATCGAACTTTCCAAGCTCGTATATTCGTCGTCAGCCAAATGCCGCTGCTCTTGTTTCCAAAAAGGCGATATTGCACCAGCCTCTGATCCGAATAGTCAAAGAAATTATTGCCCATTAGCGACGCCGTGCCAAACGCCTGTACTTTGCGCTATGCCGGTCGATATCGCATATCGGTCGCGCCGCATACAGTCTTGGCACTTTCGATCACGCTCCTCCAGTTCGCGCTTGTAATTCCAGGCGCCGAAGCATTGATGGTTCGGATCATTACGTGCGAAGTGGCAATGGGAAGCCAGTCTCTTTTCGGTGTGGCCGCACATTTTGAATGTGATTTTGTCGTATTGACACATTTGCAGGAAGCCTGTGGCTGAAAGTCTAGCGGTCGACTTGTGGAGCTGCTCAACTCATCAGCAGTCAGACTTATCTCTGCTTTATCCAGACGCACACCAGATCAAAGAATGGAAGAATGACTCACGTGGCTAGCTTTATGCTGAAAGTAATAGTGGCTGATTCGACCGTCGCTTCGTCAATTCGTGGAAGCTTTGGAGGATGTATTGAGTTCTGGTCAATTGTCTGGACAGCAAATCTTCGGCTGAGGACATGTTCTTATACCTGGGCAAATTTCGACCTCGTTGAAAACAAGAAGTCGCTGAGCGCGCTCCCAGCGGTTCAGCAACAACAACAACCGGGAAGATATTGCATGGAAGGTGCTGCGGTGCATCCCAACGATTGCGAAGTATACGATGACACAAACTTGGTTCTCCACTGACCCCACATTTTCCAATCGTACGATCAGACTCTATGGCGTACCCCAACCTGTCGACTGGCCTAAGCTTCTCCAAACTTTCGCCTTTTCAGGGGCTGCAACTTGAGCGCAGCTCGTCATCCAGACAAACTCTCCGTGTTTGTGCTGCATACGCCCCTTGTGGATCTTCAGGAGCTTACTTGGGCTCCAACACCTTAGCCCGGCCAAACAAAAACCTGCCGGTAACAAACTTCGAATGCGTTGGGGCCAGGACTTGGCAATCCATCGTATCGACCACCAGCCCGGAATTTGGTCGAAACCCACCAGGGCCTTTTTGAGATTGTGCGAGTACCGGCTAGCACCGGCTACGCGTGTCTCGTGCATCCTACCAGAAGGACACATCCTTTCGACGGCAGAAAGAAACGGGCTTGGCGGACATGATCGTTCATGACCATCGTCTTCTGCACAGGCACCTTTGAGGCATATTCTCCTTGAAACCTCTCATATCAATGCCATCAACTTGTGTCGGTACTATGTTTTGTTGCCGTGCTGGCGCGGTACCCCTGCGTCGATCAGCTCGCGCCACGTACTGGTAGATGCAGGGCAGCAAAATACTACACAGCTTACTAAAACAAAGTTGCCTGCATAGCGGCATGCTAAGCGACACCGCTTGCTTCCGTTACTCCATAAGCGACAAACAATGCCAAACAGTAGTGATTGTGGGGCTTGCTCACGTTACCGACGTAGTCGCATCCTGACCGATCACCAACCCTGGCAGTTCCAGTGGAGACATTCCTATCTACGATTCGACATCGCGAAGGTCCATCGCCCAGATACCAGGGATTCCATCATCGCTCCACAGTATGGACCCACAAATTACTCCAGAGTGACTGTGTGGTGTGGTTACGTTGACCTGGCACCCTTACATTTCTCCACAATGTCCGCCGACATTGCGTCACTCAATCAAGACCTACAAACTTTCTCGCAGGAAGTTCACAATTTCGATCAGGCACATCTGTATACAAGCACGCATGGCCAGTGAGTTTATACCAGCAGCCTTTGGGAGTTGGTTCAGTGACAGAACCTGCTAAAGTGCCACGAAAAATTGACAAGACAACATGAGCATTGAGCAACTTTCGCAACAATGCACGAATGTAGATGGCGAAATAAGGTATGTTTGATGAAAGCGTGTTCAGTATAATCATATGTGCGGCGTACAGCACCATGGATTCCACGCACTGTTGTGTGAACTCCAACCCGATTCCCCGGCCCGCTGTCAGATCTGTCGGCACATCTGCATGAGCATCAATGTGTGCACCACAAATGCAGTGCACAGAACTGGGGTACCTCCTTCCTTGTGCAGGAGTGGCTCGTGTCGTAACACTACAGACGAGAACTACACACACTTTTCTCGGAAACTATGCGCGCCAAACTGGGTTCAGAACCGAGTTTTACACTTTTCTTTTGAGATGCGTGTCGCACTGCCTAGCACCATGCGCCACACTGGGGAAAGACATGCTACAGTCACCAGCTACTGACGTCGCCTTCTTGTGACTGGAGCCAAGCATTTGGAGACAGTGTACATTTCACCTTCACAGTGCATACCACAAGAGCTTCGAGCGCAAAACTGAGCTGGCTTCCGAGTCGACCTCAAGTTTCCCGCTCTGATCTCACAGTTGGGAAGAATAGCGCAGCGCCCGAGTCACAAAGATGCCGTGAGTGCTTCTATGTCAAGCATGTCAATGACCGCTAGTTGTTATCCATGAATCGGTCGACGTCTCGTCCGTAAAGGGAGAGGCCCACACTTCGTACCAGTTCGTTCCAAAATCAAACGACGATATCTGCGTTACAGTGCATCAGCATAGGACCTAGAGAGCCCATACTACGCAGGGTGCACAGACTCAGGCTCTTTGCGAGTACAATCATCACCGTGCGAGCACGACCCAGAAACGGATATGGTGTCACCCGTGAAGGTCTAAGCTTGCACAAGTCGGAAGACGGCCCAGATTCTACTTTGATCCTCGACCTGATCTCAACGTGACACGTGGGTGCGGCGCAACGATGATACAAGTTTCCAAGCTGTACGGGCTGTGTGGGGTACATGCGTTGTCACTGACTACTGCATGGTCGTTCACAACGAGAACGCAGAAGGAAAGCTCAATCATAGATGATAAAAGTGCAGGGCCGTCTAGTCCCATCATGGAGCCCAATTTGCTCATCGTCATTGTGAGCCAGATCCGCCACACACTACAGCCACGGCGGATTCGAGCAAACGTACATCCTCGACGCGGTTGGCCAAAGAACCCATACCCTCTTAAATTGGTCCGATGCATACTATCGACCCACGGCTCCGGGACACGCAACCCCACATATGCAAAGCTCGAGCAAATACTGTCGTGGACCCACGAAGATGCTGACTCGAACACGGCCATACCTCGTGGCACAGCACGGGTAACGTCCCGCTACCCCCCACACCCCCGCCTACCTAATCGTATCGTATGCACCAAATACCGCGTTTTAGACATGCGGATCCGCTCTGTACGACCATTGTATACGCGCCTGACCCCTGTCGGCCATTTCGAATTGATACACAATAAGCACCATGGGGGCACAACCTCATCCGACTACTGCATACTGTACCCGCTCGATAACCACGGGACATGATACTCGAATCCACGTCGCACGACTATATGGACTACTACCTCATACTCGAATTGACGCACCGCGGAAGGAGCAATCAGCATCCGCTGCACGTCGCTTCGTCGAAGGGACAGCATATGGAAGTCTGGATGGCGCCCCCACGTCCTCGTGCAAGCTGAGGATGTGCATCTGAAGGACGAAGGGGAAGACGTGGTTTGTCGGTCACTTTGTGACTTGTCGCTTTTGAATCCTTCCCGCTTTCCGCGGACCGCTGCCTCTGCGAGTTCCGGGGCGAACTGCTTCGGCAGTGCACTTGACGGTCCGAGCCTTGTTTGCAGTCCCGGGAGAAGAGGTGAGAGTTGAAGGAACAGAATACTTTGCTTGGCTTTTCCGGTCCATAGACATACCATGCTATCAACGCCGGCGCTATATGCTACTATACATCAACATGCCACTTCAAGATGCAAGGCTATGCTACACTAAGCCTTCCCACCCCTCTTCGCTTTCCTCTTCATCCTCTTTTGTGCAATGATCCTCGTCCGTTGCGCCAGCTTGCCTTTCCCGTCATCCCAGCCATCTGCCGTGCCGCTCTGTGCCGCGGAGCCTTTGCCGGCCTCCGCGCCCGAGTCCTGCTGCTTCTTCCCGGTACCCTTGTCCTTGCGGGACGTTTTCGAGGGGCGTTCGGGCTTCCCTGATTCACGTTTTCGTTTCTGGCCTCGGGCCGGAGTTGCGGCGTCGTCATCGTCCGTCCCCGTCTTGGCCTTGTGCGGCTCTTTGGACTGTTCTTCGCGGGTAGAGCGGCGCTGGACGACATTTGCGTTTTCAATGGCGAATTCGGCAATGAGGCGTTTGCGCTTGTCTTCCATCGCTTCTTTGGCTGCTTTTTTACTCTTGGGTGTTTCGCCCTTTACTTTGTAGTCGACGGCGTGGCCGTTGAGCCAGCGCAGGCCCATGAGGGCGTTGCGGTGAGTGTGGTACTCGATGAAGCCGTAGCCTCTTGAGCGACCGGCGCCAGATTCTTCGTTGACTTTGCTGCCGGCGGGTGTCTCGAAGACGACCTTGGCTTGCTTGACGATGCCTTTGCCGCGCTTTTTGCGCTGCTTTTCGGCGACGAGCATGGCCTGACCGCCGCGCATGACTTCTTCACGGGAGAGCTTGTTGCGCTTGCCAACTTTGACGTCGGCAGCGAAACCGACAATGGCTGAGCGGGCAAGAGCCTTTAGGTCTTTCGATGTGATGCTACGTGGAATGTTGCGAATGGAGAGACGAGTGAGCGAGAGATGGAGAGAAGGATTTTCTTGAATCTGTTTGCGGCGGAGGGTAGCACTCTCTTCGCGCATCTTGATCTCGGATGGAGAGAGTTGCTTGTAGAGGTTGGAGTTGGAGGGGATCGTGCCTTCGGAGAGCAAATATAGTCGACGCTTGTCCTTGTCGCGGCTGAACCGTGTCGCAGCGCCTTCTGCCGTGAGACGGGTTGCCTCGCTCTTGTCAACAGCACGACTGAGCTGCAATATGCGCCCCTCGATTGTGTATCTGCCTGTAGGGTCGGCATCGGCGTCTTCGAGCACCGAATGTGTGACTGTGATGGTCGAGCCATCCTTCTTGTCCACGTTCTTGGTTTGAAGCTTTATCCGTGGGACGCCCTTCAAGCAAGTGATCATGTCTTCCTCGGTGAAGAAGCTGACGAACCCTGTGCCTTTTGGTCGTTCGGTCTCGCGATCGAGAACGACACGCGCGAAGCGTACGCCGCCGAATTGTTCAAAGTGCTCTTTGAGGCTTTCGTCGGTTACAGAGAAGGGCAGGTTGCGGATGAAAAGAGTGTACTCTTCACGCTTCGGCTTCGACTCGTGGTCGAGCCGGACACCGCCCTCCTCCTCGCTGTCCTCGACATCGTCGTAGTCGGTATTGCTTTCGTCCAGGTCATCCTCGTCCTCACTGTCGTCATCGGCCTCGGACTCATTTTCCGAGCTGACCACTGAGCTCTCTGCGTCACTCATGTCCTCATCTTCGTCTTCAGCGGCGGCTTCAGCATCCTCGCCCTCTTGCTCGGTCTTTGGCAAGCCCTGCCATGTGTCTCGGTCTACCGCCCAATCGATCGCGATCGGCCTCCCGTCGATTTCCTTGCCGTTGAGTTCTCGCATCGCCTTCTCTGCGTTCTTCTTGCCCCGCAGCGCGACGAATGCAAAGCCTCGGAGTTCGCCATTCGGCTTCTTGGGCAATGTGACAAAGTTGACCTTGCCGAATGCCAGGAAGTGCTTGCCCAATTGATCTGGCGTCTTTATACTCCATGGCAGATTGCGCACGATCATCTTGGGAGCTTGCGCATCCTTCATCTGCTGCTCGCGCTCTGCCTTGAATCTGTTCGCTGGCTTGGCTTCCTTTGCCTCGCCCTCACGCTGTCGCGCTTCGGCAAAGTCGACGGCAATCTGCTTCCCTTGTATTTTCGAGCCTTTCAGCTCTTCCTTCGCCCTCTGCGCATCTTCCACGTCGGCAAATGTAACGAAGCCATAACCTTTTGAGACTTTCGTTTCTTTGTCGAGCACAACGAGTGCGTTCTTGATCGGGTACGACTCGGAGAAGAAGTCGGTGAGGTCTTGGGTGGTGACGGCTGGTGCGAGACCGCGAATGAAGAGCTGTCGGCGGGCGACTTCCTTGGGTGTCGCAGTAGCAGCAACAATTGCTTGGTCGACATCGGCGGTGGCTGTGACGGCTTCCGCGCCGCTCTCGGATAGTCTCTGTCTTTTTCTACGGGGCGCCATTGTAATATCAACTTCTGTCTCTGTTGTTGCGCAATGTCTGCTCTCTACCCATGCAAAGAAAAAAGTTCCAGCACCCGGCCGCTCATTTCGCCGGTCCGGTCTTGGCAAGGGTAACTTTAGCGGGCCGCTACCATCGCATCCCCAATGGAAAGCCACGACTGGACCAAACATGCAACATTGCTGCGAAATGACTTGAGACTGCTCAAATACTGTCGTGCAGTCCCGAAAGACCTGTTTCTCCCCTCCTTAACACTCGCCAGTTCGGACATGGTGTGCTCGGCGATGCAACTGTTCTAGATCCCCCTCAGTCGTCATCAGAGTCTTCACACAGGTTTCGTTGGATCACTCGTTTGTCTTCGGTTCTCAAACTTCTGTTTTTATTCTATGTGTTCCTATTGTCATTCATACGCTTCAGCCCCGGCAGCGCACGCAGCACGAAGTTCGTGAGCATGCTGAACCCCGCGATGGCCAACGATAAAAGATTACGGCGCAGCCTTGCCTTGCTTGACTTACGCACGGCACACACATAACGGCCCGGTATTATCGACCATATCCTAGAGTGTGCCGGGTTCTGATAAGACCACAGTGATCAGGCCCGAAATCCAGCGCTAGTCTCGCTGCTGTAGAACACACAAGTCTTGATCTGTGTGGTGTATGGGAATTGAGAAGATGCACAGGGGCAGCTGACAGCAATCACCCTCCTGCACTGCTACTCCGCCTACATCGAATTCGCAACAATCGCATGTTGCCTACATTGCGCATGCTGGCCCTGCGCTAAACCAGGGCAAGCGCTTACTGTATACTGACTAGTCTCACCTTAGCTGCGATAGCGACCCAACGAGTGACGTAGCGGGGTCAACAAATGCCCGCAACATCCTACACAAAAGAGGGGTCCATGTCCAAGATGCCTTTACACTCGAGATTTTGCTTTTTGCTCCGATCGAGCCGTTCAAGATGTCGAGCGTGGTCCGTGATTCGAATGAAAGAGAACCACTCCTGACTTCAGCACCAATCTTTGCATCCTCATCTCGCGATTCGCACTCTTCGACCCCAACAAGACAACCTCTTCGATCGCAAAGTGGGTCAGATCTCGACCAGGAAAAGTCGGCGTCTGGCCGGGACGCTCCATCAACCCAGTCCAGTTCATTAGCGGATGAGTTGAGTGAAGCAACTTCACTGTACGACAAGAAATGTCTCCTCGTCAATCACGAAATCGATGCATTGGGAATGGGACATTATCAGTGGTACCTGTGGTCACTATGTGGTTGTGGATATCTGGTTGACCTTATGTGGGCACAAGCTTTTGGACTTGTATTATCTCCCATGCAACAAGAGCTCGGATTTGGTGCCGATCAGACGGGAACCCTCTCAACTGCATTCTCTGTGGGGCTGACGGCTGGTGCACTGATTTGGGGAGTGCTTGTGGATGTTATTGGCCGACGTTGGGCGTTCAACCTCACTGTACTCATCTCAAGTGTCTTCGGACTCTGCATCGGCGCTCCGAGCTCTTTCAACGCTATACTCGTCCTAACGGCACTGACTGGTGTGGGAGTTGGCGGAAACATACCCATCGACACAACCATCACGCTCGAATTCACACCCGAGAGCAAACGCTACCTGCTCCCGCTCTTGTCCGTCTTCCAGCCACTCGGCGTCGTCATTTGCAGCATCATGGCGTATGGCTTCATACCCACATACTCGTGTAGTCCAAACTTCTCCGAAGGCGATTTGGCTCTGCCCTCATGCAATGCAGTACAGTCTGGCGAGGCTTGCTGTACCAAAGAGAGCAACATGGGATGGAGGTACCTCCTATTCACCTTGGGCGCCATTACACTTCTCGTCTTCTTCCTACGCTTCGTTGTCTTCGACTTTCAAGAGTCTCCAAAGTTCCTGCTATACCGTGGCAAGGACGAAGATGCCGTCAAAGTTCTCCACAACGTCGCCAAGTTCAACGGACGGACTTGCGCCCTCACATTGGAGAAGCTCGAGGCTCTTGAACGAGACTTTGACGCCCTCAGCACCGAGCCTATACTTGCCAGCGGCTCGACCCAGCTCTCGACCACATGGCTCGAAAAGCTCAAACTCGAAGGCTCGCGCTTCAAGATCCTCTTCTCCGATACACAAATGACACGTCTTACTATCCTCGTCTGGCTAACCTACATCTGCGACTATTCCGGCTTCACTGTCGCCGGTAAGTCCTCCATCCCCAATCCACCTGCCACCCTGAAACTAATTCCCGGTCAGGTACCTTCCTCCCACAAATCCTCGCCCTCAAAAACGGCGCACTCCACCTCTCCCTCGCATTCACCTACCGCTCCTACATCCTCATCTACCTCCCCGGCACCATCGGCGTGCTTCTCGGCACGCTTGCATACCGCATCCCGCTACTCGGTCGGCAATACACAATGGTGCTCTCATCCGCCATGATGGGTCTGACAATCTTCTCGCTAAGCCAGGTCAATTCCGCGGCAAGTAACATCGGGTTCAGCCTACTGGAGTATTTCTTCCAAAGTATGTTCAACGCGGTGCTGTACGGATGGAGTCCCGAAGCTTTTCCGGCACCGATTCGGGGGACGGCGTGTGGAATTGCGAGTTTCTGGGGCAGGTTGTTTGGCATTGTGAGTCCGCTTGTGGCGCAGCGGTTGTATGCTGGTGGAAAAGGCGGAGGCAAGGATGTTAATGCCGTGTTGTATCTTGCTGGGGGTGTGTCGTTGGGATGTGTGGGTACGACGTTGTTGTTGCCGAGGAAGTTGGTTGGGAGGCAGAGTATGTAGACTTTGAGATTATTTTGCTTGACGAGGTACTCATTTTAAGATTGTTACCTCTTTGCCTATCACCCGACACATGGCGGTCGATCTACCGTCTACCACTTCTGCCACAATTTTGCGCACATGAAGAGCCTTTTGCAGACTGGACGCCTAGATGTTATTTCAACATCTGCGACGCTACTGGGCAAAATGTGCCATGTAGTGTCTCAAACATGGAGGAAAAAGGCGGCCATGCATGCGCATAGTGAACAGCGCGGAGGTAGACTGTGTTTGAGGTACGCACAAACAGCGTTCAATATGCAAGTGTCAACAGAACAAAGCCATGATGAGTCGATTAAAAAAGCACAGCCATACTGCATAAGATTCAGGGATTTAGAAAATACTTATTCCTCTATCTCCCGTGCGTGTTTAGCTCAGAAAGCGACATTTGAGCACAACATCTCGACTCCATTGTAGATGAGGTATCTGGGCCAGTGAAAAGGTGAGACAAGTAAATTTATGTCATTATGGTCTGAGGTTTCAATGGTGCGAGCCACGTGACACGTTCAGCTATCCGTTCTTATGCAAGATATCGCCGTCACGAGCAAGAACGACGCGCCAGTCATAATATTGTGGATATGAACGTTTTGTATATGAGATTAGGCCATATTCTTGTGATTCCAAAAATAGGTTGCTGAGGATGCTTGGTCTCCATTTAAGAACGATCGTTACCAAGGATGGGACGACTAGATTAAGTAGTCATCTACAATGCTGCGAGCGCTCTTCTTTCGGCCTGCAATTACGGGACAAAGATTGCACAAAACCCTCGAAACAAGGACACAATACGCACTTCGGTGAACAATCTGGCTACCAAAAAGGTAAATACGCAGTCATAATACTGTCGAGAACGTAGGAGATGTATCCATTGATCATTTCTTTGGTATTCACCTCAATCTAGAGTTTGAGCTTGCCGGATAGTTTTAGATATTCGGCAGCAGTGAGGGAACAAGTCTAATTGTGTCAAGTTCTGAGGAAGGGGCTACAATGTGCAGGCGTCGAAACATTGCCATGGCTGCGACATCTCCGGCCGATGATCCCTTGGCTCGTCTTTCCCCTGACCGTCCATGGGATTCCGCATCAGGTTGAAATTCATTCCAATCGATTGAAGTCGTTCTTTGATAGAAAACGTTCTTCCTTCCTCGGACTCTTTGATATGTCAACCCACAATGAGGGCTTTGACATGGTTAATCTGTGTCCTTATGTCCAATTATGCGGACTTACCAAACGACTTCTAGGCGTGGAGAATCATCAATTGAATGTCGGCAACTCGGACAAATCGAGCTCGCAGAAATCGTGATTTCGCCTCTGAAGACCATACTCATTCCCACTCTCTGGCCCGGAAAAAAGCAAGTTTCCCAATTCTGAGTTATGTCAATGCTATTCTGTGTGCCCAGGTCTTCGATGACAAAATCCCCTCTGTCTATCATCCCTGGACCGTATCGTGTCGACTCTAAATTTGCCTTGAGAACCGCACGGAGTGCCTCAGTCGATCTGACGAATTCCAGATGAAACGGAGTTTCCCGGTTCAATGGATCCAGGAAATAGACCGGCTGTTGGCGCTGGATCTGACCAGGTATCTTCGTAATGAAAAGCTGAATATCGTACACCATTTGAAAGACACGGAGGTTCGTCTGTAAGATCTGCGCGCATGTTTGAACCAGAGTTGCGCTTTGCGATGCGGTTTTCGACACGCCGTCTATGATAGCACTCATCTTTCCCATAGCCTGCATAGCAAAGCTTTGTATTGTCCCTGCGAGAGTTTTGTACTGTTCCCGCTGGTCTCGCGCATGCTTTGTCGACGCATTCGCTTGTATCGCCCCTAGCAGCACCAGAATGCTACTCGTATGGGCTTGTATCTCGGCACGAAACCCATCCACTTCCTTCTTTTCGCACATAGTCCACTTGATCTTCATCCACGCATCTTTCACACTGGATGTAGTTGTGGTCCGAGAAAAGTGCGGCTGGTACTTCTGTATCCTGGTCCAGAATCCATCGATAGAGCGTTGGCACTGCGAGGCGGCTTGATACAAT
>BCLK01000188.1:0-43340 GCA_001748405.1 Paraphoma sp. B47-9
CAAGTTGTTCTATTTCGAGTCAGTCCCTCCATGTCCTTTGCCCATATCCAACTTTGTTGATCGGTGCGACGTACGATGAGGGTTCGGACAGTGCGGAGGGTAGCGACGCTCTTGCGCGAGCCGTGGTGGAGCTCAATCTTGATCTGGTCCTTCTTGGGCTGTTCCGGTCTTAGTGTGTGTTCCCATTACTGTGACCTCGAATTCGACATACGTGTGTGAAGCTGACCGCCAAGTGACCGAGCGACTTGGAGAGCTTTCCCTGCGAATTGTAAGAAGCGGTTCGTGATGCGTCTATCGTGCGTGCGGCTTACTCGGGGACCTGTAAAATGTTAGCATCTATGACTTCCCATACTGCGCAGTTGCACACTCACCCTCTACGACGACATTTCGGGTCTTGATGGAGACCTTGACCCCCTCGGGGATGTCAAGCAGTTCCTCGGAGTGGCTGTCCCAATGTCAGCCTGCGTCCATATATTTCTCTATTGGCGGTGCGGGCGGGGCGTGTCGAATTGGAAAGCGGAGCGGTAGGTCGGGAATATTGTGTGTGCGACTGTGCGACAATCGTTCGCATACGTAGGCAGACGTACATGTACTTCATCTTGAGGTTGGCTGCGGGTTAGCGGTGTCGATTGGAGATGCGCTTTCCTGGTGTTGGAATTCAGTCTCGCGGTTGTGGGCGGCCATGGGTGGACTTTTAGCCGAGCCTTGGCGCGCTAAAAGCCGATGCGCTACCCTCGACATCGCAACGCCATCACCTTCCAGGCCGTTACCGCCGCCATCACGAACATCGCGGCGCTTTATGTCGCTCGGTATTGGGTCGCATCCGTTCCCTTCAACTTCCGCCGATGCATACGGTTTTTCCATGGTGCTTAGCATGTTTCAGCCTATCGTGGAAAAGGATTGGTGAGAAGTCGCAGCGATGCTTCATGGCGGATTTTGGCACGAGCAGGTCCTCGGTGTATTCTTGAGAAATGCTGTGAATCATCTCGTAATGGAAAGGTTGAGCGACGCATCCAGCGGCAATTTTGCTTGTCATGAGTTTGCCTGTATGCCATTCTGCCACTGTCGCCAAATGAGCGAGCCTGGATACCTTCACAAGGCTTACTGTAGGCTCCATAAAAGGGGATTGGGCACCATCTCGTGCGGTATTTGTCAGGTTTGAGTTCGTGCTACGAATCTAGACTATTCTTCCCGGCAGCGACCATATACCAGAACTTTCAAGACACAGTTGCTCTGCGTTGGCAAAGTTTGGCATTTTATCTTGGTCGTAGTAGCTGTTAATGTACTTTCAAGATTGGTTGGCTCTCGAGCAGGAGCACGTTCCGTTAGCAAAAGCTACTGTAGCGAGATATTGCCTTCTACCTGTCTGGTGCTAGTCGCTAGACTCATACTAATCATCCATTCGGGCCGCTCTTGAGTGAATGCAAACTTACAAGTTGTTTCTGTCTCGGCTCTCATAGGAATATCTTGTATGTTTAGCGTCAGCATGGCGCCCAATCGTGAGAGGCGGAACGCGCAAGCCCAACGCCTGATACATGTATAGACGCATCTTACAAAGCTCAAAGCTGCACGACAAGACTTCCTGAGCGTCAAAAGTAAGCCGAATCTTTCCTAAGCGATAAGCAAGGAGCCTTAATCGAGAAAGTTGTGGACGTCCAGCATGACATGCGCCAAGCCCCTTTGGGTTACGCGGCAGCGGCAGTGATCACCCACCAATTGCAACCGGCAACCACGGAAGCGCTACCGTCATTGACTTTAACGAGCCTATCGAACTTATCATGGCGTCTTACTTAGGGTCTCCAACGGGACTCACATTAAGTCTGAGACGCATAGTAGCTGTCTTAACCCTAGACCACGAGGGCGTGGCTTGCAGGCTCTCGATGGGCGTCACATAACATCGCACGCGTCCGCATCCTCCCTAGAAACTTCGTAGCCATATGCATTCGCGCAATGGGCAGCTTCCTTTCATCTCGAGCCGATGAAGACGACAATTGGAAGAGCGACGCGCGCTTCTCTATGGAGTCGCGCGTGTATTGCGTAATTTGCGGCGGTCTATTTGACACCGAAGGAGAAGTATACAACTTGGACACAAAGGAGCCGCGCTATCAGGTCTGTCACATTCGAAGATACGCTAGGCTAAACTAACGGATGCATATAGTGGCTCTTCAATTACCGTCTGCTAGGTCATAGCGACGATGTACACAATCATACTTACTTCCAAGATCTCGACTCGTGAGTCTCCCACTCGATTAGGCTCGCAAGTCTAACATGGCCGCAGTCCAGTCAATGTATCTGAAGTCGACGGTATATTCCTTTCAGAACCAGCGTGGTTCAGCTTCACAGGTTCATTATGCTTCAAAGTCCGTAATCAATCACGGACTGAGGATATTGAGTACAGCGGCCTTCAATACTCACCCGACGCGCGATACACCTTATTCCCACTCCATGGAGCATGCATAGACACAGGTTGTCGAGCCATCGATCATCACTTCTCTAAGGGATCAGCTTCGGAACAAAAGCCGGCGCTTGCGGTCTTGTTTGAGCTACTAAATGCACGATTCTTCGAACGTCATAGAAATCCACCACCTCATGTAACGGATGACACAGAGGTAGACATCTTCGACTTGTGCGTGTGCTCCAGCTTATATGGACCACGCAGTGTACTCGCTATGACTAAGCTCGAGTGGTGGGGTGGTGAATACGATGTACGCTCCCGTGGTCTACCTCTTGGAACGTGACTAAAAGTCTGCAGAGGTTCTATACCGATCCCATCGATGTTCCAGACCTCGAATCTTTCATATTCGATGTTTTACTAGCATCATCCCACGACGAAGGAAGCAACAGCAGACCATCAATAACGACACATGAAGCTAGTGGCATCGAACGCCTGCCAGCCGAATTGTTAGACGTCATTTGCAGCTATCTTGAACCACAATCTGTCATTAAATTACACCGAACATCGCAACTGATGGCCTCTAAAGTGCTATTAGACAATTCCTTCTGGCGCGACAGCCTGCGCGGTGGAAGCTTACATCCACACATTTGGGATCTTGATACTCAGCTGATCGAAACACTGCGCGACGAGTCAAACATCACATTCTCGGCTACCGGGTGGGACTGGAGAAGCGTTGCAAAGCTACTTGCAATGAAGCAATTCCCTGTCACGGGCCGAGATTCTCGACTCGACAACATGCCGTTGGGACTATGGAATCGGTGCAGAATCTGGAGCATCATCGAAGATGTTTTGAATGACATCTCGAGTTGGCCACTCGGCGAAGAGTCAGGAAATTCCGGTAAAGAAAAGTGCAAGATTGGATCTGTTGTGACTGCCTGGGAGTTGGAAGGCGATCTTGATGAGAATGAGTGATTCCGTTCAGCACGAACTCTCAGTTCAACATTTGAAACAACGAATGAATTGCTATTGCGCCAAAGTTTCGCGATACGCATCACGACTTGGACGCATTCCAAAGTAACTTGTTTAAGTTGCCGCCATCGCATCCACAAACTGGTCCCAGCTTCTGCTATCGAAGCTCTCGTAAAAGGCTTCGGTTGCGGACGTCACGAACAAATACTCGGCCTTGCCGCGCAATGCTGCCGTGACACTTCGCACCTTTTCGGCAGGTACACCATACAGCATGTAGCACGTCCGCGACCGACCATATGGCGAAGTCTTGAGCCAGTTCTGGTAATCGGGCTTCACAAATTCCTGGTACGACGTCTCAACAACCACAGTGATGTCGGGTCCTGGATTTGCGAGACCCTTGTTGACGGCTGTTCCCGGATTGTGTATTGTCTGGATCCAGGTTAGCATTACGAAAATAATCAGGGTTCGGGCTACATACGAAGCGCTTGCCACTGAGCCCTTGAGTTCCTTTGATCTTGCTATCGACACGATCCAAATAGGTCTTGACTTCAGGGGAGAAGATGTTGACGGTCTCATCCACGAAAATACCCTGGAAGAGCTTGTCCTTCCCACCAATCTTTCGCGTCGCATAAGTGTCGATGTCCTGGAATACCTCGTCTATTGGACGGTTGCAATACGTCGATCTCACATATCCCACCGTGTGGACGTTGGTGAATGCGGTTAACTTCGGGATCTCTCGAGCATAATCGACATTCGGCCACCACGGAGCAGCGCCCGGTCCGCTATCGGGATTGACGATTACCAAGAAGTTGAGGTTCGAGTATTTGACAATGCTGCATGCAGTCAGTCAAGAAACAACAAATGTCGTTGAACGGGAAATATACGCATTATAGAGTGGATCCCATGTGTTCTTGTTGTGTGGATACACGTAAAGCGGAAGGAGAATTGTCGACTTCATGTCTGTGGTTGGCTGGATTGATCTGGGTCGTCACCACACTGGCGTAGGTGTCCTTATAATCCAGCGAATATATGCTGACTAAGCTAGCTCTGGAACCACTCCCCTACAAAATGGGTATTTATCGCATGCATTACAAGCCAACACCTCATCATCCTCCCTCTTAGATCATGCAAGGCTTCGGTGCTACCGCGTGACAACAACCACCGGCGCTCACCACGCCACATCCAGCCATGTTTCTAAAAGCGAGCCGTAACCAGTGTACACATCCTCGGTCAATTCCGTCAGATACAACCACTGTACATCCCTTCTCAATTTTTCAATGATCCTTCTCAAGCCTCCACGGCCCAGATCCCTCGGCACTGAATGCACCAGCGCTGCATGATCTTCCCTCCCACGCTTCTTGTCCGCCAATTGCTCGTGCAACTTTTCGCGACTCGGCAAATCGGCATACGCTCCCTCGAAAGCCACTACAATATCTGGCTTATACGCCATCATTTCCTTTGACGGTAGGCGCCCCGGGTTATGCACCACGAGGCCCTCGCCTTCCGTCATCCATCCCTTCGTATGTCTCACTGTTGCGCTCACGTTGCGCATGTATGCGCGCGCCATGCCGTCCTTGCTGTCTTGCCAGGGCGTGCCATCGAAGAAAATGCCGTGAAGTCCGAGATCTGCAGTCACGTTGGACCAGCCCGCATACGTCGCGATTTGCGCTCGGACACTCGAGTTTGAGACTGTGGCTTGTGCGGTATCAATGTATCCCAGCGTTCTCACGTTGGAGTATTTGTTCATTCTCTTTACAGCGGCGACGTATGTTGCTGACGGCCATGTTGCGTTTGTTGGGCCGTGGTCTGGGTTCACAATGACTATGAATGGCATCTCGTGGTGGCGAAGGATTCTAGGGATTGGTGTCAGCTTTTCCCGACCTATCAACACGCAAGGACACCTGTGTCAACACTTTTGGTATACTGAGAAGGAATACATACGCGTCCTCCATTCTCGCCCATCCTCCATTCAACGGATCCATGTACATTGGCACAAACACGCCTACCGGCAACGGCACGATCCATTTCTGTGGCAAGATTGCAGCCAACGGTATCCCTATCGCAAGAGCAAGGGCAAGTCCGAATGTCACTGTGAAAGCTAGGATCTTATCATTCTCCATTAACCCTGCTATCCCTTTCTTCTCGTCATCTTTCTTCGTCATAACATCTGCAAATCCAACTCGTCGCAGTTCATATGAGCTGCCACGACTCTTCAGTGTCTCGGCACTTCTGTTGCCATCAGGTGTGCATGCTCGCGGACGGAGCTCGGGAACTTCGAGGTAGGGTGTACGCGGCCGTTTAGCAGCTGTGCTTGGTGGAGCGAGATATTGTGTGGGTGTGTCAGCACGATTTGACGTGCGTTGATGGGTTCGTGGTGGGATTGCGAGGCTGTAGGGGCTGGAGATGTTACGGGCAGAGATGGAGGAGGTACGATTTATGGATTTGGTTGGTGATGTAGATTTGGATTTTCTTATGAAATCTAGTTCGAGGTGCGGTGGTGGAGATTGTGGGGTAGACATTTGCAATTAAGTTGATATGGGACGTCTTAGTGTGGCGTTTGGGGGTGTCTGCGATGGTTTGAGGTGTTGTTGCATGCTGAGTTGTTGGTGGTGAACTGCATTCCTCGGTGCTTGGGGCAACAGTAATTATCAAGAAGCCTTGAAACATGAACAACTTCAGTTCACGGAACTATAAAATTGCATAAGATTGATCTGAAAATTTTAGAATTGCGATTTCAAATTGTTCCATGTGGTTGATCGTACCTGGGCATGCACAATGCGCCCAATTTCGTCGGTGAAAGTTCTCCTTTCGACGACCTGGTACTAAACACGCGAATTAAACAAAGTCTCCACTGCGAGCTTAATTTTAAGATGATTGCTATGACTTCGCTCAAAGGTTTTCTTGCTAATGAGGGTTGTTGGAATGCGATCCATCTAGTCCTTGTCCGACATCTTTTCACATTCGATGAGACATCATGAGCATCACGGCTGCTACCTAATTTAGACGCAGCGTCGATACATTTGAAAACTACTGGGCCGATGGCAACGGCCTTATTATTGTCATCTAGACATCAGTGGACCGTAATGTCGACGTGCCTATGTTCGGCTAGATTAGCCGTCTGCGAGGCGGAGATCTCATAAAGGCGCTCAGGCTTAATCACACATCGCGAAGTTGCTTGGATGATAGCGGCTCTCACGTAGCAGAATGAATAGCGAACACATGAGGCGCTCTATGGGTTAATGAGAGAGCTCATGCATGACACCTAGCTCGATGAAACCCACTATCAATGTCAATGAAAGTGAAGAGGCTCTTACTCATGTCTGTCGGGCCTCAGCTTATTATCGGGTACAATTCGATGCGCATTCCAATCGATAATGTTGTGGTGCCAAGTTTTCTCGTGACATTTCCAACAACGTGCGAGAAGAGCGCTACTGTAGAGCTGCGCTGCCGGAACTTGCCGACACCAACAAGCTGAGCACGTCCTTCATAGGGCCGTGGAGCCAGACAACGTACATCAGCCGTGAGCACCATCATACCTTTCATCAGCATGTTTTCTAGAAGAGGCAATTCTTAGCCGCGGACAACAGCACAACCCACGCAAGATGAATGGATGACGCACTCTTAGCGCCGCAATGCGTGCCTCCACCCCGCATCACCCACCGGCAAAGACAAAACTATCGCCGCAAAATCCGCGCTGAGCTGCAATTCTTCCGCGACTGCTTCCTAATCAGGAGCATGATGTGCCATCGCCGCAGCTATAAGGACAATGAGGGCCGCCGCGATCGGATTCCCCCAAATCGCCCTCCCTGAATACCCCACCACAGCTCAAGCTACCCCACAGTCGACACATCTCAACTATGGCAGACAAGCTCGATGTTCAGGGTCTCCTCAAGGAATCCAAGGCCGAATATAGGCGGCTGGGAAAGAGCGGCCTGAAGGTCTCCGTGCCCATTTTGGGTGCTATGAGCATCGGCTCTTCCAAATGGCAGCCGTGGGTTATCGAAGAGGAAGAGTCGTTGCCACTGCTGAAGGCGGCTTACGACCGCGGCCTTACGACTTGGGATACAGGTACATAGTATTCTGCGCTTCTCAATTCCCATTGCTTACGTGGCACAGCAAATGTTTACTCCAACGGCGTCTCTGAGGAGATCATTGGGAAGGCCATCAAGAAGTACAACCTCCCGCGCCACAAGCTAGTCATCCTCACAAAATGCTACGGCTACGTTGGCGAAGACCCCGGTCTGCGAAGCATACAGTACCCCACGGAGTTGCCGCAACTCAAAGATTACACAAACCAGGGTGGTCTGTCACGTCAGGCCATCTTCAACGCCGTCAACGCCTCGCTCAAGCGTCTCGACACCGACTATGTTGATCTTCTACAAATCCACCGATTCGATCCAAACACCCCACTTGAGGAGACGATGGAGGCGCTACACGATCTGGTCAAGAGCGGCAAGGTTCGATACATTGGCGCAAGTTCCATGTGGGCGGTTCAATTCGCGCAATTGCAGTTTGTGGCGGAGAAGAATGGCTGGACCAAGTTCATTAGTATGCAGAACCACTACAATCTGCTGTACCGCGAAGAGGAGCGTGAGATGAACAGGTTCTGCAACGAAACTGGCGTTGGCCTGATCCCGGTATGTTAAAAGTATCCCAATTTCTAGCCACAACTGATGTCAACAAGTGGGCACCTCTTTGCCGCGGCCACCTCGCGCGTCCGGCATCCGCATTCGGTTCTACCACGCGATCAGAAGGCGAACAAAAGGCCGGTACTCACACCACGGGCCAAAAAGACAACGACAAGCAAATCGTCGAGCGAGTAGAAGAGCTGGCGGAAAAGCACGGTTGGAAGATGAGCCATGTGGCTCTCGCATGGATCAACAAGCGCGTCTCAAGCCCCATTATCGGCTTCTCGAGCGTAGCAAGGATGGACGAAGCACTTGATGCAAGGGGCAAGGAGCTTACGGAGGAGGAGGAGAAGTACTTGGAGGAGCTATACGTGCCCGTCAAGATCGTGGGACACTCATAGTGGTTGGGGCAATCTGCGACAGGGAGACTCGTGTCAGGAACTTGTTGGAGCTGGACATTATTCAATCACGTCTTGGCTATAGAATGAATAGACTGAGAAACGTCGAAGCTACACACGCTCCAATGCACTATCTAGATATTCCCAGCACTTCTAGGATCACGTGGCCAATATGCCAGACTGAACACGGAGCGACCGGAACAGTGCCATCTCGAACGCCTCAATCAATGGCACCGTGTGCGACTAAGTGGATACTGTACCAAGCCAACAGAGTTCGGATGAGGAGAGACACCGAGCTGAGAGGCATTTCTCACCTGATTGCGATGACGTAGCCCCCTCGCGTGACATATCTCACCACCTCCAACAGCTCGACCGAACGCGAACAAGACATATGAGGCTTGCTGCAGTTGAGACAGGTACCATGAGGCTCAAATGCTAGCGCAAGTATGAATTCACAAAGTATCTCTGTTGGTCTCCTGTCAGCTCGTCGTGCCAGGGGCGCGTGTCAATAGCTCCTTCCCCGCCTTTACCCCAGAATGTGCACGGACCCACCTGTTCGCGGTGGACGCTTTCATTGGATTGGATGACTGTGGTGTGCTGATCAAGTGACACAGCTCCTGGCGACATTGACCCCTCAAATACCGCGCTCGCCCTGCCTTGTCTTCCTTCTCTCACACTCAGCTGTGCCTAGCTTCCTTCACTGCATACTCACACGCGTCCACCAATTCTACAGCTTCCTCAAGCTTCTCCATTGTTACAACCTACCTCCAGCTCCAGTAGCTAGATCTGTGCTTACACCCCCGCCATCATGACAGACTCAGCCCCGCTTTCCAAGGTCGACTCGGCCAGCGACAACTTCGTCAAGGCGACCGCCGATGAGGTCAAGAAGGGTCACCGTAGAGCTTCGTCCATGGCCGCTGATGTCTACGCCATTGAAGATCTAGGTAAGCTCCCTCGCTGGCAGCTGCCCGAACGAGGGGCAGTCTCGAGAGGGGCAGAGGTGGGGCTGACAGATCGACAGAGAAAGAGAACAAGGACATCAGCATCTCAGTTGAGACCCAGAAGCTCGGATGGTAAGTGCATTTCCTTAATTGTTGCCATGCCGAGATACGCTGTTTTAGTTACAAGCTCGTCATCAACCAGCTTCGCCTCACCACCAGCACAACACTGACGCTCCTGCCACACAGGAAACTGAACGAGTCACCTTCCAAGGTTGAAGATCCCGCAGTCCTCAAGCTGCCATTGTGCACGCCCAAGGTCAAGAAGATCACCCTCCACTTCCCACTCGGACTAGAAGTTGTCGCACGGAACATGAAGGGTGTCACCATCAAGGATGCATTAGACGCAATCCACAAGCAGTTCAAGAAGCGCGTATGTACTTCCCGTTCCGTTTTTACTTCCGAGGAATGTGGTCCTCCCGTGTGCGGTTTCTATGCATTCTTGAAGCTCCAAGCGACCATCAATGTGCTGACCCAGGCTCTAGGCAGACGATGAGTTCGAGAAGCCCTACTTAGCCGGCTTTGAGTGGGACAGGGAGGAGTGCTACACCCGCTTTATCGTTCACCAGTCGAGCCAGCCAACATCAGCAATGACTGGCGGCTCAGGGGGCGGCAAGAAGAAGAAGAACAAGAACGCTATCCCTGAGGAGTAAATGAGCGACTCGCCCCCTTCCCTGACGTCTTCACCCTGAGCCTCGAATGTATGTCATGTCGCAATGTCGGCATGACATGCGGTCGCGTGCTTTACAACTACAACTTCGGTATGGGAAGAGCGAGCGCAGTCGCAGCGGATGGCATGGTCGATATGCTGCGGCCTCTGGTTGAGGTGGCCGGTCGATCGTGTGCGTTCGACGAAGACGTTCGCGTAGGGGTTTATAGCGGGTTGCTTGCTAGCGGAGCTGGCAGCACCTGTCTGTGTATGTCTACTAGGAGCGCATTAGGATTGCTGGAATGCATCCAATGCCATCAGAAGACCTCGTTGTCGAGTCGGATTCCACCTCTTGCTGTGATGTTGTGAGCCAATTCTCGCGAGAGGTTTGAGACCCACCTTTGCGCAAGCACGCTAGGAAAGGTTGAGCCGATCGTGACCTGAGTGCCTGCCTTGTCCTTCGTTCGTTCTAGTCTACAGGCTTCACACTCCATGCTCACCGACAATGCGCATTTGCGTGGCCCAATGCATCTACGAATACAGGCTTTTCTACAACTTGAGCGGCAGTGCAGGCCCCTCGTGATGGCAGCCTGCAAGGCCCACCTGAAGCCTCGCTTCGGCGCCCAGTCGTGAGCGAGGGGCTGCCACGCATGAGAGCGGCGACATCCACAAGCGTTTCACTACCCTTAGCACGCTGTCCACGACTCGACATTGCGCACCAATCTTTGTCTCCCTTCACTAATCTCTGCCTATCGTTCCTCATTATGAACGACATGTTGTCTCGGGCCCGGCTGAACCTCGCACATGACTTCGCACCTGTCCATCGTTCAGCGCACACACTCACATGATCGCTTCATGAAGTGCTAGCACATCAACGTACTTGCGCGACTCTGGATCCTGTCCATTCGAACCACAGGCTATAGCACTTTACACACAGTTAGCCAACGCGAGGCTATCTACAGTAAAGATGTTCTCCAACTTGCAGTTTCGCCCGGCAAAGCCCCATCGGCGCAAGAGTAGCATGGCTGCGCGAGCTGGAGTCTCCAAAAGACGCGTCTCCCACGTTCCTGCCACAACTCCAGATGCACCGTCGCTGAGCTTCATGGAGGATCTTTTTGGCGAAGAGTTTCCTGAGGCTTTCACGAATGCTGGCCAACAAGCAAAGATGAAATGGAAGAGCATTCTTGATTTACCTGCTGAGCTGTTAGCCATTATTAGCGAGGACTTGTCAAAACTGGACATCAAGCGACTTCGACTGTCCAACAAATATTTGGCCCAAAATGTGGACTTGAGAATCGATCGTGTATTTGTCTCACCTAACCGTGCGAATCTGGTCTGCTTGGATCAAATATTGAACCACCCGCGGTACAAGTTTCAGGTCAAAGAGATTGTCTGGGATGATGCGCAACTGGACGAATACCAAGATTTGGAGAGTTTCCGTCGCGTTCTAGATGTGGACGACGCGAACATGCAAAGAGAGATTGAGAACATGTTGGAGTGGGATATATGGTTCCTTGAGCTGGATGAACATCGCAAGTACGACCACGATGACTTCTTCGCGGGAGATGGGAGCTTGACAGAGGTAGCCAAGGCAATCCTATTGCGACAGAACAGTGAATCGGCCAGGGATATCATTGCCCGGAACGCGATGCGAATGAGCGTCGAAGAGAGTTGGGACTACTACCAGCTATTGTATGAAGAAGAGCAAGACATCATGACTCAGCGAGTGGATGTGGCCGCGCTACGGAGAGCGTTGGAGACATGTCCAAATTTGAGGAAGATCACATTGACAAGTGCTGTGTGGCACCCTTGGCAACTGCAACCCTGCTACCATACCCCGTTCCATCGCTCTCTACCACCAGGCTTTCGAAAGCCTTCCGTATGGCCGTGGCTCAGCTATCGTCCCCACGCCACATCCTCACAGGTTGCTCACCGCGACAATACTCTGAAATCACTCGTAAACGACAAGGCAGACTCGTTGCCTAAAGAATTCAGAGGCTACACCATCGTAGTGTCCACGCTGCTTGAAACAAACAATTCTACAATATCCGAATTCATAATTGATCCTGAAATGGAAACAACAGGTATCAGTCACCAACTCTTCGCGACACCAAGTGCAGATTGGTACGACACTGCGTCGCTCGCGTTCCAGCTACCACTGACACGGCTCAAACTTTGCATCAACTCTTACGGCGCCAATTATGCGTCTACAGCCTCATACCTCAGATCCGGCCAAATCAAAGCTATTCTTCACCACTTGCTTGCCCTCGAGCATTTTGACTTCAGCCCGAACTGCTACGCACGCCGTGGCACAGTGAGCGTTACACGCGTTACAAACGGGATTCTCCACTGGCAGGACATCATACCCGACACGACCATGGCACGCCTCAAATCACTCACCATCCGCAACGCAAACATGATCTTTGAAGAAGTCGGGGACATGATCATCTCGCTCGCCAGCGTGCATCACGTTACTCTAGACAACATTTTCATGCTCTCTCAGCATAAATCGTCTACATATTACGAACTCTTCCGCGAACTTCAAACCCACTATGGCGCCACGGCAACCGAAAAGCCACGTCCTGCGTTCACGGTCGTGGAGCCCATCAGTACGGGACCCACGCGATATCGCGCGAAACTAGTCTGCGAAGAATTAAGTTGTTGGGTTCACGGGGAAGGTGGTGATGACGCATGTCCGTTTAACGATTGGGACTACCGACAGATTAAAGATGATGTGGGATGGGTGGTGGATGATCGAGATCGCGAGTTTAGTATGCTGGCGACAGACTGGGTGCAGACGCCCGAGGGGAGGAGGTACATTGAGGGGAGGGTTTTATATTGAGGGAGAGGGGATGGAGCAGTAAGAGTTGGCGATTGGTCTGGTTTTGGTCGGGATGAAAAACGCAGTTCGACGCGCCCTGCGGATCTTTGGGACACCTGCTGTGTTGCGGTCGACGATGCGGTAGAGGAAGCTTTTGTTCGGCGATATCGCACAGCTGTGGATCAGTATTCCTTTTCGTCAGTTGGTATGGACACGTCGAAACGGACACGACGACGCCAACTGCCATTACCAACGAACACGCCGACAACGATGATGCGATGAGGCGCAACTCACGTCGCCTACTCGCGTCTCGTCCATGAATTTATCCCGTCTATCACCTTTTCAGATCATGGAAGACTTTCACCGCGACTCGAAGTCGACGGACTATATCATGGGCTTCTCTGTCCCTCTCGCTATCATCCTACTATTGTACGCAACCTGGTTTTGTCACCAGATGCTTGACATGCATGAGCTGGAACGCGGCGAGGCTGAACAAGAACAGCAGCGGCGGGGGCCGGAGGAGATGGACGAGGAAAGTGGTGAAGATGATGATAGTGAGGAGAATTGGGGAAGTGGACACATTAGGAGGAGGTGTATCGCGATCTAGACTTTGGTGAGGCTAATGAGTCTACGCTGCTGTATGGTGTATATGAGGAGTTACAGAAGTCGGAAGTTGTCAGAGGCGTGGCATCGTCTCCTTGACTCTGTCAGCGCACTAGCTTCTTGTATCCTCACGGCTCGTGTTTCTGCGTGCGCGCTCGCTAGTATAGGGAAAATCTTGGCTGCTACTTTCATTGCGAAATTGGATGAGTGGGGAAGTGCGAAGGTGTTTTAGGGAGTGGTACTGATGAGGAAAGGCAAAGAATGATGGGACGATGAGAAGTATAAGAGAACGATAAAGAGAAATTGACACGGAATGGTTTCAGGGCATGTGTTGAAGTAGCGGAGCTGAAATCCTAGCATTTGAATGTGACATACTACTCAATGTGAAACTGAAATATAAGAACGGGTAGCCTCGGGGAAAGGCTCGCGCATTTTTGGGCTGTGGAGTCACTCGCGGCGCAGGACATTGAGCAGTGATGTCATTGGCGCCGTGCTGCAAGTGAGATGTGTCAGACCACGAGGTCACAGGCTGCTGCAGAGTCTCTCGAGTGTAAGTGCTGATTGCATCCCACGCACTTGACCGCTCGGGGAATGCCACCTTGCTCGGTTAGCATGTTTTGTAAGCGTGAACGTGGGTTCGGGACGAGCGGCAGGCTTGGATGGTCGGCCCGTTCCTAGGTGCGGCTTTTCCTAGGTGCAGGACACATGCCGAGTGTTGACCTTGGATGCAGCCCGCGTCGGCGCTTTGGTTTCGAAATATATTTGCACGTTAACTCAAAACTGCTTCAGAATTCAAATTGCAGTACATTGACGTCCCTCTTTTGAGACATTTCGCCGCTGTCTTTTTCGCTCGAAGTCTTACGCGCTAGCACTGGGACCACCTGCCATATCGACGTCGCATCATCTCGCAAAGGAAGCTTTACAAAGCTGTTGTGAGGGTGCGTCGCCTCGCAACACAATTCGTAGCAGCAAAAAGTAGAAGGACGTGCGAGGCCGAACTCCCGGCTTATGGATTAGCATGGCTGGCCGTGCCGTCTAGTTCTTACACACTATGGTACGCATACGCCACCACTAGTAAGACGACCACCCGAAAACGCCCTCGTGATATCATTGGATTTCATACTATGTTTGATTGCAACAACGGTCAATGCGCCGGTTTATGTTACTTCGAGTGATGGAAGCCATCGCGTTGATCGTGCGAAGTCTACCATATCAGTTCAGGAATAACAGTGGCCCAGTGGGCTACCAGTCGGAAAAGGAGCACGGACAGTCTGTCAAATAGCAACATCAGACGATCCCGTATAAGCTCACTCGTGAGAAGTCAAATCGCATATAAGCCTCAAGGTCACGGCCAAGACAAAAAGCTTACTGAACAAAGCCCGTCTTCGACATGCATCACGTGTGGCATTGCTATTGGCACAACAGAGGAGTCAGTGCTGAAGATGCGAGATGCATTGCGAATAATTGCCATTTAAAATATGGCTCTGTTCATAATCCCGATAACAAAGCCTATCTGCGAAAGGATTGCACTACAGTGTTTGGCGGGGGCGGCCCACTTTCCATCCTTCATGCTTGATGCAACAAAGCTCATGGAACCAGAAGACTAGTGCTCGGGCACTCTCTGAAGATCCGAAGATGGAAAATCGCGCTCGTGGCTGACACGATAGTATCCCCGTATGTTCTTCAACTTCGTATCGGAGAAATACTGCCTTCACGACATCAATTGCGAACACGTCTTTTGCGAACATGGCAACGACTTTCTCAACCTTTCCAACTACTATACTCGCGTTACAGTGGAATTGGAGCACGCGTAAAGCAAAACCCCGTGCACGATAAGCCACTCCGACATACGCAATGCTTATCCATCCTGATGGTCGTTGCGAGGTGTGGGTGATTGAGACCCATCGTTCCCACATTTTTCGTATCCAGTACGCCAAATGACGCAGCGACTCACTCGCTGATGCCTCTGGTTATGATTCTAGCGTTAATGTAGCCAACCGTCTCAGCGGACGAGCCTTTTAAAGCATCATCTGGATGTCTGACTGATGAAAAATAGCTTCATCGTGACCTCCCACAAGCGCACATGGCCTCGCTATGGCGCAAGCTGACAAAGAGCACGACCTCATGGCTGGGTTGAGTCATTTTGGTTTGAAAGAGTGTGAATGAAGTACATAAAAGGGGACCGAGATCTCAATGGAATCCTCATCACAGACAAGTCACGAAGCCAGCCCACGAAGATCTACAATCTTTCTCAAAGTGCCGTTAAGAATCTTTCAGCATCATGCATTCGACTTCCCTTTTTGCCCTCCTTGTAGCTGCTGCCACTGCCTCTCCTGTCGCCATCGAGAAAGCTCGCTCCCTCGAAGCCCGGGAAGCAGACGCCTATGGAGGGTTCGAAGCACTGAATCCCCTCTCGAAACGCGATATCAACCCAAACACCGTCAACATTCTCACCCCAGCCCAGCTGACTGCTCAACGCAACGCTCTCCTCCTCGCCCAGACCGAAACCGCGCGGGAAGCCATCCTCTTCCCCAACGCGCCCAACGCCGCCAATGACACCTTTCAATTCATCAACAACACTGTCACCCCTCCCACAGGCGGCACCATTCTTCTTTCAACCATCAACAGTAAGTCCACATATACGGCTTTTCTATGAGACACGTACTGACCTTTTCGCTCCACCTCCTCAGACTTCCCCGCCCTCGGCGCCACCGGCCTCTCCCAAGCCGTCGGCTTCGTCAATCCATGCGGCCTCAACACGCCTCACTGGCACCCCCGCGCCAACGAATTCCTCACCGTCACCCAAGGCAGCTTGATCGGCGCACTCCTTCTCGAGAATGACGTCGGATTCGGCAACGTTGTCGGCGCACCCGCTCCCGTCATTGGCCCATACACGCAGATCGAAACCACGCTGTCCAACTACACAGGCATGTTATTCCCCAAGGGTCTGGTACACTGGCAGTTCAACCCAGAGTGCGAGCCCGCGGTGTTTGTGGCGGGATTCGATATCCCGGATCCAGGACGCGTGGAGGCTGCAAGGGGTTTCTTTTCCGGCACGCCGGATGAGGTGTTGGATGCGAGTTTGGGGTATTCTGAGTTCTTGACGCCGGCTCAGATCAAGGCGCTGAGACCTACGCTGACGAGTAGTTTTACAAGTATTGTGGAGAATTGTGCGAAGAAGTGTGGGATTCCGTTTGAGTGAGAATGTGGCGAAGCAAATTTGTACATCCGGAGAGGTAATGGGTAGGCTGGAAGAGGGTAGTAGCGCTAGGTCCATGGGGTGTCACTGGAGGTAGGACGAGCCTGATGAGACAGATTTTCTAATGGGTTTGTTAAGACSGTTTTTTCTGCATACCTACTTGCCACTCGTTAATTTTCATATGGGGTTCATAGACACCAGCTAGTACTAGCACAATGACGTGTAAATACAGTCGCTTCCAATCGAGTTGAACGAGCCGTGTTCTACACATGAAAATCTGCTATCCCTATACGGCGCCTTGCCATGTTCAAGTACACGCTCTTGAAAGTTCTCGGCTACGTGCAAGGCGTTGCTGCGAACTTTATGATGCACTGAAGGCATTCTGGCTACTGTGTATGCAATGCAAGAAGACCTCTACTAGTACTTGGCCATATTCACGCTTTGCCTACGTGGATATGTAGGTGAAGCGAACGGGCTGATTGATAGAAATCGGTATTTCCGCCGTGACACACCCCGGTCGATTTCGAAAATCCAACGCGACGAGCCCAGTCGTCGGGGTATCTTAGGCTGTTAGTCTTCGTCGGCATCCTCGCTCTCATATACAGGCTCAGGAAACCCATTCAGCTCGATTTGGTCAAGCGCTTCGTTGATATCGGCATCTCGTTCCACGACCTCCTTCATCTCGTCATCCGTTAAATATTGGTTCTCTGGCAAACTGATCAATCTTCTCACAGCCGCATCATAAGATTGGATCTTCTCATGTCTCGCGGCATATCTCCCGTCTTTTGCGAACCACTTAGTGACAGGCAACTTACGCGTACTGTTTTCATTGTCCATGAATGTTCGCGTTGGTCCACCAGAACTGTTACCAAAGCCCATTTGAATGTTAAGGTCAGAAAACTCAAGCCCTTCCAGCGTAAGGTCTTCAAGAATCTCGTCAAGCTCTTCAGCATTGGCTTCCGATTTGAACCCAAAGCAAATTGTGGTGAGGTCTGGCAGCCATTCATGGCGTTGTCGTAGAAGGTCATGTACCTGTGCCGGAAACATCATTTCCTCTTCATATTCAGAGGTTAGCTCTGAAGCGTGGAAAATCAGCTTCCGGAGAGATCGTGATACCCGGCGACTCAGACGATGCTCTTCTTCCACAGTATCTCCATACATATCAAAATCAGAGTCGACCATATGCTCCCACATGATTGGAGACGTGTCTAGACTCTTCAATGCAGTGAAGTGTGACATAGAGACGATTCTTGGCCCAGCGAGTTCCTCATCCCAGCACGACAGGAGATCGACGGCGAGTTCCTCTAAGGTATGTCTCAGAGGGTCAAGTATCTCCACCAGGTCCAGGGCGGTAAAGTTGTAAGGCCCCGTTTCTTCCGTTCCGATATAGTATTGAAAGTGCGTCAGCTTTGGACAGGCGTTGATGAGATTTCTCATATCGATCATATCGAGTGCACACGAGCACATTTGGAGATTCGTTACATTCAGCGAATTTGGCTGCAAGAACACCGGTTTAGCTCTTTCTGTCGCACTCAGCTCATCATCTTTACCCGTGTACCATGATGCGACATTGTGCAGCAGTAATTCCGTTAGATTTGAAGTCTGGCTCAGGATTGTGTTCAGATAGCCAATGCCCCAGGCTGGCTGATCATCCACACCGGCAGCTCTCAGCCGGCGAAGTGCTTTGAATCCGTGTTTCGGCGTTGGCCACTCCAATGCGGTTGGGTCACTCATCGTTCCTCGAAGGAAGATGTCGTTAACATTCGGCAGTATCGAGAATAGTAGCATCGCATACGCATCGTCGATGCCAGCACGAAGGAGTTGGCAGAACCTTCGAGAATATGTTATCTCTCCCATGGGCGTAGTATCATCAAACAGATACGTGTAAAAGACGTTGGGAAAAGTGGCTTCTGCATCCGACGATAGCATTGATTTGACATTCTTGATAATGGAGCTTTCCTGCTCGTAGGAGAAGGTGGTGGTGATTGCTCCAGCATTCATTGCCGCTTTTACCAACAATTCGTACTCTTCTTCGGTTGGTTCTGGCGCCCGGTCTTCCATGAATGAGACTTCCTTTTTCTCACGACTGACCTCGACTGGTGCACCAAGTGGATTGATTTCATGATACAAGGGATCGACGCTGTCCAGAGTATCGTATCCCTTCACGTTCACGGACTTGACGTATCGCACAAGTGATGGTTTTCGGAGGATGCGCAATACAAATTTGCTGATAGGATGACTATTTCCGAGCCGTCGATTCCTGTATTCACGGAAAAGTTCGGGCTCTGTCGTGGCCCGTAGATGCTTACAAACAAGGGAGACGTTCAGCAAATCCACCTGTCTGAGATATGCCGCGATAGAAAGGTGGAGCTCCACGCTTAGCTCCAAAAGCTGAACCATCTTGGAAGTATCAATACCGACTTCGCGAGGATTGGGGCATGAGGTGCGATTTGACGTTGTAGGTAAGTTTTCGAAACATCCGCTATATTGTGCGTGATAGCCTGCTATTTGTGGTCGCGCACAGCAAGGATTAGTTCCCGATGTGCGGGTGACACGACGCTGGAATTGCTATGTAGCGAAGCAAGTTTGATAAGTCGACGCGTCTCGCTCAAGCGTTGGACGCGACCCCTGGACCCTATACGAGACGCTTTGCCCTTTTCAGTGTTAGCGTCCGTTTACGTCATCCCAGGCTTCCGGATTCTTTGACGAGTATAGCAAACTTCTCGGCTTCCCTTCCAGTTGACACGATCCACGGAAATGACAATGGCATCACCACTACTGAGCCTCCCTCGTGAGCTTCGTGATGAGATTTTTCGATATGTCCTCGATGACTACACGGAAGAGCGGCTGAATTTCAAGCGGCGACACAACGTCGCAGAAAGGAACATCAATGTGCCAATCAAAGCGCTCCCACCAATCTGCGGCACGTCACGACAACTCTACTATGAGACAGCACCGTACTTACTCAACCGAGTTGTGCTTGTATCGCATGATGTTGCAACGACCTGCTGGCTTCGCAGGTGGCTTGCAACATTCCCAGATGGGCTTGGCTATCGCGCGGTCCGCGACCTGTCATTTCGCAACTTCCATGGTCCAGAGCAACACAAAGGCTACGAGCTGATAGCTCTTTGCCCGAACCTGCGCTATCTGCATTTGATGCTGGGCGATGAATTTTCCGACCCCGGCACAGTCCCGTCACTGGCGATCAGATCTTTGAGCAGCTCAGCCAATGTATACGAGACTCTCGACAACATCATCCTCATGCACCAACTTCTTAGGCTCACCGACATTCCCAGATTGGAGCTTCTTGAGTTCGGTTTCCATGACTGGGATCAGCCAATCAGTTTCGACCGCGCCCGTCAAGTGAAGGAGTGGCTCAAAGTGAAATTTGGGGCCCAGGGTAAAGACGTGCACGTTGTGTGTAAACAAATGCGATGGAACGGGATGGTTTCGACGGATCAATACGATTAGGATTAAGTATGTCTCAAGCGCTATGAAGCTTGGCATGTCACAGCATCAGATCGCCAGGTCTCAGCCCTATCATCCTCGACTTTGATGCTCTTCAGGGCCTGCAGAATCAGTATGACAATGCTCATATACGATTCAAGCAGCTACATGGTACAGAAATGTTCCATCGAAGCAGTTGCGCTTCGGTTACAACGACAAGGGTGAGAGCAAAGGCTCACAATATGCAGTTGCTAGGGAGTTGACAATGGCTCAGAAGATTTTTGGGGGTATTCTGTCTTATTGTGTGAGCTAGATGGTCAAACTGTTTGTCCTGGGCGTTGAGCCTTGTGTAAAATCTCATCGGACGCATCACCCTGATTTCTCAATCGCTCTTCTCGCCACGACCACTCCCATCCTTTCAGCGTGTAGCTGTTTCATCTCAAATTCTGCACCCTCTCCAGACTTCTCTGCTTCTCAATCCTTCCGCTCCTCCCTACGTGGAAACATGTGCGTGTTGTACGGCTGCAGATGGTGTCGCATCGGGCTTGCGATACGCGCGGGCTCAGCGAACGCCTGAGGCGGAACCAAGGATTCAGCCGAGCTCTCACGCGACACACGACCGAGCTTAGCACGTATGTTCTCCTTGGACACGATACGCAGCATCTCGTGGTCATCTTCGGAGCCGACGACATGGCGCGAGCGCGCATGCGAAGCCTTGCCTGGTGCGCGTGCTGGAGGCGAGCGCTCGGGAGACTTTAGAGGAATCGGTGGTGGCGCATCTTCGTCATCGGACTCGAAGCCAGGCCATTTGGTAGCTTTGGGAACTGAAGGAAAAGGTTCAATGGATGTATCAGAATCGGGATCGGACTCCACCGTACCTGGCCAGTAGACTGACTTCTGGGGCGCCACCTCCATCTGATAACCAGTGCCAACAGGCTTTGGGGGCGATGATACTATCGGCCGAACAGGTGCTTCGACTGGCTGCGACATGGGCCACACGTGCTGGACAGCCTCAAGCGCTGGCTTTGAGACATGAGGCACGACGTTTGTTGGAACCATAGGTTTCGCCGGACTGCTACCCTCTTTGTCAGCTGATGCAATGCGAGTTCCGCCATATGGAATCGGAGTGATGGGAGCGGGTAGACGAGTCGCTGGGGTCTTGGAACGGCTTGGAGGGCTGCGAGTGGCTTCAAGACGCTGGTTGTGAAGATTGGTCAGCGATATCTCCGCCTGATAGCCAGTGCCTTCGTAGCTTGGAAGACGGGTATCGTTGAAGGATTTCATCTGGCGTATGACGTGGGTCTCATCCACTGACGGAATGCCACGATCATCTTCGAAGTCTGACATGACGGGTCGCGGGATAGCGCTCAGCTGCGCCATGGGTGAGAAATCGGAGTCTTCTGTGTTGGTGCGCGTTCGCTGAATCTTGAGATCTTCGGGAAAATACTTAGTGAAGGGATTAGAGTTACGGATGGAGGTATACACACTCATCTCAGAAGGCTTGCGATACTGCTCAGGGCGAGGCAGAGGTGCTGTACCCACCGCAACGCGATCGTTATCTACACGTGTCGAGGAAGGCTCTGGGAAGTGCAGCTGCCTCGTCACGCCATGTAACGGGCTCTTCGGCTCCTCTTTCGACTTGATCGCAGCGACGGTCTGGGTGAACGAGCGCTTGACGCCATCCGAGAACTTCTTGATAGGGCTCTGGCCGCCTTCCTGCTGACTCATTGAGCGCCGAAGATCACCTTGACCGAGGCGAAGACTACCGGAAGACCTCTTCGGTGCTTGCACAGAAGGGTTGCGACTTACACTTCGTTGCACCACTTGTGGCTGGCGAATCTGAACCTCACCATGTTGTTCATGGACCTTGCGGCGATCTGCACGAAGTCGCTGCTCAGCAAGCCACTCTTCCATCTTGTGCTTGAACTTGGGACGCTCAACGAGACCACCGTACTGTGGATAAACCTCGCGCAGCTCCCTCTCCGCCTCGTCGTAATGCTTCTTGCCCAGGACACCGTGGCCGTGAGGATGGTGCTGTAGGGACATAGAAGGCCTTCCATCGCCACCAGACATGCGCTCTGGAACCGATACCACACGGTATGGTGTTGGCGATAGGGCTCCACCCTCGGGGATAGCGACGTTGCTATCAGGAAACGCCAAGCGGGACGGAGCTTGGGTTTCGACGTACAGCGCAAGCCGACCGTAGTACCTCCGACCCTGAGGATTATATGAGGCCCGTACCGCGTTCACGACTGGAACGAACACGTCCTGCCATACACTACAGACGCTTCGAAGCTCGAAGTACTCAAAGCCCCACGGGTTGTGCTTCTTGCCGATCTTCCACTCCTGCAACAACCATGCGTAGAGATGCTTCTCATACTCGACGACGCCCCAGCTGCTCTTGTCAATGACTCCGTACAAGCTTCCCTCTGGTGTGTATTCTGAGCTGGATCGATCCGCGCGAGGGTCGTAGCGCAGATTGCCTTCGTCGTAATGGGTGTAGAACCAAAGAAGCTCTATGCGCGTAATTCCGCCTGGGACCTCGAGGCCGCCACCCATGCTGATCTGAGTAGGGCGGGGTATGGCGTCCTTTGCGTGAAGGAGCAAGCTATCGCGGAATACAGACCATGGACGGAGAAACGCATCAGTCGAAAGGAAACGCTCTTCGAGATCCTCGAACCCATTCAAGTTGAGCAGCCGGAGTGCTTGCCGGAGATCGGGCGGGGCCTTCTCTTTGATGTCGTTGCGCGCGAACAGGTCGCGGATGTTCGACATGTTGTTCTTCGAGGGCGAACGAAGCATGGCGAGACGTATCCAAGCAAGCTTTCAACTATTTCGATGTCTCAATTTCAACGATGGCGGGGTGTACGCGGTGGTGTGCAAAGGACGTTGGGGTGCGAGGCCTTTGCGAAAAATCTTCTTGCGGCTGCTATGGCGACGGTGAAAGTGATGAACAACAGCGCAAGTAAAAAACCGACAGGCGCAGCAAAGCACGCAATTGACTCTCTGCACCTATTTGTTCGAACAGCTGCCCTAGCACGCGTCCCGGTGATCTGTGGGGCCAAGTCCCGTTTGCTTTTGCATTCACCTCGGCCACTGGCGTAGTCCCACACAACACAAAAAGCTCGCCACCATTTCAGACCAAATCTACTTCCTACCACACACAAGAAATACGTCACCCAATATCGAATACGAAGACCAACACCACACTTGCTGCCCCATAATGCATTTCCTTAAGCTCGCTTTCGCTCTCACGAGCACTATCATGGCCACCGTCCGCGCCGCGCCCGCCGATAGCATCCAGACCGGCAACGAGGTCCCCGCCGAGCAGTCGGACTCTATCCAGCGAGTTCGCTGTGGCGACTACTACCTCATCGAAGAGGAGGCTGTCATGCCACTCTACACCAACGGACACTACGAGAACGTCGAGGGCTCGGTTCATATGTCTGGCATCGTCAACGTTGGCTGCGGCTTCTGCATCGTCTTCAAGTAAGCTTTCTCACAGTTGACCTATCGCCTGCTTTCGAGACTTGGTTAACGTGATGCTTACAGGGAGCGCGACGCCCAGGGCGATGTGCTTTTTCAAGGTGGGCCGGACCCCAAGGGCACGCTGCAGGCTCGCGGTGGTCAGTCGTACTACTGCTACTAAGCAGTCGTCCAAGTGAGAGACCGCGTTGGTAAGGAACCATGGTGATATACGAGCATAGTGGAAGAGGAGCAGGGAAGTAAACAAACTTGGTGATAGACAGCCACAATTGGTTGGATGGACGGATGAAGCAATCCGATCGTCGCCAGGATAATGAGATCATTTCAACAATGTGGGATTGCCTAATATGTGCTTGTGTAATTATTGGACTTACTTTCTTTTCCCAGTTGGCACATCATCTCACTCTACCTAAATTCGCACTAAGCTTCCGTTGTATAGCATGTCTTGGTTGCTTGTCGCAATTTCCGCTAGTCGGAAACTCACCTTCACCGCAGATTGACCGTCACGTGTCACGGCCCACCGCGTCTCTCATGAAACGGCAGTCCGCGTCCAATGAGATTTACTCTTTCGGTAATTTCGATTCACTCTCACCAACCACCCTCGTGCTGATGTGTATTCAGTAGATACGCGTCACCAAGACTCCAAGCCCGCCAACATGGCTCAGCCCAATCGTGTGGCTAAGCGCCGACTCAATTACGGTGAAAGCTCAGACGACGAAGATAGCTTCCTCACTCGGGAAATGGACTGGGACAGATACGTCGCAAACCCGCAGCCACTGTCCTACACCTTAGCGGAGCTTGACGACTTGATCAAGGCTGACTGTCCTGACGAATTCGCGCTCACTCCTGAAGTCAAAACACTCCCATTTGAAGCTGGCGGCGCAGAGATCAACCGTCTCCCAATGAAGCCCGTGTGTGGCATACGACTCAGGTTTGGCGATATCGACTCACCCAAGCCAGGTTCCAGAGAACGTGTATACATTTGTGTTGGCGACGAAGGCAACAACAGAATTGCACTGGTCACCGAAGACGGCAGGGAGGTAATACATCTCAACAAAATATCTTTGGTACAACCTGCGAAGCCGTTTTGGTATCTCTGCTCTCACGGCAGAGTACTTGACGAGGCTGAGATGAAGAGGGTGAAAGCTCTTGCGTGCTACTTGTTTCTTGCAGCTGGACACACTCAGACCGTACATCACTACCGTCACTTTGACGAGCACTTGAAGGATGCTATGGTATGGTATGGTCAAGGTATCGAGGTTTATTTGAAGGAAAACGACCCTGATCAGAAACCTGCGCCGGCAGATCCAACACAAGGCTCACAGGCCAGAGGCACCGATCATCTCCACGAAGTTGCAGCTTTAATTCATCAAGGAGTACGAGAGATGTCGATTGCCGATTGCGATGGCGCTGGTACGGCTTCGCAGCGTAAGCGGCGCCCACATTTTTGGTACCGCTTCACTAACACATAGCAGCTCCAAAAAAGAAGGTCAAACATGAAGACACGGTGAGCGCCATCAAAGTTCATCGAATAACGCGACATCGGTACTGACTTTGCTAGTTCTCCGAGATGCGCCAATGCTTCGAGCAGCTCGGTCAACAAATTACCAAACAAGAGAAAAGAGATCACGCCATGTCCTCGAAATTGGCTTCATTGCACCAGCACGAGCACACCATGTCAGTGCAGCAGGACGAGATTGTCAGGCTTGCCAATGATGTAAAGGCAAAGAAGACCGAGATTGAAAGTCTGCGATTAAGAGAGGCCCTTCAATTGAAACGACTCAAAAGGCGCGATGCCACTATCGACGACTTTCGACGACAAATGCTACAGTCCGAGGAGGCGCGCAAACAAGAGGAGACAAAGAGGATTGCTGCTGAGAAAGAGTTGGACGAGCGCCGAACAGCACACAAGACAGCACACAAGCGCATGGCAGAGATGCTCTCCGAGTTGGAGAAGTAATGGGAGGCGAGTAGGACCGTTTGTAGGAGGAATCAAGCTACGCATGGATATCTCGCTTTGGAAAGAAACCGATCGAACGTCGCGTTTTGAGCATTCGCTCCAGTTCCGAAACAAACGCGGAGTTTGTCTTAGTGTCCCAAACCATTTGTGGGACAACGAAGCAAACCTAGTCTAATTAAAACAAGAAGCCCTGAGAGCTCACATCTCATCTTCCAAGCTTCTCACTTCACTCATCACGGGAATCACTTCATACTTATCCAGTGCCTGATAGTTCGATTGAAAGTCTGAAACAATAATCACTGACAACTCCATCCAAAGACACACAACTTCAGGTCAATCATGAGTTTCAACTTTGACTCGGCCTTGGCGGATGCGATCCGTAACATGGGCGTCCGGAATCTCAACAGTCCCGCAGCCAACAACGAAACTCGGCTTGTAGACATCACCAACGAAAGCGGCGAGGTTGAAGCACCCTCTGCCATCCATGACGATGTCGAAGCTACCTCACTCAACCTCGCTGAAACCGAGCCCATCACGCAGAGCCACCCCTACCCCGACCCGATGACTCTCGACATCGGCGGCCGCAAATTCAAAACCTCGCTCGCCACCTTGCAGGAATCCGGTCTCTTCCGCCATCAACTCTCCGAGCGTTATACCTGGACACCTCAAGCGGATGGCACATACTTCCTCGACGCCGATCCTGACGTGTTCAAACACTTGCTTCGCTTCATGCGTCGGCCCGAAATCTTTCCGTTATTCTATTCCAAGACTGGCGGCTTCGACTACGATCTGTACAACCGTCTGGAAGCAGAAGCTGAGTACTTCCAGATTGACGTGCTGAGGAAGTGGATCAAGGACAAAGAGTACGAGAAGGCCATTATGGTGCATACATTAGTTGCTATGGCGAAGGAAGTGGATGACGTAGTGCCGAAGAAACACTCAGTCAACGTTGAGGAAAAGTGGCACGTGATCCCACGTACGAGAAAGGTCTACGTCTGCCCGCGCGGGATTATCGTTCATCGCGGTGACCCGGATAGATGCGGGCAAGCGTGTCGCAAGGCGAGGGGCGATGGGGAGGTGGAGTATGATGAGGAGACGTATGAAGAAGTGGTGATCGTGAGGAAGGAGTTCGAGTTGGTGGCGGGGGTGTGCAAGGTGGAGTGAAGAAGGGCTTGGGCATGGACCTTTTTGCAATGTATGGTTGATCAGGAGTCTAGGGAAGATTATTCGCAAGAGTGAGCATGATTGGACTTGGTCAAGGGTGTAAAATGAGAAATGCGTTTCATGAATCGATTTTCTGGACCACGCAGACTCCGAAACTGGATTACCATGCATGGCGCACAGATGGTAACATTTGGACATGTATTCGTCAGCAGATGAAAACTTGATCTGAACGCCGATGGCCCTCAGATGTTCCCAAACCTCGGTGTCAGCTTCCAAGAAGTCATCCTGCCAGGTACGCAAGCGATCATTTTTCGCATGATCTGCAGTGTGTAAGTCGCGGTTCATGTCAAAGTCGTGGTTAGCATCGCCATCTTCAACTCCATCATTGTCGTCCTCATCCTCATCTTCACTCCAGTCCTCTCCATCCGTCTCTTCGCCCTCAATTCTCAGTCGCACATCTTCCTTGAATGCATCTTCCCACTCGTATTGATTCCAGATTGTGATTAATCGTAGGTTCGGAAGCGCCGATCGTGTGTCCAGGATGTTTTGTGCCCATTGATGCAAAGCAAAAGTCGTGTCAATGATACTGATTTCCTCGAGAGAATCCGGCAGGTCACAGACGATGAAGTGCTCATCCACAGAGAAGAACAATTCTTGGATGGCAACAATCTTCCGCAAGTTCGCAAGGTGTGCGAGAGACCGAGCGGGCCGAAGGAATTCAACCCATCGCCGTGGTGCCCGTGAGTCAAGGTCGTGCTCGTAAAAGCCGACCTCTGCATCGCGCAGATCATGTGTATCGATCACAAGGGTCTCAATTTCTGAGGTAGGTAATTCCGAGGCCAATGCCTGGAAGTCGCCATATGATATATCATAAGGCCATTCATAGTGGCAGCGTAGGAGGGCTTGTAAGTCAACGACGAGGTGCCTCAGGCCATCCAGACGTCCGATGAGATCCTTGAAGTGTTCGAATATACCGTCGGAACCTGCTACGAGGCAGCCTACATCCATGGTGGCTTTCATGTGAGTGACGGAGGTGGAAAGCTTGTCGACCACGGCTGGGCTAGGCAAGCGTATTGCTTGAGGTGCATCGCTCCATTGCCTGTTTTGCAGACCAAATTGTAGTGTTCTCAGACCCGGGAGCCGAATCAGATCGCATGGTACAAGCCCACTGCAGGAGAGCGAATGCAGATCTGCCAACCCAGGTATGTGTGATGTTGTGACTTCTGAAGAGTGCAGCAAAGATCCGAAAATCTCTGACAAAGTGAAGTAATGGGGCTTAATAAGCTCGCTATCATCAGTTAGATAGAAGCCCGAAAATCGGTTTACTACCAGCGTTTCAAGGCCATGTGTGCATGCGAGAATGACGCCAAGCACAGCCAACTGAGAGCCATCTTCAATGTTCTGCATCCATTGGTCGTCATACAACGTTGGCCCGTTCCAGAAGTTTGTCATCAAGAGAAAATTCTCGCACAATTCCACTGTGCCATCCCAAGAACACATGCAATAGCCTTTGCCACATTCCTTGTAGATGTAGCAGCGACCAGAATGTCCAATGTGCCATGGCGTGATAGCAACTTCCAACTCCATCACGGCCGAAGCAAGATCTGGTCGCTGGATAAGAGTTCGGACTAGACATCCCAGGCGACTCTTGCCGCCACCACCTTCTTCATCGTCGAAGAATGGCTCGTGATCAGAGATACCGATGATGATATGCTTGTGAAGTGCTTCCTGTGCTGGTCTGGCGCAACCGCCGACATACCAACGCCAGTTGCCTGAGAGAACGATAGGCGGAGGTTGGGTTCGTCGGAGCCCGTGCTTGATACACAACCATATCAAGAAGCTCCTGAGGCAAGTCGTTCAATTGAGCCATATCGGTGATAAAGTTGGATTTACAACTTGTGACCGCCCAACTTGCTCTTAAATAGCGATCAGGAACAGGCAAGGTCGCTTGCCCATAACAGTCCTCATGATGCCGAGAAGGGTTTCCATCAAACTGAGAACATGCCTGAGCGGCATCTCGTGATGCATCAAGCGGGTCCTAGCCTAGACCTCAGCTGATTGCAGGAGCATGGTGTAATGATCCCAAAAATTCCGTGAGCGCAGGCGTTGAACCTTTCAATAATGTCCGTCCATGCTCATACTCGTCGGATATGCTGGAGACTGAGCTGGAACGTCGCTATAGGATGAGTAGCTCGACGGTGCCGACATCGATCTGTCGTGCCACTCCTCTCGGTCTTCCTCCGGCGAAGACAATTCCAGCAGCCTCTGTGGAGAGCCAACAGCCAATCCTAGTGTTGCCAACTTCTCCTGCAAGATGCTGAGAACGGCTGGGTTGCCACCTCGAAATCCCGAAAGGACTTGTGACAGGTTGTGAATGAGATCTCGTGGCCCGATACCGAAGTGAGATTCGTGGTTCATTGACGGCATGATTATCATTACGTCAGCGAGCGAGTTGGCGACATCGAAGAGCTTAGACTCCTGCGTTGCGGTCAGCTATGCCAACTTTGATTTCACCAAATGCCTACCATGCCTGGCCCATGCGCTTCTATGCTTTGCTGCGAAAGACTGCTGAGGTTGGCTAGCACATTCTGAGCAACCTTGGCAGGAAACGAGAAAGAAAACTCATCGTCTGCTTGGCCGCTGCTCAAGTTGGTGACATTCAAGGCGTGCTGCCAAAGAAAGATACGCATCCACTGTTGAGTCATCGATATGTCTGCCCGCTGCAGCTCATTCTCTAGGCTGAGCGGCGCTTCATCGTTGCCCAGTTCTAGTTGAGCCCTTGCCAGAGCATCTCGAGCAGTTGTTGGGTCTGCAGTAATGGTGACATCCAGAATGTTGAAAAGCTTGCAAAGCTGTATGAAAGCCGGGGTGACTGAGCCATCGTTGAGGTTTTCCAAGCGGGGCAGATCGGGCGCTCGCTTCAGTGTTGTCGGGACGTCGTGCTGTATCGAGTGGGCTCTTTCTGTGATGAAAAGCAGCCAGTAAATCCGCAGAGTGTGTTGCGCCTGCTCGGGACTCATGAGCGTGTAATGCGAGGGCTTGTGGAGGCCGAGAATGTGTGCCTTGACAATAGCTTCCCCGAGCAGAACAGTTGATGCGTTCATGCGTCCAATGTTGGCCGAGTACACATGTAGAAAGAAGCTGCTCAAGATCGAGAAGATGGTCACATTCTCCATGTGATCTCCATCTGACCGGGCTCTCTTCGATTCGCCTTCAAAAACGCCACTGGAGACGCGATAGTGGCCTTCGACAGGACTGCCGGGTTCTGCATTTATCGAGAATTGACTCACTACCGCCGCGCATATCGCTGTTGCCAAAGCATATGCTTCCAGGTCGTCCGGATGGGTAAGAAGGCGAGCAGTCAGGGCTTCAGCGTCGGCCACGGGCCAGATCCCATAACCTCGGGTTTGGTAGATGTCCAAGTATTGTGAGATGCACGATACTGAAATTCGCTGCGGCTCTCTTTGAGTCAATGGGAAGGTCGGGCTGACGATGTCAGGCCATCCCATCCCATCGACGTCCGCATCGCTAATAGGTGGTAGAGGATCGATGTAAGGGAACTCGGTTGGGCTCGGACTTGTCGCCTCGTAACTGGCCTCACTATTGCTCCGCGACTCGTCTTGGTTGCTTTTGCTGCGTTCTTGAAGTCTCCTTATCGCGGCTTCGGTTGTTCGTCGAGGACCCTTCGGTCCGCTCTTTCCATGCGTCTTGAGATAGGTGCACTCCCAGCTCGCGGCCTCGCATCGAGCACAGGGCTGATTTCCATCGCATCGAACCTTCCTCACTGAACAGGGATCACAGGCTCTCCGCGTACCCTTCCGCGGCGCCATACTCATTGCTACGGCCAAGCGACTAGTAGCCTGATGACATAAACGGAAGTGCTCGCAAAGCACCGGAACTGTTCCTTAGTTGGTCATAGTACGTCTGTATTGGGTCGTTCCGACGAAGAAGGGAAGAATATCGGCCGAAGCTGGTGGTTCGGAATGGCAGCTCGGAAGGAGATATAAGCCGAGTCAATGGCAGTGAAGTATTGGTTGGTCCTGCGAACTGATGTCGCACTGTAGGCAAAAGACTGGCGGCTGACGTCCGCAAGAAAAGGTGGAGGTGCGGCTGTTTTCGGTCGATCCTTTCCTTTTTCAGCACATGTAAGCTGGCCAATCAATAGCTTAGCGGATCAGTCTCTCCTGCCCGTGGCGCTGTTGGGCCTGCGAACGAACGACGATTTTCCATGGGTGCTGCGCGGCCTCCGAAAATCCTCCCTTTGTGTCTGTGCGAATGCGGTCGCGAAAAGAAGTGCTGCACGATGATGCGCTGGGACCCGGCGCGGTGAAAATTGTTCACCGGGATCAAGCGCCTGGGCCTGCGCCTGAATTACACATGGTGTAAGCGAGACTAGAAAACCCTCACAACGAATTCCAGTCTGTTCATATCACGTAGTACTGGGAATGAAGCCGCTTCTATAGACCTCTCTGGCGTTCAGCGAGAGCTCAACACACGCTCTAGCTTGCGGATGGCTCGATGGCTTGAGCCACAGGGACAGAATTTGAATTAATCGCAGTAGTTGATGAACGAAGAAGAGTCCAGATGAACGCATGCGCAGAACCGCATAACAGTCTCGAGTTGGAAGGTGAAAAGTAGGAGTCGTGACTTCGCCGCTCGGTGGTGGTCCAAGCTTTGACTAGGGCGGATCCGAACACCGGGCCAATCACCAGACTCTTTCGACAACATTTCTCCTTCATCCTGTCGCTTGACACCTGTGCCCTGCATACCACGAAGTCCCAAAGCGTGTTCGTGCGGCTGAAAATCCTGTAGCTAAGATTCTGCACTGACAGCCAAGCGAACGGCGGCTCAACCGTAAGCTGGGTCTTGGGCCTTCCTTCAGCCTCAGCCCTGCGTTGATCCCCTCTCGTCCCGCCGCAGTAACGGTTTCTCGCGGCCAGTACCATGCCCTTGGAACACATACGAATTGCCGGGCGGGGTACGGCTACCGTGATTCGTCTCTACTTGCGTCATTTTAGCACTGTCGCGACATCGGCGCCCTCAGGCTCATTTATTTAGCCCTGGCCTGATCAGCATTACGACTCAAGGAAGTTTACTGAACAACACGAATGAGATATCAAACGGGGAAACCTTGCACCAAGCCTTAGAAACGACAACGATCAAGGGTCGGTGGTCAGGCAGTGGGCTAGTACCAAGCAAAAATTTCTCCCGCATCAGTACAGGAGGTCGCAAAACGCACCTCAATCGCAAACACTAACGTCTTGCTTCGGAGAGTAATGCTAGACTACGTATCAGCCCAGTCGTGCACCTGGGCGTTTTGTAAAAAATGGCACATATTTGGCTGTATTGCTTCATCTCCTTCGACTACACTGTAAACTCATTTGCTTTACGATCCGGGAATTAAAGCCATTGGCATCATTGTCCATTCCTCAAGTCAGATCTCCCTGTCAAGATAAATATCCTTTTTTTTTCTTACCGGAGTGCGCTTGCGTGACATTGTATTCGTCGAACGCCAAGAGAGCCTCGTGATTCGCGATAGAAGCATGACTTAGCGTTACCACTAGCATGGATAAGGCATGGTCTGACTGCTGACACGAGGAGTCCTACTGCCCCCACCTGCAGCTCGAGTCATTCTATCCTCCTTACAATGGTTCAAATCGAATCGATTCATGATCACAAGGTTGTCGACATGCAACTAATGTCGCTATGCTTGCTTTTCTGGTGAGCTACGCCATTGTCCGTCCTGCCAGATCGAACGTAGCTTCGGAACGAACAATCGGCTTTGTAGGTACAGACTACGTGCACTCTTGCCAGCCGAAAAGTTGGACTACTACTCATCGTGCGCGATGCTTGGTTGCTCAAGCACACATGAATTGCATCACGACTCACGGCATGAATTCTGACATCACACATGGCCATGTATACTAGAACCCATCGGCCATGTTTCCCTTCGCTGGCTTAGATTATCAAGAGGCATCTATACCACGATCTGGCAGCAGAGCAAGCTTGAGAGCATATTTTGGACTTAGTAGACCAAGCAGACCAAGCAGCGTCTCAATGCAGTGGTTTACACTACGCTGGTCACAATTCCAGACTTGCACCAACACCCAGACACCGGAACGATGACGGCACGACTTTCACAGACTGTCACAGCAACAACTACAACGATCGAACATGATAATCGCACCGGTGGGACGATTCGGCCAAGTCATCGGTGCTGGGAGTTCCGCAGGCCTTGCTCTTGCTGGCACAGCTTAGGTGCCGTGACATCATTAAAAGTCAGAGCATGGTGTCTCAGCATTATGACCATAACGTATAACATTTGGACATAATTGTAGTTAAACTTCTCAGGGTGCGTGTGGCTGATGATCAAAGAGCACAGAATGCTTTTACTCGCACGTTCATTTCAATCTGTGTCACTGCGCTGAGTGTGTCGATTACAGCATCCGCGCACGCTCCCGATTCACGGTCAGACTCGTTGTATTATGTCACAGTAACTCACTGTCACGTTTGTAATCGTCGCCATGTCTGGCATCCATGGGTCACATACCGTAGTACTTCTATGGCCGCGTCAAGTCACCTGGATTGAATGTCACAAGAATGACGAGGTCGAACACCTTTTCGCATCTACAACCTTCGGTGCAAAACATAATTCGCTGCCTCCCAGGAAGTCATTGCGCTGAATAGAGGCCAAAATCTGATCAATACGCCGTGTCCGAGATATCTTTGCTCACTGACTCAATCTGGTCCTTGCATCAACCCCACTACCAACCACCGGGTCAAACGCGCTATCTCCGACATGAACTCTACTTACTTGCTAACATGAAAAGAAAAAGAGACGCTGAACGACTTCATTCAAGCGGGCATCGCTGGCCGGCTTCGTCTTGAGGGATCCCCTGATGAGCTATCGCGACACATTCTGAAGAACGTCGAGAAGGGAGGAGGAGGAGAATACATGTTATGGGTGGACTTATTCTTTGAACTAGTCAAGGGCAAAGGGATCGACCAAGATGTGTACGCTCGTCTCGATGCGGCGCCAAAAGACATGAATGACATGATCACGGAGGTGTTAAGAAAGTACAGCCTCGAGCTCGAGGACTCGGTGGTCGCAAAGCTGAGCTTGATTTTTGGTTGGGTCTCATGTGCTGCACAGCCATTGACGCTGGCAGAGTTGAGTGCAGCTCTGGCATGCTATTTAGGCTCCACAGTCTCAACATACTCGCTGGAAGAGAAGCTTGTGACTGATTATGCATCGCTCTTTCGTCTAACCAGGGACGATGGACTTTCAACATCCTCACTTCAGCGCCCACCGCCCTCAATTCGTTGGACCTGCTTACCCAGGGTAACGACGGTCACGTTTGCTCACGACTCAATCGCGGACTACTTCAGGACCGCATCAAAAGCGCCCCCTTCTATGGAGCCGACACTGAACAACTTCTTGGAAATCTTTGCTGCGGAACTTCACTTACTGATTGCATGTCTGGAGGCCTTCGTGAATCCGGACGATGTTAGCTTGCTCGAAGACCCCAAAAGCTTGCAGCACTATGCGAAGCACCACTTCTACGATCATCTCCGCAATGTCATTACCATGCTAGGCTCAGAGAGAGCCGTTAACACTGCCAAGTTTGAGCTGGCGTTTGTGCGCATTGCGCATTTGTTGTACGAATTCCTCGGCAATGAAACGGTGATCCGAGCGTGGGTACACGAGATCCCCTGGACGTTCTTTGATAGCACCAAGATTGATGGGCTAGCTCAATGCGCCGCTACTTTGTACAACATGGCATCGGATCAGTTGTCCCCATCAACAAGATCCTGGCTAGCAACCTGTCAGAAGCGTCCACGAGAGATCCTCGTTCCGGTCGCAAGGGTATGCGCTGAAGAGTGCTTTCACGGGAATTGGCTCCCGTTAGATGCTCTTCGAGTAGCTGCGCAGATCAGAGCCCTGGCTGAATTTCCAGACACCGGAGATATGCTGCCAGAAAAACTGCCTTATGATACTATCATGGATGTCGTGCAGTGGTCCAACCTCAAGCAAAATCCATCTTGGAATCGAAAGCTGGGCATATGTCTTCGCAACTCGGGCCACGTCGAGGAATCTATGGAGTACTTTGAGCGCGCCATCGAGCTCGACCAAAGCTTCGCAGAAGCGCGCGGCGGGCTTGCAACGGCATATAAAATGCTCAGAAATCTTGATAAGGCCCTTGAACTGGAAATCTTGAATGTGGAGATTCTCAGCCATGCAGTTGAGCTTGCAGTGTCCGAAGGTCGAGAGCACATCAGCCTCAAGAAACAGTTATGCATCTCATATGGAACAATCGCAGCAGTATACGAACTTCAATTACAAAAGCACGACTTGTCTCTCTTGTGCTTTCGAAAAGCTGCACAAACACATTTAATGGGGACCTGGGGCGTCATCGTATACCTCAAAGTTCTCGACAGCCATGGCGACGACAACAAATGGGTGGAAACATGCAACATTTTCCATTACTTACAATCTGATCCTGACGGCATCAGCCAAAAAACTAGCAACGACGCCTTAAGTGATCTAGTGCACATCAACCGCAACGGGTATTTTGACGAATATACAGAACGCTTCGGCATGCTTGCCACAGCCGCCAAAAAGACAGGACAATTACCCTGGCTAATAGAAGCCTACACCAGCGCCATTCAAAGCGCGTCACAGACCTCGCATTTCACCGTCCTCAAACTCCAAGCCGGTTTGTCTAAGATTTTGGTCCAGTATGCCAACGAATACACCGCCGCGGAACCACTCATCCAAACCGTGATGCAAATCGCTTGCACACCTCATTCCCTAATAACTCCATATCTCGGACCCATTAAGAAAGCTCTCGCAAGATCGTTTTGCCGCATATGTATCCGCCAAGCCATCGAATCCAACGACCCAGCTATCTCCACCAGGTCCCTTGCACGTATTACCGCATTGTTCGAATCTGGCATCGAGCCGCTTGATCTTCGATACAAGATCTTCTACGGAGAAGACAGTCGCGTATATCTCGCGCACATGCAAAGTCTTATGGGCAACATCGAGGCTGCTGCTCACACACTGCGGCCATATATGTCGGAATGTGTGCGCATGACGCGCGGAACGATAGATGAGGCGGCGATCGGAACTTGGATGCTTGGGATCTGCTTCTTCGTACTGGGCCGCGCGGACGATGGGGTCGACTTGATTCGTCATGTGTACGCCTTGAACGGGTGGCTTTGTGGTGGGTGTGATCTTGGTACAGAAGCTCATGATAGCGCGGCGATATGTGGTGTTTGCCTTGTGTTGTTTTGTAAGAAGTGTGTGGTGAAGATCGAGAGTGGTGAGGATATTGGTTTCTGCGTGAAAGGGCATAGGATGCGGAAGTGTGTGCCTGAAATGGCGAGTAGGGATGTGTGGAGAATTGTGTGGCGAGGAGAGGAAGTGGATTATATAGATAACATGGGGAGATTAGAGAGGGAATGGGGATTGTGTGATTAGATCATGTCCATGAGACAAGATTAATTAGGTTTGATCCTGGATGCATCAAAACATAATTGACGCTTTGTTCATTAGTGTATTACGTACGCCAGGAGGTCCTCCAGAGACTTATCGAGTGTTGTGATACACAAGTTTTTAAGACTGAACATCTCTAGACTCGAATTTTACGGTCGTCTACTCTATCGGGCTGTAGAAACTTTCACATGGACTTCCTAATAAATCATAGACAAGATATATATGCCAGAATGCCTTCGAAGATCTTTTGGCCCTTTCCAAGTGAGCACTAATATTTCGTCTACCTTCGCTCTCAAAGCCTTCATTTTTCAAACACCCTACTTTTACAGCATGGTTTCCGATAGCGCAATCCGCTTACGAAAGCTATGAGAATAGATTTTATACATTATTATCCATGGGATGATTGGACGTTCTATACCCCGATTAGGGAGCTATGATCTATACCGTACCATCTTCTAGTTTTGGCGCAGTTTATACATTTGCAGACAGCCCGTGAAAAAGATATCCGGCTGGTGATATAGTTCCATGTACGAGTTCAATGAACTAAGAGTAATCTGGCCTGAATAAAACATAATGTGGAAGCACAAAGCACTATGAACAGAAGGCAAGACTCAACTCATGCTAGGTCTAGCATCGTGTACATCCTGCTACTCTTATCGTTTAGCGAACATACCCACCCTTTGAGTCTCTTCCTGGATGCCTTCAATAGCTCGACAACTCTCAAAGCAATCTCCAGTACTATGCGAAAGTAGCTAGGGTCGCATATGAGCTTCGTCGAAGAAGACTGTGCCATTAAAACTTCGCAACCTTGGAATGTAGTGACGAACATCAAAAACGAGATTGTATGCGTAGGCTTAATCGAATCACCATATGTACATGTAGTAATAGGATTGTGAATAGTTAACGGTATCACAGTTTGAGCTTACTTTTTCTTCACACCCCTTAAACCGAAAACAGCACCAGTCCGCAACAGCAACGCTGGCAGGACTGTATATGGCGATCCAGACTATGAAACGCACGCAATTGTGCGCATCTGCATGCTCGTAGGGTACAAGGAGTCAACGAAGGCAGCGATCTCGATCTACGAAAAAGCTCGTTTTTTTTAGCGCTATGGCCTTGGCCAAATTGGGTGTAGGCCTAGTGCTCATAAGATACGAGCTTCTTCATACGACGTACCTTCATTCCCTGTCACAAAGTCGCCACTATGCCTACCTTCGACCATACAACCTACGCGACGTTCAAACCCGCATCGAGCACTCCCAGGCCTTTACGCATGTCAAGTCCTTACACAGTAAGCGTGAATGCACAAACCATCTAATCCGTCTCGCCCCCTCATCACCAAACAATCCAGGAATCCCAAACCCCTTCTCAAAACAAACCCGCAAGCTACCCAAGGATCTCGACACGGTGCAATTTCGAGGCCGAGCGCCCAAGCACAAAGCAAGCGATACTATTCACCTTCACGAAGTGAACCTTGGGTACAAGTCCGATGACAGCCTCTCACAGGAACGACATCGCTTAGAGCTTGGCGGATAAATTCCCGAAGTAGTTTAGATTTCGATGCGAAAATTCCTATCAATTTTCGCATCGAAATCTAAACTACTTTGGGCATACAGGTCTGTGCGCGCTTTGCACTGACGAACTTCAATCGCATTTACTCCAACTGCGTAGCTAATTCTTCTCTACATTTTCTTTCACTGTAGAAGGATCGATTTTCCGCCGGTTTCAAGTTCAGTCCAGCCCCTCTTCAGAACAAGAGTACAATATTGTCGGTAGGTCAACGAGATACTACCTCTACATTGGTCATATATGGGCCGTGTATACCATCTTGAGGTTCAGTGCACAATTCTCAATAAGTCTGTACTCGATCGGTTGCGCCTAGGTCGTTCACAGTGAGTAAAATCAATGTACATAGCGACTTCAAAGACAGCCTCGAGCCTCGAGGTTGGAATACAGCTTGACGCCGGGCGCTGACACACGGACATAGCTTGCCTGCACCTGCTGCTCGATGCGCGATCCTCCTCACAATGATCTTGTTCCCCTGTTCACTGGTCTGCCAATCCTCGATGCGTGATAATCATTGCTATAAGTTAGCTGTTCAAGCGATTCTGAGGCTGTTCCGTTCGTCTCAACATAGTCTGTACACCAATGAGTCGTGAACCTTGGTCCAATGACCGGAGTTGGCTTCAAGGCAAACATTTCCCTATGCAGCTACAGGAAAATGCGCGCCTGCAAGCCGCGGGAGATGTCAAATGTTGCACCTTTTACGCGAGCTTGGTCACTCAAGCATTACACTAGATTTGTAACACGCTTCACAGCGTACATTTTTGGTATCGCACATGACTCTAAGCACCACGCCCATCCCATTCGCCTTCAACTTAGACTCTAACTAGCCATTCAAGACATGACTGCGCAGCAGAGAAAGCTCGGAAATATATTCAATGAAGCCCGGAAAAGATACGAGAAACAGACGAAGCAGCGACTCGACCCTGCGACATATGCCACTTTAAACACTTTGGCCGATTTGCGCCAACATGTCGAGCGAGAAAATGAGAAGTTTGCAACTTTCAGAGAACATAATAGCAGCATCTACGCACGCCTGAATACCGCATTCGCACCCGTCGAGCGCTTCAGCCAGATCATCGGTGCTGGAAGCTCTGCCGGCTTCCCTCCCGCTGGTGCCTGCCTTGGTGCTGTGGCAGTATTAATTAAGTCGGCGCAAGATGTCTCAGCACATTACGACCGCATCGTCGAACTGCTGGATATGCTTTCAGTAAGCGTCTGCAGTGCGCGTTTGGGTCATGCTGACCGCACAGGGCATCATGGATCGATTTGAGCTTCACAACCTCGAACACACGAGCCCTCAATTAGAGAATAACTTCACCAACGTTCTCGCGACGATACTCGAATTAATCGGCTACTCCACCAAAGCTATCACGCGTAAGCGATGGAGAGAATACACTGCACGACTGCTGCAAGGCGAAGATCAAAAGTTGGCACAATTGCAGAAAAGACTTGAGCGGCTGGTTCAGGATGGGACCACACTCGTCATCGAGCAGGTCAACACAAGAGTGATTGAAATTGGTGACCACACAACTCAAACACTGGCCAGGATAGAAGACGTCAAAGTTGATACCATGAAAATTGGCGCGGATATAGGCAACATGAAGAACACAAGCCATGCGATCATGGATTTGCTCCAAAAGCAACATCTAAGGAAGCGCGATGATGATTTGTACGGGGTGCTGCGGCCTGCACAACCCAACACAGACAAAATGGAGGCCGTTAGGCGAGACCGTATCGCTGACACAGGCCGTTGGCTTCTATCTGAGTCTGCATTTCAGTCCTGGTTGAGACGTGATAAGCCACTGCTCTGGATTTGCGGCAGTCCGGGCTGCGGCAAAACATATCTAGCAAGCGCCGTCATCTCACTCATCCACTCGAATATTGCGAACAGGCTAGATGCGTGGCGAACGAGCTCTGTCGGGTTTTTCTTTCTCAGCAAGACTGATGCTCACACGCGAATTGGCGGCTTTCACCAAGCCTTGCGAGACATCGCTTGGCAAATTACCCGTATACATCCTGTTTATGCTGACCACGTTGCTTCGCAATGTCGATCAGCAACAGACATTGAAACTCTTCCGAGCGCTTGGAGAATGCTGTTCTCGACATACTACGGAGATGGGTCTCCAAGCTCGCTGTATCTGATCCTTGACGGCTTAGACGAAGCGGAAGATGAAGGCGAGTTTGGCCGACCCGAGTTCTTGAAGCTGCAGTCCGATTTACAAGGTGAGTACACTCCTGGCATGACTTGCCATCACACTCGAACAAAGATGTCACGTTCGCGAAGTGCATTTGGCATCACACTCATGATATATTCACATTGTTTTGTCGAGGGGATGTCGAGTTATAGCAGGCAGACTCATGGTCTAGTCAACTGGCGTTCTGCAGCCACACGTCAACGTTACACAAGTGACTAATACCACTTGATCAGGATTTCCGAAGCTTAATATCAGCCTCCTGCTGTTTGGTCGACCACATCTCACACATGCGCTCAAGATTGCAACTCACAGTCTGCCCTCCAAAATGGCGATGATACATATCGATTCTCGCAAGACGAAGGAAGATCTTTCTCGTTTCGTGGAAGAGGGTATAGAGCGGCGGTTACAGCTTGAAGGGGCATTGGATGATCTAAAGGAACACATTCAGACCTCTATTGAAGCAAAGGCCAATGGAATGTTCTTGTGGGCGAATCTTATGCTCGACATTCTGAAATGGCAGATTACCGAAACTGCCATGCGCGACAGCCTTGCCGCAGCTCCCGAGGGCATTGACGCGATGATTACCGAAATGCTCAAGGTATACAGCTCCATGTTCAAGGGAAGGGAAGTCGAAGAGTTTAATACTAGTTTAGCGTGGCTTTCCTGTGCAGCCCGACCATTGACGCTTTTTGAGATCGATGCAGTCTTGAGAAGATTGTCGCCGGATGCTAGCAGAGTCCTCTCATTGGAGGAACGGCTTAGGACAACTTACGCTTCCTTGATCGATATCATCCGAGACGATGGTCTATCCACCGCACTGTTACATGCACGACAAGCAACCATACCAGATGTGTGCATACCGGAGACTACGACGATCGCCTTTGCGCACGCTTCGATTGCAGAGTATTTTCAAAAAGGGATGGGCAAATTTTCAAAGCGAAAGACAGCCGTCGCTGTGGGCGTTGTTCGGTCGGAAGCCGAACTACTCCTGCTGCGCACATGTTTGGAGGTTTTTGTTCTTCCCGGCGAAGGACAATGGCTTGAATGCTCAAGAATCTTGCAGTCATATGCGAAATCTAACTGGTATCATCACATACAGACTTTGGACCATCAAGAGAACGTATTGCATACTGTGGAAGCCACGATGCCGGACATGGTCATGCTTCTCTATAAATTTCTCACCGACGAATCAGCTATTCAGCAATGGTCTCAAGACATTACATGGGGCTTCTACAATGACGAGAAGATGATGTGCATGGCCAATTTGGTTGCTGTCTGCTCAGAAATTCCAGCTGAGTTCAGCTCTCCCTCAATCACATCTTGGAAAGCGACGTGTGCGGAATTTCCGGCTGAGGTGTTCCTTCCTGTTGCACGAGTGAACGCAAGAGAGGGCCTTCACGGAGACTGGTTACCACTCCCGGCAATCAAAGTTGTAGCACAGATCAAGGCACTTGCTGAGAACACTGACACTCTTGACACATTACCGAACAAGCTACCCCTCCATATCCTTATCGACGCCGCTCATTGGATCGACTTGGATCATAACGCATCGTGGCATCGCAAAGTAGGCATATGCCTGCGGAACTGCGGTTATGTGGAAAAAGCCATAGGCTCTTTCGAGCGCGCGTTGGAGCTTGATCCTGAATTTGTGGAAGCACGCGGAGGCTTAGCGACTGCATACAGACAACAAGGCTACTTTACTAAGGTCATTGACCTTGAGGTCACGAACTCGAAAATTTTGCAGAAGCGCATGGCAAACCTGCCGGAGGATGGTGACGATGTGGATATGATGCGAAGGGAACTTTGCATATCCTACGAAACCGTGGCAAGAACCTACCAACGATTGAAGAACTCTTCGCTGGCGCTGAAGCACTTCGGTATGGCTGCCGAAACTGGATATATGCAAAGCTGGACCATTTTGGCTTACCTCCAGCTAATCTGGGAGTCACACCCCGAAGATCAGTGGCACAGCGTATGTCGAATCTTTCAATCGATACAAACCAGGCAGGATGCAAACGGGCAAGATCGCTTAACGACACTGATTCTCGAACATACTTGGCCGGATACTGTACCATCGAGCTTCTACGTCATGGTCGCAACAGCTGCTAGGGAGACTGAACAGCTTCCTTGGCTAATTAATGCATACCAGACGGCGATTGCCAGAGCCCGAAAGAAGAGCCACATATCTGTGCTTCTACTTCATTTGAGTATGTGCCGCCTCTATACCGATTATGTCCACGATTTTGCGAATGCCGAAATTCTCGTGGAGACGATTATGTCGATTGCTATTGTCACGCATCAAACACCTCTTCCGAATCTTGAGAAGTGCAAAACAGCAATCGCAAACGATTTCTGTCGTGTCTGTATCCGTCACGCTCTCGAATCCGGCCGCACATCTGACGAAGATAACCAAGTACAGAGAATCACTTTCTTGGTCGAATCTGGCGTTGACCCACCAAAATTGGCTGGCAAGATATTTTTCGGGGGACAAACTCTCCTGTATCTTGCGCTGGCGCAGCGTCTTACTGGGAATATCGAAGCTGCCGCCCATACGTTGAATCCGTGGATGACCGAGTGTTTGAGCTTGATTGGTGGAGACATCGACCAGAAAGAGATAGGCCAATGGACGATAGGCCTCAGTCTCATTGCTTTAGGTCGCATTGAGGACGGCGTTGACTTCCTTCGGCATGTACACAGAACCTACGGATGGTTGTGTTATGGCTGTCGAGCCGTCATCAAGGGGGATCACCCCATTGACATCTGTCAGTACTGCTTTGAGGTGTTCTGTCTTCAGTGTCTGGAACAAATTCATCTTCCTAAATTGACGAGATTCTGTATATTGGGTCATAGCCGCCTGGTCGTCGATCCAACGAAAGAGACCAAATCACAGGGTCATATGGTCTTCCGCGGTGCGATGATGACCGAAAGAGACTCTCTAGACCTCATCACGCGTGAATGGGCCTTGGGGAGAGCGGAAAAGTTGGAACCATAGGTTTGCTGCAGGCTGGATATCCTCAAGAGTTCCCAAAGGGTGTTGTAGCAGAATGTGAACGTGTAGCGTTAGTCCCGCTCTCTTATAGCGATGTTTAAGGAGTTAGAAAGCACGACGAATATTATCAGGCATACTCAAATCTTGGCTTGATAATTGTGGTGTCAATTGCACGTATTCAATTCTGACTCGTCCTAGCCAGGAATCCTCGACTTTCCAATGTCCCTTCGCCATGCAATCATCATCGCCGTAATGCTGCTGCTCGATATCCGTAATACACATGCATTGTAATCATTCCCAAGCCCAACTAGCCTTCTGTCCGTCAGAGTCTTAGTTGTCTACACATATACGTTAGCTGAGGTAAAAGAGCAATA
>BCLK01000189.1:0-238478 GCA_001748405.1 Paraphoma sp. B47-9
CGGCGGGTGCGGTGGCGGCGTGTGCGGGTGGGAGTGCGAGTGCGGGTGCGTGTGCGGGCGCGGGAGGATGTTGATAAACGTCTTGAACGAATGATGAGTTTGTAATTGTAGAATGTTAGTCTCGCTGACGAAGATGGCAAGAAGATGTGCGAATTTAAGTGCAGATGTTGTGAGGACGCTTCATGCTTTGGCGAAGTCGAATATGAGCAGGCGCACCGGCAATGTTCCGCAACTTCATGAATAATCTTACGGCGCACGCAGGAATACATGGCAGTGACGCGGCAAGCCAAGTCTGATGCCGGGAGTTTCGCAGGAAGTAGAGAGTTGCGCCGTGGTCGGTGTGAAATTGTCTCGCGATACGAATCCTGGCGGTGGTCGCTGGGTCAACGCCCGGATGTGTTTGGGCCACCAGAACATCGTCATGGAGCGGGAACACGCAGCTCGCAGCGGCTGTCCACGCACACACAATCGTTCGCACCACACGTCAAACCAGACACCGCATCGTTAGCAAGGAAGCTGCTATTGAAAAGTTTCAGATTCATCATCCCGAGCAAGCGCATCCGGACCGGAGCGACTTTGGGCAGCTCCCCAACCTCTCCCAGCCACATCTGCCAACCACCCAAATCTAAGTGCACCTATTTCCTCTGCACCACCACGCAGCACGCTTCTGCACCTGCACCTCTCCCAATCCACATTCCGAGCATTTTTCAATCGCTGACTTTGAGGTTTGACTTTGAGGTTATCGCACATTCCGCAACCACGAGGTAGAGCTGCAGCTAGACGGCTAGTCTACAATCGACCCCGCACCCAATCGAAGGCCCTCGTGCGCTCCACACCTCAGGCTCATCTTCACCGCTCTGAGCAAAGACAACGACAAAAGCGCTTCGCAGCGTCTTTTTCCTTGCACGGCATTTCTGCCTCTCCAGGCTGCACTGGCCTTTCTACCGGCCTCATGATGCGCCTATTCAACGCCCCAGCGGCCATGCTCGGGCTGCTCGCAATCGCCTATCTCCCGTCCGCTATCGCAAAGCCATATCCAGCACACATTGAAGAGTTCCGACAAGCGCACAATGCGCCGCAGCTGGAGAAGCGCCTCACGTGCGCGGCGGGCCAGACGTCGTGCGGCTACTACGGACAGTTGTGCTGCGGCGCCGGCCAGCAATGCATCACAGACGCCAACAACCAGGCGCAATGTTCTGGCGGCAACGGAGGCTGGCAATACTTCACCACGACCTACGTTGAGACGGTCGGCCTCGTCACATACACGTCCGTCTTCAGCTCGTACGTTGGCGGCGCCGCTGCCACGACTGCGACCTGCTCTGGCGTCCGATCGCCCTGCGGCAACACGTGCTGCGACGGCGGCTTCTACTGCAACGTGAACCAACAGTGTGTCATGTACGGCGGCGGCAGCTCCGGCGGTATCCTCCCCACCGTTCCAGGTACGCTTGCTCCATCCGCACCTCTAAGACCCACCAACTCAGGCCTTGTAATAGTTACCTTCACCGGAAGCCCCACGCGGACCGCACCCTTCCAGACTCCCATCCCGACCGGCGTCAACGGCGCGCCAGTGCCCGTCGAGAGCGGCGGCGGCGGTCTCTCAGGCGGTGCCATTGCCGGTATCGTCATTGGCGTCATCCTGGGCATATTGCTGCTCCTCCTGCTCTGCCTGTTCTGCTGTGCGCGCGCCCTCTTCGACACCATCCTCGCCATCTTCGGCATCGGCAAGAAGAACAAGCACACGCACGAGGAGACGTACGTCGAGGAGCACCACCACAGCTCGGGCGGCGCAGCAGCAGGAGGCGGTCGCTGGTACGGCCAGGGTCGCCCATCGCGACCATCAAGACCCGGCTCAGAGAAGAAGAGCGGCATTGGAAAGGGCGTAGGCGTCGCGGCCGCGCTAGGTGGTCTGGCGCTCATGCTCGGCTTGAAGAAGAAGCACGATAAGAGACACGACGACAAGAGCACCACAGTCAGCGGGTCGAGCTATTACTACAGCGACTACACAAGTTCAAGTAAGTCTTTTCAATCGAAGCCCAGCTAGAGCATTATACTAACAACCACCCAGGCAGCGCAAGCTCATCAGACCGTCGGACACGCAACACACGACACTCGTCAAGACGATGATGACGCCTCTCTCTACGCATGACCTTTTCCAAACTGTACAAAGTCTTCGCTTCCCCTGTTTTTACGTTTTGCAGCGTCTTCAGTTTTCTTGCATGGGTGGGGATCGTTTCTGAGCATTTTGCAAAGTCCCGCGTGAGTGATTCCGCGGGCTTTTGCGGCAAGCATTTGGCGTTTTTTGTGTGCTGGCGAAAGAAAACGAAAGTCTGCGGGATTGAGTTAATGAGGAATGAACATGAGATATGCGTTTTGGCGCATGATATATGTAGCCGCTGAAGAGAATGAGAACGGGTGTGAATAGTATGAACTTTGCTTGAATTAACTTGTCTTTTGATTTTCGTGATTGGAAGTGATATTTGGAATCTAAGCGTGACGGTACTTATTTACTTGGCTGACTTGAAAAGGAAACTTTCTACATGCAGAACGGACTGGTAGATGTACTATCGTACCCAGACGCACGCACGCACGCACCCCGAGGATGCAGCAAGCTCTCATTCTCTTCCGCCAAGAAATCGTAACTCTACTATGTCGTCGGCCAAGAGCGTTACATCAGCATTCGGCCACTTCATACGATGAGGACAGAATCTCAAATCTTCTCAATCGGTATGCTGATGCTGATGATGCTGTCAGGAGGAGTTTGATCGGTCGTATGCTTTAATCACGGGACGGGGAGTCGGAGTCGGAATGGAGAAGTCACTCCCACTCCTCCTAGGTGGTACTGTATGAGCTGAGCGGCCGCAGCAGTAGCGTTAACACCCAATTCAGTAGTGGTATGAGTGTGTAGGTAGAAGGTACATATGTAAGATAGATCAGAACATCGTACGAGTGACTCTGGAGGAAATGCAAATCAAACCTTATCCCTGTTTGTTTCTGATTTGACTTGCTATTCTGAGCACTGCAAAAACGGTGAGATTAATCCAGACATGGATTTGATGAATGGTTTTTTCCGTCGGAATTTCATATATGGCCTACAGTACCAAGCAATGTAAGAGAAGGTGAGTAAGCACATCCACCCCGTACCTTCCCTGCCTATGCTCACCCACCCATCCCAAAACCCAAATCCCAAGCCCCCCACAGTAACCCAATGCACATGCACGCTAGCTTACTCACCCACCTACCTCACTCTGCCCATTTCCTTGACGAGGAACCGCTCATCCTCGGCGCAAGATGATCGCCCCAAACTTAGCTCTACACAAACGGCACTAATCCAACCCCGCTAGCGCTAGCGCTCCCGCAGTGAGGGGTGCGCTTCACGCCGGAGCTGCGACTCGGGTCGGATGCTGATGTGTCGTCAGCGGCGATGCTGGGGGATTGGCCAATGGGTGGATTACCGGGTGTTGGATTTGGTGCGGCTGATGCTGAATTGGGAGTTGGTGGGGCGGGAATGGGCACATGCGTGTAGGGCTGCTGGGGGGGTATTTGGATTGCGGAGAGGGAAGGTTGTAGCTAGGCTGGGTATGGAGGGCGGGTATATAAGGTACGATGGTCTGGCCCACTTGTTTGGGTTGGAGGTTATAGATTTCGACTTTGTTGCATTACGACGAACGTAAGGGATAGAAACAAAAGCGTGCAATCTTGTACTGCATTTGATAATTTTTGTGTATCAATTGCATTCAAGCAACCGCGTTAAGAAGAAACAGAAACATACACCATGGGTAAAACATACGACTTCATCATCGTAGGCGGTACGTTCTTCCTTCCCATTCCCTTTCCCATTCATCCCATCCAGACCACCCCTCTAACCCCCCACAGGCGGCACATCCGGCTGCCTCCTCGCCCACGCCCTCTCCACAACCCCCTCCACCCCGTCAATCCTCCTCCTCGAAGCCGGCGGCACCCCCAACGGAACCTACCTCACCGCGCCTTTCCACCGATACATGCCCAGCGCGCTCCGCCCGGACCTCGACCACGGGCACATCTCCGAACCCGAGCCCACGCTCAACGGGCGGCAAATCACGTACACGCGCGGCAAAGGGCTGGGCGGATCGAGTATCCTGAATTTCGGCGTGTATTTGTACGGCAGCAGCGAAGATTGGAATCGCTGGGGCGCGCTAGTCGGCGATGAGGAATGGGGCTGGGAAAGTGTGCAGCGGTCGTATCATGAGATTGAAACGTATGATTTCGCAGGGAGTAGCGAGTATCGCCATCTTGCGGATCCGCGGGAGGCGGCGCACGGGACGGGTGGGAAGTTGAAAGTCGGGTTGCCGAGTGTGTTGGAGAAGGGTGTTGTGCCGCAGATGGAGGCTGTTGCTGCGGCGGGGGAGACGATTAATCTGGACCCGAATTCAGGGGATCCGGTGGGTGTGAGTGTGTTTCCGTATAGTTATAGTAAGAAGGGGAGGAGTACGAGTGCGGGTGCGTTTTTGGCTGATGCGTCGAGTAATTTGGAGGTTTGGACGGAGGCGGTGGTGGAGAAGTTGGTGTTTGAGGGGGAGAGGGTTGTTGGTGTGAGATTGGCGGATGGGAGGGAAGGTGAGTTTTGTTCTTATTCTTGTTCTGATGAGAGAGGGACGAAGATGCTAATTTGATCTTACAGCATCATGTAAAAACGAAGTCATCCTCACCGCAGGCGCAATCGACACGCCCAAACTCCTTCTCCTGAATGGCATCGGTCCAGCATCTGATCTATCCGCGCTCTCCATCCCAGTCAAACAGGACCTCCCAGGCATCGGGCAACATCTGCAAGACCACGTCCTAGCCTTCATGAGCGTCGAAGTCGACGGCACCGTCAACGACCGCTACAAATTCGAATCGAACCCCCAACTCGTCGCCGAAGCCGAGGAACTATGGGAAAAAGACCAGACAGGCGCATTTGCACTGCAACAATCCGTTCTATGGGGCGGATTTCTCAAACTCCCCAACCTCGAAAACACGCCTGAATTTCGCGCCCTGGCACCAGACTTCCAGAACTACTTGCGCAAGCCTACAGTCCCCACGTACGAATTCATCAACAACTGCCTCCTGTGGCCGCCGGGGTCGCGGCTGGCCGAAGACAGCAGTTACATGACGTTTATTGCGTTTCTGATGAATCCGCAGAGTGAAGGATCGGTTACGCTGAGGAGCAAAGATCCAAAGGACAAGCCGGTGATCAAGCTGAATTACCTCACGCATCCGTACGATCGGCTTGCGTTTCGGCGCGCGATACAAGAGACGTGGACGAAGTTCACTACAAATCCGCGCATCGCGCCGTCGATCAGGAAGACGTTGTGTGGTCCGGCTTCGCTCTCGGATGCGGATGTTGATGCGTTTGCCAATGATAATGCAGGCACCGTCTGGCATGCTTGCGGTACGGTGAAGATGGGCAAGAAAGGCGATGAGGGTGCGTGCGTGGATAGCGCGGGACGTGTGTTTGGAGTGCAAGGATTGAGAGTGGCGGATATGAGTGTTGCGCCGCTGACGACGAATAACCATACACAAGCCACGGCGTATCTTGTTGGGAAGAAGATTGCCGAAAAGGTGGTCAAGGAGTATGGATTGGACGGATAGGATGGAGAGATGGAGTTGTTGGGTTGATGAGATTCAGCGTTGTGTCGGTCCGTTGTAATTGTTCGGTAGTGCAGGTCAATTGCATCTCATGTCGAGAGGACGCATGATTCGAACGTTGAGTTCACCAATTTCGCTTTCCAATGTTGTTAAGACCATGGGTACGGATAATGGGATATCTTGTGACCTGAATACTGAAAGCCCAAGCATCGGCGTCCAACGATTTATTGTTAAAGATACCTGAGGCCGTGTTGCTTAACCAGTCTCTGTCTCAGCCAGCTGCCTTCTCCGGCACCTTTGGTAGCGACGGAACATTCTCCTCCGAACCTCCTCGACTCATCCTCGTGACTTCATTCTGCGTGATTCTCGTTGACATTAGACTCGCTGGTATACTATTCCTCAGCCAGTCTGGTTTCCTAAACACTCTTTTCCCCTCAAATGCCGGCCTCGGGCCTTCTCCCGACTCTTCACTCGGCGACGAACGCTCTGGGTCGAATGGCCGAGCACGGCCTCCGCTGCCTCGCTCCCCAGTCACCAAACTCCGATGATGGAGTGGCGAGAATTTTGGAAAATTCCGTGCGATCAATGCGCGTAGATCGGGAAGCGATGCAGCAATAATGGCGAATGAGATTTGTATCGCCACGAGGATGTTCACCGTGGTGCCGAAATACGTTGTGCTTCCTTCTCGCTTCTTGATGAACGGAATCTGAAGGAGTGCGACAACACATACAACGAAACCAAGGCCGAAGATGAGCACGAGTCCTGTTCGTTGACGCGCTCTCAACTTAGATAGTCGCCAAACGTATGGAATAGGGAGTGCGAAGATCATGCTGTCGATGACACTGTCGCCGATCGCTGCGGAGTAGCTGTAAACCGAGGAGCTGAAGCATTGAGAGCCGGAGAAATCGAGCCAGTTCTTTGACCAGAGCGTTCCGATGTCTTTGCAGTAGACGATGAGAACAATGAAGACTTCGATGAAGTGAAGAGCAGCGAGGGCGATGAGAATGTAGCTGAAACGTCGAAGCGAGACCATACCAGGTGGGAAGATTCGGAGATAGTCTGCGAGTCGATAGATATTAGATCAAGATTTGAAGTTTGTGAGTGTGGAATTATCTTACAAGCCAATACAGAGAAGCGAGTAAACGTCACTGCAAGGAGGTAGGCTATTCGTCGCTCGAAAATGTGCTAAATAGGTCAGTCAAAGTGGTCGCTCGCCTCGTAGAGAAGACTTGCCTGATAATATGGCACCTCGGTCGCTCGATCTGGGCTACATCATTCAGGTTAGTACCATGCAGACTCCACCACCAAAGGCTACTCACCCTTTCCGGTCATAGCCCCAGTTGTCGTCTGCGCTCATGCAAGAAATGATGGTGCGCGCGAGAGCAGCAGACTAGTGAGTGTTAGCGTTGATTCTCTAGCATTTTGTAATATTCGTCTGGCTTCAACCGTACCGTTCCCAGAATGATGAGGATATCATCTGCGGCTAATTTGCGTTTGATGGCTAACCTGGAATACACCCTCGCAATGACGGTTCCCAAAGCCAAGACAATCAATGGGCATTCGACAGCGATTGCTGTCTTGTACCCGCTGGTCGCATCGCCTGGATCGATGTTGACGATGGGTTGTGCGATGGTAGCGTGAAATTTGACAAAGTCAGGTACCGCGTGCATGGTCAGATGTGCCGACTTCCGGGCGTTGGTCGAAACTTCGCTCGACTCGGTCGGTATGCACTACAAGCAGGACCGTCAAACGACGAATTCAACATCGAAAGAGCTATGGTCGAGAAGAGCAAGACGTTGTGGGCGGGGCGTGCTGATGTTCAAGCCTGTTGGTCAGTAGCCAAGCCCTCAAGCGAATCTCATTTGCTGACGGACGCGGTGCGGCTTACTGAGCCTGCATGCGTAAGCCACGAACCAATGAACTGGAGAAAATCGAGGAATTGTGCATGGAGATCGCTCGTAGCTGGCGCTGACACATTCTCCGCGTCGTTGCAGCGGCGAGCGCCATACTGTAGCAATAGGCAAAGCGGGATGCGCCGGTGCCAGGGTGTCGGAGCGGGCGCTCCTACTTTGCGGTGTCTGGGGTGATCGTAACAATAATGTGGAGAAAAGGAAGTGGTCTGATGACAATGACGTGAGTGGCTGAGGGTACGAGTAGCGATGGATTATTTGTTACATATGTGTACAGAAGTGGTTGGGTACCAAATTGGCGCACTAGAAAATACTATCAAGTTTGTGAAGCTGATCAAAGTCGTACGCGTTCCCATAAGGACGATTCAGATAGTCCCTGAGCAACTGATTCGTTGGGACAAACGATGCGGCGACTTGCAGTCCGGTCTTCTCGGTCGTTAGTTGCTCTTGAAGCTCTTGGTCGAGCTCCACTATCATCTGGTTGCGGTACCAGGGTGCAAAGTGGACTGAACTTCATTAGATGATAATCTCTCACCTGGAGTGCTACTTACTCAAGGCAAGCATGACGCGAGGCTCGTTTCCTAGGTTCGGTTTACCGCCATGCCACAAGCGCAAATCACGGATTATCATGCTGCCTTTTTTCACTAACGGCTGTGATGGTGGCCGGGTGCTTCGTCTTTCTTCGAGGAGGTGCTTCTTGATCCTTCCACTTGCACGGTCACCATGCTCACCTTCCTGGTCGGCAATGGTTGTTCCGTTGTGGGTTCCAAGCCAGACCTCGGTCGAGCCGTTCTCAGGAGTCATAGTCACCAAGGGAATGTTGACGACCATGGCAAACGGAATTGATGGATGATCAAAGTCTGCATCATTGTGTGTCGGCTGAGACGCTGGAGGCGAAGATTCAGTGGGCGGCAGCGCAGTGTTGCCTGATACGAAACGCAATGAGGGTAACGGGCCCAGAGCAGTCGAAGTCACTTGGGTCACAATATGGTCTAATAGAGTCAGAGGCTCACGTAGCACGGCGAGAGTCGTTTGCGGGTTCTTAGCTTACTTGTGTAGATGGATTCACTGAACCATTCCTTTGTCATTGGAGGATCTTGTTGGATGTTTCCTCGGTTGTAGTTGAAGGGACTGTCCTTCCTCGACTGCAATTCGTAAGCATCCTTAACCATCTTGACATTCAGGTGGTCAAGTGTGTCGTGGTCCACCATGTTCTCGATGACAACAAGACCATCACGAGAGAGTGCGCGGATGGCAATCTCAAGATTGCGTTGATCAAGAGCTCCGTTGCCTAGCTCAGAGGCAGATGGGACAATTGAGATGGGCGTGGATGACAGACGTGAGGCCATAGTGAGACTCGGTGGAATGTATTGTGAGGAGTTGGTTGTGCAATGTCTTTTCACTTGAGGTTGATGAAAACTCGATGCTTCCTCTGCTTCTTGCCGAAGCTCTGATATAAACAACTTTCCAGTATTACCACCTTGGGACGTGAAGAGTAGTGCGGAAGAGTTGGCAAAGAAGGTTACGGTAGCCCTAGCCTCGATTGAGTAGGGCGACCGGTGGTGGAGTCTTGTGTGCGGGGAAGGTGAGGGGATGATGGGGCAAGTCCAGCACGAGGACTGCTCGCACCAACGCAGCAGTCCAGATGCGGCACTCTACCCGCATCGTAGTGGAGACAACGCCCGTTTGTCATCGAGGCAGAATCGGTCGCTGCTTGGATAGGGCCAAAGTCGGAGTCAGGTAGGGCTGATGCTCTGATCTGCTCACGATGATGCGTGGTGCCGAGGTCCTGGAAAGCTCGTCCAAAACGCGTGATCACGGGGACGAGGCCGTGTCCCAATCGGTACTGTCAATAGCTTAGTCTGGCAGGGGCGCCAGCCACAGCGGCACTTGTTGGAACTCGGATCCCTTGGACATTCTGAGCCGCGATGCTTATCACGAAGGATTCACAGTCAGGGGAAGAGTGGCGGTGCGTCGATGCGGCGCAGGACAGGATTCCAGCACGAAGAACAAATGAAAACTTCTTTGCCTCGCCTCAGCGATGCTGGACGGGAAAGGTCGTGGGCACGGAGGAAAGAAGGTACCCAGCACGTGAGCGCCGGCTCATTTCGAAGGCGCTCCTAGGCAGGGACGGCGAGCAGTTAGGTGCAACTTAGATGGGCTGGCGGGAGGATCCTGGCCCTCTGTAAGGTCTGCTGACAGGGGCGTGCCTTTCCCCGGAAAGCGGCACTACGGCATCACCGCCAAGGCCTAGGGCAATCCCTCGCAGCATCCATCGCGACTCGGATTCACAATCACGGCGCCCTGCACTGCCTCTGTCATTTCTGCGACTGAAGCTCTTTTTGCTTGTCTACACTGAAGCACGCGACACGCTATCGGTCTTTGCTACACCCACCTCGCCCGGTAATCTACCTGTCGCAAGTTCTTGCTGCCCACCCGACATTTACTCATCTGCGATATTCGCGCCAGAGAAACGACCTTGTCCTTAGCGCGCCATTGGTTCTGATGACATAGTACACTTTCTGCGATCCCCGTCCTTATCTATATCTCAGGTAGCGGTCGACGCGCACTGCGCAGTTTTCACGCTTCTTCGACGACCCGTCACACCACACATTCAGATCCGTCACGATGCCGTCACAGCGGCGGGTGAAGCTATTCGGGGTGCTCGTTCTTGTCACGATCATAGTCTTAGTGTACATGTCACGGGCTGCACACCAAACACACACATCCGACTTCTACACAAAGACACAGCAAGCGCTGCAGGAGCGGGAGCACGAGGAAGCGGCCAAGCAGCGCGATGCAGAAAGCGTGCAGGCGCGATTAAGGGCGGCCGAGGAGCAGGCCAAGAAGGCCGCAGACGAGAAATACACATCGGTCAAGGTGGCTGTGGAGGGGCCGCCCAAGAAGGGCGTCGCAGGACGGGTAGAGATTGATTCGGACGGCGACAAGAAGGTGCCCGGCGTGGCTGCTCAGGGCGGCCGATCGCGGGAGCAAGCAGCCATGCAAAAGGACGAAACCATCGAGGACCACGAAGTCGAGATGGAGATGAATGCAATTCTGCGGAAGAGCCCAGGTACGCTATATGTCTTTTGCCTGCATTGCCTACAGCTAACTCTCAAAGTCATCATTTTCTCCAAGACGTACTGTCCGTACTCCAAGAAGGCGAAGCATATCCTTTTGGAAAAGTACCGCATCACTCCAGAGCCGTACGTCGTTGAACTAGACGTCAACCCCCTCGGCCCAAAACTGCAGGCTCTCCTGGCCCACATGACAGGCAGGAGGACTGTGCCGAACATTCTTCTCGTAGGCAAGAGCATAGGAGGCGGCGACGATATAGAAGAGCTCGATCAGACAGACACTCTGGTCGGCAAGTTCAAAGAGATTGGCGGCACTCGCATCACCGAAGTCGAGCACCGTGAAGCCCGCCCGGAGATACGGAGACAGCGCCGTGCGGCGTGATTGTAGCCCTCGTTCTTTTCTCAAGGTCCTGGTGCTTAGGCGATTGGCGTGTCTGGATACCCTGGGGCACTGATTGGCAAGGAAGGATATACCCACTACAAGATCACATTAATCAAGCCAGAAATCTTCACTTCACTTCAGTCTTCTGTGTCTCACCTTGGAACTATTCCCTGGGTGCTGAGAGTGGGCGCGTGCTTGCGGTTTGTCTTACTGCGCCTGCCTCATTAAGTCGCAGTCTGTACTGCATGGCAACGCGCTTGCCCCGTTGTCTTCAAGCGACAACAAACGCCGCCTTCACTTGAGCCACGACAAACTTCACTCACTCCAGCTTGACCAGGGTTGCGCCACGCTTCTTTCACTGTGCTGGCAGGCACGTTCACCATGTAAGTCATATCAACCGCATTCGTGCCCAGCTACTGTGCTCACCTCCTACAGCAACAAGATGTGCCTTTACTGGAAGAAGATGCATACATGCGGGCACCTCAGCGACCGCCCCTACGTGGAGATGTGCAAGCCGGGCTACTTCAGCAACACTATCTGCTCCAACATTGGCGAAGACGACAAGCCCCCTCGCAAGAGTCACTTCCCATGCTGGCTCTGCATCAAGGGTGAAGCTCACGCTGAGGCCGAAGCCAATGCCCGCGCTCAGCAAGAAGCCGTCGTGAAAGAACAAGAAGCCCGCGAGGTCGCCATGCGAGAGAAATTAGCCGCCGACCAGCGCGCCAAAGAAGAACGTATCCGGCGCGCGGCTCGCGAGAAGGCAGCGAGAGAGCGTGAGGACGACGCCAAGCAGAAGGCGATGGTGCAGATGGAGCAAGAACGTGCAAAGAAGGAGGGTGGTTTGTGGATCGAGACTGGCAGTGGCAAGAAGCAGAAGGGCAAAAAAGGTGCTGGCTACGGATCGGGAAATAGTTTTCCAACGATGCCAGCATCTGCACCTCCTGTCTTGAAGATCTTCGCCGCCAAAGACAAGGAGAACGAGGGCAGTCCGGGAAAGAGCCCAAAGAAGGGCCTGGAGACCGGCGGTCGAGCTGGTACTTGGGGCCCGAAGAAGATTCTGAGCAGGAAGGATGGACCTGGTGCGATGAAGTGAGATCAGACGGATGCGTCAAATAGCACTGAGCTTCACGGTCGTACAGCATGGCTTTGCACTGTCTGACTGTCAGACGCTATATTGTAGTGGCTGACAGGCGATAAACGTCTGAATGGATTGAGCAAGAATGAGAGCTTCAGGTTCTGTCCTGCATTTCATTTATTCAACCTTTCTACGTACTGGTGCACCTTTGGGGAGGGGCAACTGAACCAACCTGGCAAGTACGCCAGTTTAGTGCAGACGGGCATGATCGTAAAGCACCTCCTAATCTTTTTACACTCTGTATCATAAAAAAGTCAAAGTATTGTACATGTCACTTATCGATATACACGAAGATCGCCTTGCCCGGAATGTGCGCTAGGACACTTGAACATTCGAGACGTTTGACGCACATGCTTCGCTTCGGGACCCGAACACCAAAACGAGACCGCAGTACAGCGCCACGTGGGACAAAGCAGCTGATAACGAACGAGAAGCGGAATGAGTCTAGACAAAAGGTAACGGCATTACGACTGCCGCAGGCGATGGCGCAAGCCTCGTACATGTATCAAACCGTGTCGTGCATGGTTCAGTATGTCACTCGCTAAACTAATACCGCATATCCCCTGCGCCTCTTCGCGCACCGAATCATCATCAGCGAGGCTGCTTCGCTCGTGTGCTTCATGCCTAGATTTGACAATGATAGATATGTCTCATTGGTCGGGTCCGCTCGAGCAAAGAGTAATCTGCAACACCACGCCAGGATCCACACATAACTCGCCTCTGGTGTCAAGGGTGTCAAACAACAGTGCTAGTCACATGCGCGGACCACCCTGACAGTTCCTGCTTGTTATCTTGATGACCAGCGACTCGGGGTAGGATGTAATTGTGGTGATGCCCTCAAAGTCGTGCCTTCCTGTTTAACTAATTACACACCTCCAAACATGTCCGCCATGGCCGCATCGACGCCCATCAATAACGTCCCGACAGTGGCTGTCACTGGCCTCCCTACGGCAATGACCGCAGCTGCCTTTGTGGGTATCGCGTGGTATCTCTGCGCCGAGCTCAACGTCCGTCTGATCATCCGCTGCACGCGCCGGAGTCTATACTTCTGGTCCTGCTTACTCTGCTCCTGGGGCATTATTATCCATTCTCTATCCATCTTGCTTGCAAACTTCGAGATCTGGAAAAACTATGCCGCGACTGTCGTTATTCACCTTACATGGTGCACGTACGTGGTCTCGCAGTCTGTGGTCTTGTATTCGCGCCTCAATCTCGTCCTTAAGGACGCTTGGATCGGGCGATATGTTCTCTACATGATCATCTCCACTGGCGTTGTCTTTGGCCTTACCACCGTCGTCCTCGGTCTTGTCGCCGTAAGTCACTCCAGTGTACTCACTTCACCCAAGCCGGGTACATAACTTATTAACCCACCTCAGCGCCACCCTAACATGGTCGCGCGCCTCGGTTCCGCAAATCTCATATGGGACAGAATTCAACTCGCTGCCTTCTTCCTCCAAGAAACACTCATATCGCTCCTATACATCCGCTCCACATCCTCGCACCTCAAAAACATGACGCTCCTGGGGTCCGATCGCAAAGTCACGCGCCGCGCACTGCGTCACCTCATCTACGTCAACGTCTTCATCATCGTGCTGGACTGCAGCCTGATCGGGCTGTGTTACGCGGGTTTCTTCTTCCTGCAAGGTTTCTACAAGGTCGCGGTCTACGCGGTCAAACTACGGACGGAGTTTACGATATTGAATCAGCTACGGAGCGCGTTGCCTGGCGCGAGTAGTGCGCGGAGCGAGTATGCGAGGGACGAACACAGGGAGGCGAGGACGAGGGAAGTCAGGAATGTTAGGCCGCAGAATAGCCAGGATAGTGATGTTGAGATGGTGGGGATGAGGGGAAGTAGGGTTGGTGGGACGAGGGGGAGTGGAGGTGGGGTGGAGAGAGGGCTGGGGAGTGGCCAGGTGAGGAAGGATATTATTGTTACGACCACGATTACGAGGGATGATGGGAGGACTGCGGCGGGAAGATGATGGGAGGACTACGGCGGGAAGATGATGGGAGTGTTGGTGCTGTACTAACAGGGTTTTGTGAGACGGTACTTAGCTAATAATGGGTTAAAGAGGGTGACGATCTCTCAGATTGGCTATCTAAATGTTCATTGTGAACGAGACGTGAGTCGGGAGGGGTAGTGAAGCGATGTGAATTGAAGAGTGATAATTCATGTGGACATCGTGCTATGTAGATGATTTCTTCTCCTGCGTCGCCATATTTGTGCTACCATTTGCCTCCAAACTTCAACATGGAACTGGGCATCACGGCCCAAGCACGGTGGTGGTTCGAAGTGCTTAGTGGTCCTCACAGCGACTCCGTACGAGCAGGGTGAAATTCCTAATGGGTTTCTCTTATATATTCCATTCATGTCCACTGGAGAGAATGAAAAAGATAGTTGTATGAGACAGTCAGCGGCATGTCAGTGGGCATGACGAAATCTACTGCGGGCACCAAGCGATATTGTGCCCGTTGCCCGCGAATGGCTGGATGGAAAATTTGGGTGATCAACTCCATGATATTGGAAGACCAGGAGAAGCCGCCGAAAATGTTGAATTGAAGGTATGTGTTGGCGATGATTACCTCTCTGATGCGCGAAACAACAACGAACAGAGTCGGAAGATCAGCCTTAAGTTTGCGGTATATAAAATAATGCTCTTCATATAGGTAAGGCCCCGAAACGAAGTCGCGAAACGCTCCCAGGGCGTCGTGATGGTCGAAGTCCACCCGTGGGCTAATAGTTCGGGCGAACAATTGGGCTCCAAGCACAGGCAATTCCTGGCTGTTGCTAATGGAATTTGCTGTTAGGAGGAAATTAGCCAGCAAGACGCGTTGAGCATTAGAGGGGCGAAGATGCTCAATGGTCCAGTATGTTGAGTCGTCTATCCAATCCTGAGCAGAGTAGTCGCCTGTGCTGGTCGAAGATGAGTTCGGTGAACTTGGAGCTGGCGATGCTACTACCGACATTGTATAGCAGCTGATCGCCGACGGCGTTGCTAGCGAATGTCAGTCATGAAGATGAGCTGTGTCAGACGGTATGGGTAACGTACAGACGACCGGACTAGGATCATACAGCATACTATCAGGCACGTCATGACGATCCATCCATCGTTGTATATTTCTTGGCTCGACTGGGTTTCCCCGCACCCGGAACAAAAGTTCTGGTATATTCGGCTCTAGCAGCTTCCTCTTCTGCTGCCTTTTGACAATCCATTTCATTTCGGTCGTTTTGATGTTCTTGTCCAGTTTCCATTTGGTGATTCGACTGCGGTATTGCCGAATCCTGTGCATGGTCAACGCTGTTTCACTTCAGGACTCAAAGCCTTTGATGAGGTCTGCTACCTACTCGGCTGAGAAGTTATATTGGCTGTGCATTATTTGTTTGACTTCTTTGAGAGGTTTATCCTGGACGATGTGAAGATCGTGAATGCGGTGCTTGTGAGGCTCCCAATCGCTGTCGCGCAACGTCGGGGCCTTCGTTTTCCGCCTTTTCGTAGTCTCGCTGCTAGGGCCGATGCTCTCGAAGCGCTCTTCGCCGGGGGGAGGCACCTGAACGGGTATATACACCTGGTGGTCTTGACAAGGCTCGATATCCATCTGCCAATCCCCAGCGGCAGACATCGTCCGAGGAAGAAAGAAAAGTCTGATAGGCTGTAAAGAGGATGATTGCAGAGAAACGGTTTCCCAAGGAGATAGGATGAGCAACAGAAGGGTGATGGTGCTGGAATTTAAGTTGCTCGAGATCCAACACCTCAGCCTGCCAAGATGAACACAGCGGATCTGTGAGGCGTTCCGAAAGCCTCGGGATTGGACAGCTCACCAAAGTACAATCGAGCTGAATCGTGGCGAAGCCGAAGCACGGTCGCGTGCAGATATCGGTGTGACATGTGTCCAATGGAAATGCAGCCTGCAAAAGTACAATGCTGAAGGACAGTAACAAAGTACAATTGCTGAGCCTCTGCAAGAACACGCAAAGCCTTCGATCTGGGCAGCATTGGTCCTGGCATTGAAGCAAAAGTACAATTTTGCGAAATGTGCATATATCCGTTAGACGGGCTTAACTTTTGTTCTCCTTCGGCGACACGAAGACCTTTCCGTCGTGCTGATTCACTGGCTGATTTGACTACAGCAGCTTCCAGAACAAGACCAGAAGACGAGAAGGATATCCCTAAGCACCGTCGCACGCGTAGACTACCTCGACCACACATGAGCATCGCCTCCATGTCCACGGAAGCGGTTGCTGCGATTGTTTTTGGCCTTCTGCAACTAGGCCTCAGTATCGTGTCCATTTGGCAACAGCGACGACTTCGTCAGGCATATCGTGAGTACTTCAAGCGCCCACGAGAGGGCACATTCACTGACCGCAGCAGAGGAGAGGAGAGATGGAAGGAGGAACACAATTTGAAAGAGCACCAAGCGAAGGAAATAAATCCATCGACATTATCAGGGAAGGTATGGTGGAGCACCGTGTTGTCCAACGACTGCTGACTTGCCGCATAAGTCGGTCATTCGGCCTGTGCCGATGCCATGGAGGAAGCCGCTGCAGTGAGTCGCTGCGGTAAGCAAGGCGCGATGTTAGTGATCAGTGGCAGCAGCTTGGAAAACAGGGGCCTGGATGGATTTGGAAAACTTCTTGAATGACAATCGTAAGACGCCAAACAGGTGAAGGTAGACAAGGCCCGCAAATAGAAGAAGCGGCGGGGTGGGTGTGGAAGCTCGGAGCGCTGCCTGGACGCGAGTTTGATGATTGCATCACTGGCGCCAAGCGTTTTGGTGGGTAGCTCCAGTACCTTCTCAAACAACCACTGCACACATAACAGCCTGCTGCGCTGCTGCCTCGCCTCTTGCACTGCACACTCTTTACACACAACCTGCCAGCCCACACACCTTTTGCTTCAAAGCACCAGCTCAACCTCCCCTCACGTGCTCCATTTCCCGCATAACCCCGCGAATACCTCCAGCTCACCGCAACAGCAGCCGCAGACGGTCCTCGAGCACGCCCGCCCGCCACCGCACCGTCGGCACGTTGGCTTCCAAGAGAAAGCGCTCCGCTACGGACGAAGGTCCACAGAAGAAAGAGAAGATCATGGCCGTGAGTCCCTCCACGCTCCTGTTTCGGCGGCGCGTCGCTGCTGGTGGGGCAGTGCATTTGTAACCATGTCGCCTCCCATACTAGCACAAATAGACGCCAACAGCGCTCTCGTCCGTAGATTTGAGACCATGACTAACGATATCAAGGAGAGCATGCAGATCGACAGCCCTGCCCCAGCTGTCGAACAGCTCAAGAACGATGGCGGCGAGATCGATGAGTCGCTATACAGTCGCCAGCTGTACGTCCTTGGCCACGAGGCCATGAAGCGCATGGGCTCGTCCAACGTCCTCGTCGCCGGTCTGCGAGGTCTTGGTGTAGAAATCGCAAAGAACATCGCTCTGGCTGGAGTCAAATCTCTGACGCTATTTGATCCCAAACCGGCCGCTCTCGCCGACTTGTCTTCACAGTTCTTCCTCCACCCCGAAGATGTTGGCAAGCCGCGCGCATCCGTCACTGTTCCGCGAGTCTCTGAACTCAACCCATACACACCAGTGAAGGAGTTCAGCGGCAAGGATCTGACGTCAGACCTGGCCCAGCTCAAGCAGTTCCAGGTCGTAGTGCTCACAGATACCTCGCTAGACGCCCAAACCAAGATTGCCGACTACTGCCACGAGAACGGCATCTACATCGTCATCACAGACACCTTCGGCCTGTTCGGCACCATCTTCACCGACTTTGGCAAGAATTTCACAATCGGCGACCCGACCGGCGAGAATGTCACAAACGGCATCATCGCAGGCATCGATGAATCAGGTTTGGTGTCAGCTTTGGACGAGACACGGCACGGCCTTGAAGATGGCGACTGGGTCACATTCACAGAGGTGAAGGGCATGGAAGGCCTCAACGGCTGCGCACCGCGAAAAATTGAGGTCAAGGGCCCGTATACCTTCTCGATAGGCGACGTCTCTGGTTTGGGCACATATGAGAGCGGCGGACAGTACCTCCAAGTCAAGATGCCCAAAATCATCGACTTCGAGCCCTTTAGCAAGCAGCTCAAGAAGCCCGAGCTGTTGATCTCCGACTTCGCCAAATTCGATCGGCCGCAACAACTGCACGTCGGTATTCAGGCTCTGCACCAGTTCGCGAACCTTCACAAGGGCGATTTACCGCGACCGCACCACGAGGCTGATGCCGCGGAGATCTTGAAGCTGGCACAGGACATTGCAGGTCAGGAGGAAGAAAAGGTCGAGCTCGACGAGAAGCTGATCAAGGAGCTGAGCTACCAAGCGCGGGGTGACCTCAGCCCAATCGCAGCATTTTTCGGCGGCATGGCTGCACAGGAAGTGCTAAAAGCCGTGTCTGGCAAGTTCCATCCCATCGTTCAGTTCCTCTACTTCGACTCGCTGGAATCCTTGCCGTCATCCACAACGCGCTCGGAGGAGCAGTGCGCTCCGATTGGTTCGCGTTACGATGGCCAGATCGCAGTCCTAGGCCAGGAATACCAGAAGAAGCTTGGCAACGTTAAGCAGTTCCTTGTGGGCGCTGGTGCGATCGGTTGTGAGATGTTGAAGAACTGGGCTATGATGGGTCTGGGTGCCGGTCCGGAAGGCAAGATCACCGTCACCGACAACGACCAGATCGAGAAGAGCAACCTGAACCGGCAGTTCCTCTTCCGGCCCGCAGACGTCGGCAAATTGAAGAGCGATGCGGCTGCAAAGGCAGTCCAGGCGATGAACCCCGACTTGAAGGGCAAGATCGTGACCCTGCAGGACAAGGTCGGCCCAGAGACGGAGCACATCTTCAACGAGACGTTCTGGAACGAGCTGGATGGGGTTACAAATGCTCTGGACAACGTAGAGGCGCGTACATACGTCGACCGTCGATGCGTCTTCTTCCGCAAGCCTCTTCTGGACAGCGGCACTCTTGGCACCAAGGGCAACACACAAGTTGTTCTGCCCTTCATCACCGAGTCATATTCCTCCTCACAAGATCCTCCAGAGAAGTCTTTCCCCATGTGCACACTAAGGAGTTTTCCGAACCGAATCGAGCACACCATTGCATGGGCGCGCGAAGCATTCGATTCGCTCTTCGTCAAGGGCCCTGAGGTGGTCAACCTGTACCTCACACAGCCAGATTATCTTGGCTCGTCGTTGAAGCAGTCCGGCAATGAGAAGCAGACTCTGGATACATTGAAAGAGTTTCTGGTCACCGAGAAGCCACTTTCATACGATGACTGCATCATCTGGGCCCGGCATCAATTCGAGAAGAGCTACAACCACCAGATTGCGCAGCTCCTCTACAACTTCCCCAAGGACTCAACAACTGGCTCAGGCCAGCAGTTCTGGTCAGGACCAAAGCGCGCGCCCGATCCATTGAAGTTTGATCCTAACAACCCCACACACTTCACGTATGTCGAGGCAGGTGCTCACTTGCATGCTTTCAACTACGGCATCAAGCCAAACGCAACTCGAGAGCACTACATTGAAGTCCTGAACGACATGATTGTTCCCGACTTCAAGCCAGATCCCACTGTAAAGATTCAAGCCAACGACAGCGATCCAGACCCGAACTCCGCAGGCGGCGGCGGCGGTGAGGACAACGATCTGAACAACATCATTGAGCAGCTTCCAGCGCCCAAGTCTCTTGCTGGCTTCAAGCTTGAGCCTGTTGAGTTCGAGAAGGACGATGACACCAATCACCACATTGACTTCATCGCCGCAGCCAGCAACCTTCGCGCAGAGAACTACAAGATCGAGACAGCGGATCGCCACAAGACCAAGTTCATCGCAGGCAAGATCATCCCAGCCATCGCCACCACCACGGCGCTCGTTACCGGCCTGGTCAACCTGGAGCTCTACAAGATCATTGACGGCAAGACCGACATCGAGCAGTACAAGAATGGCTTCATCAACCTAGCACTGCCTTTCTTTGGCTTCAGTGAGCCGATTGCCAGTCCGAAGGGCACGTATGCTGGACCGAACGGCGAGGTCACTATCGACAAGCTGTGGGACCGATTCGAGGTTGAGGACATCACACTGCAAGAGTTCGTCGCCCATTTCGAATCGAAGGGTCTTTCGATACAGATGATTAGCTCGGGTGTGAGCTTGCTGTACGCGTCCTTCTACCCTCCTTCAAAGTTGAAGGACCGCCTGCCTCTAAAGTAAGCACTTCCCCTGCGCCCATATGTGAAGCACACTAACACGTTCAAGGATGAGCAAGTTGGTCGAGCACGTCAGCAAGAAGGCAGTACCAGACCACCAGAAGAACGTTATCTTCGAGATCACGGCTGAGGATCAGAATGAAGAGGATGTTGAGATCCCGTACGTCATGGTCACACTGCGATAGATGGTCCGGATGCTAGCGTGGCTTTTGGAACCAGAGGTTGGCGCATCGGGCGATCAGTGATTGAAACACCACATAGATGAGCATGAATGCATAAATAGATACCTCCCAGATTGTATCATTACTTAACATGACTTGACGCACCATACCTATCCTCAGGGTACTTTCGTGAGGCTGCGGGTTCCGAAAGTCGGAACGAAAGCGTGGGGCGACACGCCAATCCCTGTCAGCCCTACGACCATGATTGATTATCAAGCTGCCGTTTCTTTTCCGCTCCACACCACCATGTAGCCACCACACTCACCCTTCCGCACCCACTATGGCGCCCTCACTAGAAGAACCGACTCAAGTCGATTTCGATGCGCCGCTCAAGGCTGCGCCGAAGCTTGTCGCACCGGAGCCAGGTATGCCCCGCCACCTTGCATCATACCACACTTCCAGTACGGCGCATACATAGTCTCAGTGGCTAATCTACTGCTATACAGAACACTGTCCAGGCCCCGAATCGCAACAAGCTGGCGTCGCAGACAACTGCGCCGGCTGCCCCAACCAAGCCATTTGCGCCTCCGCACCGAAAGGCCCCGATCCCGACATCCCTCTCATAACCGCGCGCCTCTCGTCGGTACAGCACAAGATCCTCGTCCTTAGCGGCAAAGGTGGCGTCGGAAAATCCACATTCAGCACCATGCTCTCGCACGGCTTTTCCGCGAACCCCAACTCAACCGTCGGGCTCATGGACACGGACATTTGCGGGCCTAGCATACCCAAGATGATGGGCGTTGAGGACGAGACGATTCACGTTACTGCTGAGGGCTGGGAACCGGTCTGGGTTAGCGAGAACTTGGGCGTTATGAGTGTGCAGTTCATGCTACCGAATCGGGACGATGCTGTGATTTGGCGCGGGCCCAAGAAGAATGGCTTAATCAAGAAATTTCTGATGGATGTTACATGGGGAGAGCTGGATTTCCTGATCGTGGACACACCGCCGGGCACATCGGATGAACATCTCAGCGTCAACAGTTTTCTGAAAGCAAGTGGCGTGGACGGCGCGGTGCTGGTTACTACGCCGCAAGAAGTCTCGCTACTGGATGTCCGCAAGGAGATTGACTTCTGCAGAAAGGCAAAGATTCCGATTCTCGGGATCGTGGAGAATATGTCGGGCTTCGTGTGCCCAGGGTGTAAGCATGAAAGCCAGATCTTCAGACCGAGCACGGGTGGTGCGAGACGGTTGGCGGAAGACGAGAAGATTCCGTTCTTGGGCGCGGTACCGCTGGACCCGAGGATCGGAATGGCGTGTGATTATGGCGAGAGCTTTCTCACAGCATATCCGGACAGTCCCGCATGTGCGGCCATCAAGCATGTGGTACGGAGAGTGGGTGAGGAGATGGGATTGGCGAAGGAGGATGTACTTCCGGATGATGATTAGAAGAGCTGGGCAGTGGCATCATGAAGACATGTGCATGATTTGCGGTGCATTTGGGCGGCGTTTCACTCTTACTGTTACTTGAATATATCCGAGATTTGTGACAACAAGCTTGTTTTCTCCCTCAAATTGCCCATTTCCTGATCGCAGATGAACTCAGCCAGCTACACGGCGCAGCACAGAACAGATTCCGCCATCGGATGCGGCCTGCATTTGTTAGCCCTTCTCAGCGCATCCTCAGCTGGACATGCCCACTCTCCGCTTTGGTGCTGCATGATGTTTGCAAATCCTCATTTATGAGTGGACCGATGCGCGCGCACCGCCACTGATCGTCGTCAGCGGGTCGCACAAGACGAAGCTTGGCATGCTCATGGAGCTTGGGCCTGTGGCTGTTTCGAGGCGGGTCGCACAGCAACGACGCCATTCACCCTGACAAAGCCAGCAATTGAATGTCCAACTAGACCGCGGAAACTACAGTCGTCGCGCAGTAGTCCATATTTCCATGCGTCAAGGATCTCACAGGGTCCTCCGATGGCCCACAGATTCGCGATGGGGCTGCGCCGTGGCAGGAAAGGCGCGAGGAGTGGTCGATGTCATAGTCGTCGGCTAGCGGCACCGCATCCCTGTTCTGTGTGTGGATGTGCAAGCACAACAACTTTCCTGACATCTGGGTCTGAAGACGCATTCACTTCGCCCCTTCTTGTACACGTTGCTTTGCGTCGAGAATCTGCGTCGCCTTGATACCCCCTTGCGCATTCGCGCCAGAGCTTCGACGAAATATATAATCAACGCTGTATAGCGCATTAGTTGCGAGGCCAAGACTAGCTGAGCTTACGGGAGTCGTGCGCAGAGGAATTGGTGAGTTGTTTTGCCCTTGCTTGACTCGACTTGCTGAGCTGACTGGATGGCTGTGGTAGTTATATTCGACACGTTGCGCTCTTTCCGCGATCATCCTCGTACATACTTCCCAGCATGGCCGACGCGATCCAGTCCCGCGAAGATCCCAGCGGCGTCACGGGCATTGGCAACGGTCCCCAGGTTGTCAGCACTTCAGGCACTCTCGATGTCATTGCTGGACCGCTGCTGAATTATCGGCGCACCAGCAATCAGCAGACTGGACAGCCAGTCTGGCATGGCAGTGTGTTGGTTGTGACCACACCCGGACAGCAGAACCCTACGCTTGTACTGTCGCCGGCTGGCGCGGTTGATGCGAATGCTGGCGATGTCAGATTCAGTGTCGATGCGAGGACGTTTAGCGGCGAGAAGCTCTACGAGGATCCAAAGAGGGCGTTCTGGCGCTTCATCCTCGACGTGCCCTTCCAGCAGTTCGAATCGCGATGGAAATACGACCTCCAGAACCTCGTCTACGTCGACCAAAAGCGCAGCGAGAAGCCGCAGATCTTCGCGATACCCTCTATCACGCAGTCGATGCGCATCATGTTCCACTCCTGCAATGGCTTCAGTGTCGGCACCGATGTCGAGGCGTGGTCTGGTCCGGCGCTCTGGAACGATGTGCTCCGAATGCACGCTGAGCGGCCGTTCCACGTTATGCTTGGAGGCGGCGACCAGATCTACAACGATGGAGTGCGCGTGGATGGGCCGTTGAAGGCGTGGACCGCAATTGGCAACCCACACAAGCGTCGCGATTATCCGTTCCCCGAGACGATGCGCGCCGACTGCGACGAGTACTACTTCCAGAACTACGTCAAGTGGTACGGCCAGCGACCCTTCTCGACGGCCAACGGACAGATCGCCCAAGTAAATATCTGGGATGATCATGACATTATCGACGGATTCGGCTCGTACACGGATCATTTCATGAAGTGCGCTGTGTTCAGAGGCATTGGTGGTGTTGCGCACAAGTACTACCTCCTTTTCCAGCACCATCTTGCGCCTCCGAAGAGCACGTACACGACCGACGCGCCGAAGACGACAAATGTGGGCGAGAAGGGCACGACTCCTGCGGATCCGGTACAGCTCAAGGATACTTTCGTCATGACGAATGATGTGGGCGACCCGTCGTACATTATCGGACACAAGCCAGGCCCGTACGTGGAGGAGCGCAGTCGGAGCATCTACTGCCAGCTGGGCGCGCGTATTGCGTTTGCTGGCATTGATGCGCGGACAGAGCGCACTCGTCATCAGATCAACTACCCAGAGACGTACAAGTTATTGTTTGATCGCCTGGACAAGGAGTACACCGCGAACAAGGACCTCAAGCATCTCATCCTGTTGCTCGGTGTCCCGATCGCGTACCCACGTCTGGCATGGCTGGAGAACATCCTGCAGTCGCCATTGATTGCGCCCATCAAGTTCCTGAACAAGCGCTTCGGTCTCGCAGGAGGCTTCTTCAACCAATTTGACGGCAAGGTCGATTTGCTCGATGACTTGGACGACCACTACACGGCGCGCCAGCACAAGGCCGAGCGTCGCGAGCTTGTCCAGCTCCTCCAGAACTTCTCCAAGAAGTTCTCCGCTCGTGTCACCATTCTCGGAGGCGACGTCCATCTCGGTGCCATTGGCCGTTTCTACTCCAACCCCAAGCACCAAATTCCCGCTGAGCAGGACTGGCGCTACATCCCCAACATCATCAGCTCCGCCATCACCAACAAGCCCCCGCCCCAGGCCGTTGCCAACCTCCTCGCCCGCCGCAACAAGATCCACCACCTCGACCACGACACGGACGAGACGCTCCTCGAGATCTTCGACCGCGACCCAGGCATCAACGCCAAGGGCGAGCGCGTCGCAACAAACGGCACCAACGGAGCTACCAACGGAGCCGCAAACGGCGATGCCAAAATCGACAAGAAAACCAGCGACGCAAACCACGCCACCATGCCCAGCCGCAACTACGCCATCATCTGCGAATCCAACCTCCCTCCCTCAGCAACCTTATCCGCCCCCGCTCCCGCCCCCGGCCAAGCCCCATCCATCAACGGATCCACCCTCTCCACCCCTCCCGCCAAAAAGGACAACCCGCGCCACCCGATCCACGTCGGTGAGCAAGGCGCTGGCACGCAGCATCCTGCTGCTGGAGGCATTGTGCCTACGGGATTGTGTGGTCCGTATGGTTTGGATGTTAGTCTGAGAGTCGAGATTAGTAATTCGGATAGAGAGGGTAGGACGGATGGGTATGGGTTTAGTATTCCGGCGTTGCAGATTAATGAGGGGTTGAGGGATCAGGGATCGAGGTGGTGATTATGGGTTTGGGGAGTTAGTATAGGTTGGGGTGTGTCTGTGGTGTGATGGGAGTGTGGGTAATTTTGGTCATGTGATTGAGAGAGTGTGGTGGGAGTATGTGGTTTATACCCTGTTTTCTTTTCATAGTCTAATCTAGTCTGGAAAAGTGTGATACGCGTAATCAAGTTTCAGTCGTTCAGGAAATGTATCTGTTCTTTTCGCGCTCAAGCACGCCCCGTGCATTTCGCATGGAGCTTACACATTTGACGCTGTTGCCTTGTCGTAGTTGGCCACGTCTCTCTTATTATGGACAGCGCATATACATTTCTAATCCGATTTACAGCACTTTCATAAGTCGCAGTCTTGGACGCAGCTCTACTAGCCTGAGCAAATATCTACAATACGCGACCGGCTACATCCACAACCGCTATCCCAAGCCCGAGAGCAGATACACGCTCGTTATTTCAGGTTCTGCAAATCAGCGCAGTATGCAAGCCGCATTCAAATCCCCAAACCCAGCGCAAATCAAAGAAGTCCCAGGGCTATATCTCTCAGAGTACATATCCCTTCCCTTCCCATCCAATCCCCATCATCATGCTCTCGTTACAAAAATCACATCAGCTACCTTTCCTAACACCCACAGCATCATTCCCCCCTCCTCACCGACGCAATTACAAGAACACGGAATAACACACGTCCTATCCATCCTCGCCGCGCCCACACGCGCACCTACCATCCCCAAAGACCTGGGCATACTGCATAGAGTTATAGAATTAGAAGATGATCCGTTTGCGGATTTACTCGCGATTCTGAAGACCGCGTGTGAGTTTCTTGACGATGCGCTTCGCACCGCAGCCACCCCCGACTCAGTCCCGCAAGAAGAACAGCAGGGCCAAAGCAAAGACCCAAAAGTCCTAGTCCACTGTCTCCAAGGCCTATCCCGCAGCCCCAGTATCGTAATCGGCTACACAATGCGCCGTCTAATTATCCCATACGAAGCCGCGTTGGCCATAGTCCAAGCTGCGCGACCGATCGTTTTGCCGAATGACGGGTTTGCAGAGCAGTTGAAGTTGTGGGGTGAGATGGGGTATAGTGTTGTTGATGAAGAGGGGGAGGAGAAGGGGGGGTATAAGGAGTGGAAGAGGAGGAGGGATGGGGTGGTGGGGATGGGGGAGGAGGTTGTGAATAGGGAGAGGGTTAGGGGGGTTGTGGGGTTGGTTGCGAAGATAGGTGCTAGGCGTGTATCAGAGTACTGAAGTTTGGGTTGTATGTGCGATCAACTGGTACATGGAAAGATATGAAAATGTGTCCTGGATGACTACATGGTTGGTTTGTTGTGGGTATGCTGAGCTAAACTGTTAGGCGGGGATATGCTTACGCAGTGAAAAGTAGAAACGTTTCGTTTTGTATTAAGCACAGCAAAAAGACAGATCACTGCCGGGGTCGCCCGCAGGAGTGAAAGTCTTGGGAGAATCTAATGTACTACCTTTCCAGGGCCTCCCGCAGACAGATTGGTATATAGCGTACTCGAACCGACGACCTGCGCAGAATGTAGAGGTCGAGGTTGACCAGCTTCTTCTAACAGGGTGCATGTTTAGAGATTCGAAATTTTGTAGATATAAATATGGCGGTTGATGTATTGTTTGTAATATCTCGATATTAGTATCAGGGGAGAAGTCTCCTCACTCGCTTGCTTAAGCATAATGTGTGAGACAGGGACACTGCTGCGAACGCCATGCTGTGGTGAAGGGCACAGACCACCCGAATTATTTTCCCAGCGTTTGCCAACAGGTGTACGAGTATACAACTCAACCATCAAATCATATCATGCAACTATGTCCTCCACTTCAGTGTCTATACGTAACTCCTCAGCCAACTCCTGCAAAACATCCTCAATCATCTTCTCTTCACCCCTCCACACCACGCTCTCCGTCCCACAAGCAAGCTCATCTCTCTTCACCGGCAGTAGCTCATGCCCTTCTGTACAGCAGAAATCGCCTCGTCTGCCTGCATTTTTGCATCCGTCGCACACGTACAAAAAGCATATCTTACACACTCAGAACTCTTGCGGCCAGGACGGGCTATCGTCGCATGTGTCGATCCATGGTCTATGCGACTGGCCACACTGGCATCCATGTTTTTTATACTGTGGCGTCATGAAGCTGATCCCATCATCTGCTTGGCCCAGCGCGAGGAGTATATCTCCTAGCTGCCACTGCGCGTAATAAGACGAGTAGTCGGGTCGCAAAATGATAGCGATACAGCGCTTAATGTCCTGTCGAAGTGTTGCCAGCGCAGCTTCTTCGTCTCCAGAGCGGTATTGCAAGCTGGCAAGCAAGAGGTAGCTTGTATTTTGTCGATAGGAGACCATTTTTCCATTGATATAGATTGTGTTAATGTCTGAGTCCAGAAGCATGCGGATGTTGCTGATGTTCTGGTTGGCTGAGGCCTTGTTGGCAAGTTTTTGGATCCCGTTACGAAGATTGATGAAACCATAGTCTTGCGCAAACAGATGGTGGCTTTCTCGAAACCATTTCCACCAGTCCAGATTAGGCATATTCCACGCTCCCTTTGGCTCCTGAAACTGGTATCGCGCACCTGCGATGGTGCCCAGTTCTTGTATCAGAGGCTCTGCCGAGACATAGTCTTGTGCGTAATTGCGGTAAAGGAGCATTAGGCAAGCCTTCAGTCGAATGATAGACATCTGTGAGTCTCCCATGGTGATCTTGAGCGCGGCCTCATAGCCTTGAATAAGCCATGGTAAATTATTTGTTTCCTTAGCTGCCTCGGCCGCGAACCCGAACCAACGGGTCCCCACAAACATGGCCATGCTTCTGATATCAAGTAGGAGATGAAATTGTTACATTTGCTCCCGTTCTGGTGCTGATTTTCGAGCAACTTGAGCACTTCAATGACATTATCGTGCTGCTGGGGACCGCCCAAATGGCAATACGTTTCGAAAAGCGCGCCCACAAATGTTGGGTCTTTGTTATAGTCCAAAGCTTTACGGAGACATTCAGCCCTCTGCGATGCACTCTCAGTTGCTGTGTACGCCATGCCCAGAAGGCTGTACGTGTCACCAAGTTCCTTACACAAGGATTCACGCCTCGTTGCGTCTTCCATTGGAAGATGTGTGTTGTCAAACCCGTCCAGTTGATTGGTGAGTACCTCGATGATCCCACGGAAGGTTTTCCGGGCTTCTTCTTGCCGACCTGTCTTCTCGTAAAGAAAAGCCAGTGCTTTACGCGCCTGGATGAAGTTCTCATCCAGCTGTAGGGCGTGATCGACATAATTGCGTGCATGTGTGTAATGGTTTGAAAATCGGAAGACTACAGACAGGCGGCGATACCAATCTGCATTCCGGGCGAGATTGAACCAAGTGGCTGCATTCAGGATCGTGTCGACTGGCATCTCCTTAAGGCCAGCATCTATCGGCTCCTTGCCTTCTAGCAGCGCCTGAACCCGTGCAATACGCAGGAATAAGGACGCAGGAGAGCTGCCAGGCAGAAAGGCCTTTCTCGCAAGAACTTTGGCTGCCGTGAAAAATATACTAGCCGGAGTCTCGACTGCTTTGAGAATCCATGCGGACACTTGACCCGATTCGTTTGAGGAGTTGGGATCCTCCAAAGCTTGAACGCAGTCGGCAACCATCTGTGCACTTTCAAGGCTATACAAGGCTAATTCGACGCGATCGCACCAAATTGCCACTATATCCTCGTTGTTTAAAGTTTCGTAGAGCATCTGGACGAGAAGAGGCCTAGCTTCAAGAACACTAAGATTTACACACATCAAAGTGCCAGCCATCTTCAAGTGAACGGCGCGCAGGTGAGAAATCCAATGAGAAGCCGCGTAAGAGTGGGTAAAGGAGGCCTCAAGTCGTGACAGATTTCTCAAGCAGGCCTCTAAAGTCGATATCTCTCCCTCGTATAAGTTAATTCGTGTGGTAAGTCTCCAGGACCTAGTTGCAACCCTCCTGCTATGGGTGTGGTAATAGTGTGAGATTGCTGAATGTGCAAACACTACTATCGTTGATTCGGGACAGACGTAGAAAGGCTCCTTGATTAAAGATACTGGCTGAGAATCGAGTGCAGATGAGGACACGCCGTCGTCCCTGATGAGCTTTAAGAGAGCATCATAACGCTTCCGGATCCGTTCGCACATCGCAATCGCGGAATCTTTCGAATTATGCATTGGGTCTAGCATTTCGTTGAGCTCCGAAAGAGTCAAGGAACGGTGTGCGTATGTGGTCAATTTGAGCAGCTCGTCTAACTCTTCCGCCTCGTTACCAGCCAGGGTAGCATGGTACATCCCGATGACAGCATCGATAGCATCGTCAACATCGTCAGGCGCGGATCGAATGTAATCCGATATCGCGCTATCCGATTCTCGAGATTCCAGGAAATCCATGGTCAATTTTGCCCATAACACATTGCCTTGCGCCTTAGCATTAATGGCTTCTTCGACTATCGAAATGTCATCTGCAGTCAAATGACACATCTCTAACTTCGCCATGCCAAGTTCGACGATCGAGGATACGTCTCTGTAGTGCTCGCGTCCGTGAATCGTTGTAGTGGTCATGATGAAATACGGTAGAAATGTGGTTCTATAGATCAGTCGTAATGAGTGCGCCCGACATCTTATATAGCTCCTCGGGAACTTGCTCGATTGCACGAGGTCGTGCAGTAACACCGAATCCGTGACTACCTCGAAGTCACAGTTGTGATGTCCTCGCGCATCACCGAGAAGTTTCTACATTCACATAGCTCAAACTAATTATTCAATACGGTGTACCAAGATACCTGAACAGGCAGTAAATGACGTGGAATGGAGTGAGTATCCTGTAGAGAGACGCGTCCAATCCATTTTGCTCGTGGCCCGTGGGCCCAAACTGTAAACCTTGTCTGGCGCGAGGATGGCTTGACCAGTCCTTGAAACGGCTGAAATAACCAAAGTGTCAACGCAAGTCTGTGGAAAGTAAATCAAGGGCGTTTCAAGGAATAGTAGGCTGGAAGGGTAAGGGAAAAGCAATGAAAGGACGTGCGAATTGAGCGTGCGGGGCACTGTACTACGTCAAAAACAGGCAAGATATATTCAGCCGCTCAGTTTTGTTATTCGGCCAATTGCTATCGCTTAGCAGTCCTTGGATGTCTTCGCACCTAATTTTAAGCGTAGCATAGCACCAACAGATACATGAAAGCCTCCAGGCAACTGTAATACTTTATGATTAGTAGAACGTAAACATGTTCAGCCTGTATCATTAGATGTACGGAATGTCTCTCTTGAGCGCTACTATGTACTATGTAGGATGCACGGCCGAATATAGATAGAATAGCTCTATGGTCTGCCTCCCAAGCTCAGCTCTCGAATCCGGCCCGAACATTTGTCATTATGCGGATGTACAAAGTATGTTGGTGTTTCGCAAAATATGTACGCGCAAAGGCGACTTATTGTGCAAGATGCAGGTTGCGCCACGAGCAAACCCCAGCCAATCGCGTCTCACGGGTGGCTGGACGCGTCGACCAGTCACCGCGTCCTCTCAGGAACACCACGGCTTAGTCTGCAGCTAACAGGCCGGCTTGAATTGCGACATTCGAGCTTCGCAAGATGACATTCTTTCAGCTAAGTTTTAGATCTCAGCGACTTTCGAGAGATCGCGTGTGACGTCAGTTGATCGCGATGTCTATAACACAGGCGAATGCATCTCCGGATTCTCGAGTGAGACTTTCATTCTGCCCGGTTTTACCATGTCTTTTCACAGACTTCTTGTCGCTGCTGTCACATGTAACGCCCTTGTTGATGCTCAAACATTAGCCAGTAGCAGCGTACGGGTAACGCAGACCACGCTCACGGGAGGAACCGCTTCAATATCTAGCACACCAAACAGGCTTGCCAATGTCAGCATTGATGCCAACCCGCTGGGTGCGCTTAATGCCACTGCGTGGAGTTTGATTGTTAGAAGCCTCACTGTTCGTTTTGAGCACAATGCTTATGAGCTACTAGTACACATATCCACTTTACATTTTTGGCAATTTTGCAGGCTCCGTATTGAGAAATGTTGGCGTGAACCAAATTTTTCATCAGAGGGCCCTGGCATCGATCGATAGTTCTGCTGTAATCAAGCCGAACGTCGACACGGTCTACTCGCGCGCTGTGCTCGACTTGTCGTCAAATGACGTTGTGCTCACAATTCCCGACATTACTGACCGCTATTGGGTGTATCCAATCTATGATCCGTAAGCGAGTCTAGTTCTATTCGCAGCATGCGGCTAACGCTGTTAGCTACGGGAATGACATCGCGGAAATAGGAATTGTGAACAACAACACTGCAGGAGACTACCTTATCAGACGCGCAGACGATGTCCAAGCACCGCCCGGGTACTACAACACTAGTTCCGTTGTTCAGTCTGTGATTCCAAGCCTTCAGGACTCCGCCAAATATGCTGGAGTGATCAACCTCCCGACCACACACGCCACAATCCTAATCCGGCTGCTTGTCCGCGAGAATACTACTGCCGATCTGAACATAATCCAGCAATATCAGAATGCATCCGCGCTCAAAGAGATCCCACGAGCCGTCTCTTACGCACCCTCTCCGCCGGCCAATTCTTCTCTTTCAAGCTTAGCACCGAACGGCTCGTTGCTGGGCATTGACTCGCCAGCAAAGTTATTGGATTTTGCTTCACGTTTCGTTCTCTACAATCAGCCAGAATTGGCATCCGAGCGTCAACGCGTTGCTGGAATTCTTGGTCAAGCTGGTGTCTATGGCGGTTACTACACACCCCCTCCGGGCGTGAATCTCACTCTGGCCGCTCAGATTGCCAACTCCTCACTCACAGCCGACATCAGCCGGCCAGAGAATATTCGATTTCAGAGCAACGACTGGCGGCTATCGATTCCAGAGTACCAGGGTAACTTTGGCAAAAATTATGCCGGGCGTGCATACGTCGCGATCTTTGGTTACCAGCAGCTACGAGTCGACCAAGTACTGTATCCTGGCTACAAGACTTTGGGCTTCACGAGCCAATTCAGTCTTGCGCCAAACACGTCGCTGCTCTTCACATTCAGTGGCAAGCCACCGGTCACACTTGCGGACTACGGCTTTTGGTCACTCACTGTATATGGCGCAAATCAATACTTGATTCCGAATATCGTGAACCGGCCATCGGTTGGTGACAGGCTACACACCATCACATACCAAGGAAGCAACCAGACTGTATACGGTCCTAATGCGAATGCTACCCAAGATGGCCCTTTCCAGATTCTGCTTCAGCCAGCAAATCTGCCGCCACCTGCTAACTGGACTGGGAATTGGCTTCCAGTCGCGCGAGACTTTTCGTTCATTAGTAAGTTATGCATTGCCACGAAATTGATTGAAGCTAACACTATATAGCGCGCTGGTATGTACCGCAGCCTGCTTTGACGAATGGGTCGTACGTGTACCCTAAGGGGGAAATTGTTCAAGCGATCGTCTAGGGAACATGGGAACCAACATTTACACAACCCTTTCGCGCCGCTCTTCACTTGCCTGGTGCCCTTCCAAACACCTTTTCATTTACAGTATGTACACTTTACAACAACACATGTGCTAGATAGTAGACGAAATTTGTAGCAGTAGAGATCATCTCAATCTGAGCTTGCGTTACGGTGTTTGCGTTGTAGCAAAAATAATCGGACGTAGAAGAAGAGTGCCCCAGCCAGCCATATTGCAACCAAGATAGCTGCCTGAATGGGCGCAAAGACGGCGCCTCTGATGACTACAAAGCCGCTGATGAGCGCGAAGATGATTGGGATCAAGATGAAGGGTTTCACCGGACGTGCCAGGCTCGGCTCTCTGAAGCGCAAGATGATTGCGCCCAGGACGGTCAGAAAGAAGAATGCGTACTCCGCGAGTCCGTTGAGTGTCAACAGAATGCGCATATTACCGAGAAGGATGTATACCGCCGAGAGAACAGTGTTCAGGATGAGGGCGTTGATCGGCGACTCGCCCTTGTCCATCGCGTCTTCAGCGGAATCCTCTTCCTCAGCAGCTTTAGTCACTTTGAAAGTCCCAACCTGGCCTACGCTGCCAAGCAGTCGTGGTATCCAATTGTTGTTTGCTGCTGCGACTGTCATTCTTCCCGCAACGAAGGAGTTGCCCAATGCTGAGCCTGCGATGACCAGACAGATGAGGACTGTAGCAAAGTAAGCAACGCCTTTGCCTAAAAAGTGGGTCACAGCTGTCTGCGCATTGTTAGTCTCATTTTGCTTATGTTCAAAGACAGGTTTATGAACTCACCACTGCAGCTGCGTCTGTCGTTGAAACGACCTCCCACGGAAGCAAGACGTAGTACACAGCGTTGGCGGCGACATAGCAAAGAATGATGGTCGGGATCGCAGTATTGATTGACAAAGGCAGCTGTTTAGTTGGGTTCCTCAGTTCAGCCGCAACATAATTCGCCTGGATGAGATGTTAATATCCTTCACTACCACCAGCAAGGTCGAACTCACCTTGTCCCAGCCGGAGTAAGCCCATAGCGCACCATACAGTGCGGTGCTATAGAAACCCAAGGACTCCCAAGTTGAGACTTTGGTCCAGTCGAAGCGGCTTCCGTCTGGCAGAACTGTATCTCGTGGAGCGAACCAGCCTTTATTGTGCCAGTCATCTCCGCCATAGTCCTTGCCTTTTCCTATGAAGACAAAAACGACAACAAGTCCAGCCACAATCAACAAAAATATTGTGAGTAGCTTGATAGCTACGAAGAAGCTGGAAAGTCTGGTACTTGTCTTCGTGCTGATCGAGTTGAGAGTCGTAACGCAGACCAACACCAAAAGACTCAAAAGCTTGTGCGTCAGGGGAGGTGCCGGCTCATTGATACCCATGCTGGAGTAAATGCTCTCCACGAACACAATGCTCAGAATCGCAAGGGTGGCAGGCATAGTTGCAACGATCCACGACCACGCCGCCATATAGCCCCAGAATTCTCCGTAGATGTATGTGAGATAAGGCTGAATACCGCCTTCGCCAGGAAATGCAGTACCCAGCTCGGCCATGGTCAATGCACCGGTCCAAGCGAGGATACCACCCAGAAGCCATATCAAAAGCCCGGCACCGGGCGACGGCACGTTGGCATCGATGGGTCCGGGTGATGAGAAGACACCAGAACCAATGACGATACTGATGAGCAAGGCGAAACCGTCAAGAGCTCCCAGGTTCCTGGCAAATGTGCCATGAGACACCACAGTTGATTCGGTGTTGTCTTCATCGGGTGTATAACTTGGATCATTGATTTCGTCGCCGCGTTCGCCGAGTAACGGTGATGTTTCTGAGGCTGCCATGCTGCGCTAAGTTGCAGTTCTAACGACGTACGGCGTGAGGGTGCCACGCTAGTCGTCCGACAATCTTGTATTTGAGGTTTCTGTCAGGAGCCTTGAGATGAGGTTGGGGTCGTTCGTGACATGTTCGTATGATTGCGATGACGATAATCCTGGGTGAGTCGAGCACGCGATAGCGTCATCGGAGATTGTACGGAGATGGCTAGGAGATTGATCGCTCGTCTTTCCCCTCCCCCTTGCAACTTCCGAGGTAACTCTGCACGCGCTAAGCACACCTCCTGTACCCTTGCCGACTAATCATGCAGGCGCTGGACAGCTATCTAGACTGTTAGCCCGCCGATTCTTGTGCTCCTTCATATTCTAATACTCATTATGGTTGTTCGCCCTTATTTCACAGATCAGAAGCAAGTGCTGCCATTTGACAAGGTCATCGAGCTCGAGACGATTGATGATTGGACGTTCCGTTCCATCGTGAAAGCATACTCACCGACTGGCGGAGAGAATGGTACCTACGGTGGACATGTCTTTGCTCAAGCGGCTTGGGCTGCTGCGCAGACTGTAGACGAAGGCTTTATGATTCATGTAAGCTGAACCAAGAGCTTCATTCAACGCCGCTGACTCGCCAAGAATATTACTGGCTGGTTCATCTTGGGTGGCAAGCCTGATGAACACTATACCTACAGGGTGAATAAAATACGGGATGGGTTCAATTACTGTACGCGATCGGTTACCGTCAGCCAGATTGCAGGTCATGGTGACATGTTCACTTGCACATGCTCATTCAAGAAAGAGGAAGCGTCGTCGGTCGATGTGCAAGATACGGTGAATCTAAAAGACATATATGAAGATGTTTTAGAGGGTAAAGAGAACGAGCCTATGGAGCACCCAGCAGCGCCCAGCATCGACTCGGAACAGTTCCGCGAAACGTATTTGCCTGCACATCCCGAGCATTTCAATCCCGTGGCCGGTTTGCACATACGAAAAGCAGACATGACGAAATTCAATATCAAGCGAAAACCCCTTGATCGACGGCAACTCCTGTTCTACACGCTCCGAGGTGCTTTGCCTTTACCAACAGCGCCGTACCCTCCGCCGCGAGATCGCTCGACAAAACTTGCCTTGACAAGAGAAGCCAACATGCATGCCTGTGCGCATCTGTATGCGTCTGATCGAAACTCGCTATTCGTCATCCCTAATCACCTGGACCATACAAGAGATTTCACTCGCATGGCCTCCTTGTCACATAGCGTGATCTTTCATGTTGGAATCCGAGATCTTGTCATGACAGCTGAACCGCGCATCGATCACCCAGATGCTGATCCGACGTTGTGGGAAGGTGGAGCTTTACCGCTTTGCAATCTTGAAGGCCACGAGAAAGGCGATAAGGACGGTCGAAAGTGGTTTGTTCAAGAAGCGCATCTCACAAGAGCCTCTGGCGGGAGGGCGTTACATACGAGTCGCTTGTGGGACTATGATACGGGCGTCCACATTGCGTCCACATTTCAGGACGGTCTGGTTCGGTTCAGAGGCGCACCGAAGCTATAAGAGACCTGCATTCATTTGCTAAATCCAGATCGAAGAGGCATGGCGTGAAGCAAGAAAGTGCCAACTTGGGTTACATTACACCTTCACATTTTGAGAACGGTGACTCCTGAAGGCCTTTGCATTTGCCAACACCTTCAGCGACAACGTGATACATGTTCAAAGACCTCTACATCACCTCTAATATATTCAATCCAGCAGCAATTGTATACCTGCGCTACCTTCGAGTGGAATTGCGCACGAGTTGACTCTATCGTCTCATCGGAGGTGGGAAGGCGCAGTAGTGCCGGCGCCACAAATTCTCGGCAGCGATGTCGGTCTTCGCATGTTGTGGTACTCTCTATAAGAAGCACAGCATTTGCGAGTTCCTCGCACATTATGCAAAGCCGAGCTTACCTCATCTCCACCACCAACTCGGGGAAAGGCGTCCAGCTTACGTGTTGTCAGGCTACCTGGGTACATAAAGCCCAACACAGTGCTCATCACGCACGACTCAACCCTTGAAGCATTCAAATTATGAGCACCACATCGATTTCTGTATCTGATCACTTCAATGCCGTCGCGGCGAAGTACGAGGCATCGGTAGGTGGGTGCACGCGCGAGCTAGCGAAATACCTCGTCGATATCTTGCCACCTTTCGACGACTCTACTCAGGTCCTGGACAACGCCTGCGGTCCCGGCGTCCTGGCCCAAGAAATTGTTCTCAGACAACATGCTGCCAACAAGGAAGCTCCAAACATGGCTTGTGTCGACTTCGCACCCGCAATGATCGATCTAGCACGAACCTTTCCACACGCCTACGCACTCCCAGAAGAGCAGCGCAACCGCATCAAATTCGATGTCATGAGCGGCGAAGATCTCCGCTTTCCAGATGACCAGTTCACGCACTCTATCACGAATCAGGGTATCCTGTTCTTCAAGGACGGGCCCAAAGGCGCCAGCGAGATTTTTCGAACATCGAAACCGGGAGGTACGGCTATCGTTACTTCGTGGGCTAAGCTAGGCTACATCAACCTCATCCATCACGCTCAAAGTATCGTTAGGCCAGGTGGGCCACCGTTTCGCCTCCCTGTCTCGGATGACTGGTTCCAAGCCGCGCACCTGGAGAAGACGTTGAAGGACGCCGGGTTCGGGGAGGTACAGGTGCATGAGAAAACGGTTCACTATGCGGCAAAAAGTGTGACTGAGTTGTGCGACCAGTTGGCGGTACTGTTCGCTGCTGGGTTGGGTCTAAGCGATAGCGAAAGTGTGATCCTCAGGAAAGAGTTGCAAGTTGCTGCTGAAAAGGTGGTTGTCAAAGTCGAGCGCGTTGGATCTGCCAGGGACCCGGACCGTAAGGAAGAGCTCGTTGGTGTTCCAATGATTGCGTTAGTGGCTGTTGCGAAGAAATAAGCGTACATGGTGGAAAGTTGGTGGTGTTTGGTGATAATGAATTTTGTATAATTACTGCCGATATCTACCCAAGACGGCCGATAAAACCACGGTGTGTAATTACCAGCTTGATCCCCAACACGAACAATCCCGCCGTTCTAGAGTCCAAGCTCTAAGCTTCTGGGTTTGTCTCTCCTTACCTGTTAGGCGTTCAATTCTCCCTTAAGCCATTACTGTAGTTGAAAGAACGCCCATACGGCTTGCATCGGCCACAGAAACAAGATTTCCACTCATCCGTATCGTCATCATGCTCAAAGATTACGTCCGCCCCATAGTGCTCCCACGTTTCCGTCATCAACACGCGCACGCCCACCGTACCGCGCAGTCCACGCCGGATGCCACCCTTCACCTGTGCCGAGAGCGCAGTAGCCTCGTCGTACGGACGGCGCATACGAAAGCGGATCTCGGATAGGTCTTCCTGGACGCCATGTGGATATGGCGGTGTGCTTAGCTTTCCGTTGATAGAAATGTCAAAGTAGCGCCAACGAGAACTGAAGACCGGACGAAGAACCAGACGCTGCAAGCTGGAGAGATTGTGCATGGCCTCGAGGACAATGGGCCATGGGTTGCTGATTGGAGAACCTTCAGTGGTCATGAACTGCTTCATCGCGGCTTGTTGGTTCATGTAGAAGTAGTCGATCTCAGCATGAATGTCCAAAGTCAAGAGATTGAAGCAGTCGGCAACGAGACTCCACAGCTTGAGGCCCGTGTCAAGCGTCGGGCGGTGCTGCTTGCTGTCGCCGCTGACGGTCAGGCGCAGCCAGCGCAGACTACGTCGACCAATTTCGCCGATATTTTCCAAGAAGGTAACATAAGTTTTTATATAGTCGGCATCTGTAGTGAAGGTCTGGGAAGTTTCGACCTGGAAGGTGTTGTTGGCGAAGAAGTACGAGCGAGCCTCGCAGCGGATGTTGTAGTCAAGGTCACTCAGGATTTCGAGCGCCTCTAGTGGTGTACGGCTCGTGGTGCGCTTGATATTGGGGGCGTGGAAGCGTTTTGTAACCGCATTATACGTAACTGAAATGGGTTTGGCCCACTTGAGAGTGGAAGCGTATGCCAGATTTCGAAGCTCGCCTGGCAGGGAGGCGAATGATGCTCGATTGGCTTCAATCCGAGCAGAGTTTTCTTGATATGAGATGCCATCGTTCTGGTAGTGTAACATTGCGGTTCTCCTAGAGCTTGGCGAATTCGATGGCTTGGGGTTGAGCGTAAGGGTTGATTTGCTACTGTGGACGGTCAGCAAGCCGATGGTGTGGTTTGCTGAGCAAAGCAAGACTGAAGAACCAAGGAGCTACATTTTGTTTGCAAATCGCCTGCTCAGCCCGAAGGTGAATATTCACACGTGGTTACATGCCAGGCAGGTGCAAAAAAACGCCGCACACCACTCTGAACTTCAGCAGTATACTGCGCAACAACGCCCACGTATTCATGAGTGCTAAAATACAGAAAAGCCTTAGGTACTCGTGTCTACCTTCAGCTCAAGTTTCAAGTAATTCTGTTTGTTGGTGGTGCTGTAAGAAAGCGTACAGTTGCTCGAGTCTTAGGTGTGCGGGGAATTGTTGCACCCGCGTGCCTGCGCCCTTATTGTGCAAGGCGCGTCGAATTATCTACCATCACACCTGCGGAACTTTAGCACCGAATAACTTACACGTAGCGTTTGCCTGGACTGTAAGGCTGAGACTGAACACCGTCGCGCCGATTGTGCAGCGGAATGCTGCGCAAGCACATGGCCGGGGTGCTTGGGTCAAGATACAACTTGTCAGTGGCAAAAAGAGACGAGTCTCCAAAAGACAAGAGTGTTTTAACCCAAGCTTGGAATTTCATGATCTTAAACTCGCAGTAACGCAGAATTGGGCACGAACTTCCCGCGTCAGCCTGAAGTTTCGCTTAGCCCCTGGGCCCTTCACCGGTGCCCGCCATCCCCACAACCACCACCACCACCACCACCAGAAAAAAAGTCCTGGGGTGCCCGGCTGATGCCAGACGAAGAGCTTGATGAGAGTGGGACTCGAACCCACGCCACTTTCGTGACCAGGAAGAATGTTAAGATAACCTTAACCTGGCGCCATAACCAACTGTGATGGTTAGAACGTGTTTGGTGGAAGAGAAGAATGATTTTACGAACCTCGGCCATCTCACCGTAGTGCTTGTTGATGTAGAATTTGAGAACTGGAAAATTCATATACTATGTTCATCTGCTGGTGGCGGCGGATGTGGAGGGGTAAAAATGTCAGATCTACCCCACCGAGCCGGCAAATTTTTCGTTGGCACTAAGAGTTTACTAGTACGTTTGCCTCAGGAATGTCCGGGAACACAGAACATCATGTGGACTGTGTACTTGGTGTCATTGCTTGAAATCTTTCTGCGCATCGCAAATTTGTGCTCAACTGCTGAGATCAAAGTGAGTCTACATAATGCACATCATAGCATCGCTGAGCTTCGTGGAATGGGGCCACACATTCAATTTTCCATACAATCAGCAGCGGAAGTCGAAGTATGACGCTGGAGCGGTTCATCAGAAAGCCACATTCTCGTGGAACTATAACACATTGAGATTGTAAAAGAAAGGCAAGCAGGTTGGTCAAGTCATACTGCAAAGTACATTCTTTGCGGCAATTAATTCATTCATTTGGCTTCGCTGCTCACCGTAGCTTCAGAGTACGGATTCTTATCCTCCTCTCCGAGCGTCATCCACTGAACCTCTTCTTCAATTTCTAGCGTAGCATCGTCCCGACTGACATACGCCATCCGGCCAATAAGCGGCCCCGGCACATGCCCTTGCTTCATACAATCGTCGAGGATACCGCCCAACGTATTCTGAAAACTCTTCTCATCCTGAGCTCCTCTGAAGTACTTCTCCACATGCTCGGGATCCAAGTGCCTTTGTTGGCTCTTCACATGGTCGAGCATCGCGTCCATGAACATTTCGCTCAGCTCATTTACCTGCTCGTGCTTCAATTTTTCCCATCGCGGCCGCCACTTTTCCTCGGGCCAGTCTTTGTATAAGGTTGACAGATGTAAAGGGTCTGGTGCATGGAGCATCGCGCCGGTAGCGTGATTACACTTAGCGAGTGTGTAGAGGCACAAGTCTGAATTGACCTGGTCCGTGTACGTGAACTCTGGCGGCGCGCCGAGGCGTCGGCATACCTTGGAGAATGCGGGCTCCAGGAAGTTCGGGTAATTGGGATCGCGAAGCAGGATGTCAAGCGTGGGTTCTAGTGCAGGCTTTTCGTCATTGAAAGCCATAGGATCTCAGCCGGGAAGCGGTCGCACGGCATCGCGTATGTCTTCCCAAATGGTGCTGCATGTGACGCCGAGCTGCATCCAGTCGAAGAATAGGCCCGGCATGTCGGCTTGTAGCCATCGAGCATAGCTTTCGAGCAATGACGAGGGCATCGTGGCTCGTATCGTACTCTATCCGCCCTCGGCTCCGTCTGTAGCTGACAGCTGCACTTGAGACTGCAATATTTGCCTGGCCAGCCTGTCCCGGGAATGTGGTTTTACCATCGAGTCGGTAAGACGTGTTGTGATCGAGTCAGTGGTGGGCGTGCATACGGTATGTTCTTCCTCGCTGAACTTGTCAGCTCCCAAGTACACACCCTGACCAAATGTCAATACGTCGCGGAACTCTCGGAGTTTGTTAATGTCCATCTTCAGACGCGTTAATGGTATGTCTCGTGCCGAATTTGCTGCCGAGGATCCAATCGTGAGGAGAAATTTCCTCTTTGCTTCCTCAACTGTATCTGGACGCTTGCCGACAAAGATCCAGGTATCGTCCTGGGCATAAAGTGCAAACTCCATGTCCGGCCAATTTGGTAGTGTTAGGCCAGTTTGATTGGTATTCTCAAGTCCTCCAGTAATAAACAGATGTGCCATCATGACGATAGCCAGCGTCTGGTGTTCGAGCTTCATGCCAGCGGCATAATATTTGAGATATATCTCGTACTTGAGCATACCGCATAAGATCGGGTTATGCCGTAGCAAGTAGTTGCTTTCTTTGCGGAGCTTCGTGAGCACAGGATGTGAAGCTACTTGTTTATTTTGCTTCAAGCTCTCCCATTGCTCATCGAAACCAGAGAATGTCACCCACCGCTGGCACTCCCGCAACGTTTCGCCCGAAGTCTGGAATATGTCATCGAGAATGTGTTCAGGCAAGAATGGGCTGTACAAGTCCTTCACACACTTGTTGTTCTGTCGTACCAGTTTGTGCAGATGGTTGGCCAATTCGACAAAGGGCTGGCCGAACTGTTCGCCGACAATGTCCTGCGTCTGCAAGAGAAGTTCAACGGCAAATGTAGTCCACACAAACAGCTTGCGAGACAGGAACATTGACTCTACGCTTTGAGAAACTAAGTCAAATACTGAAGGACGCTGACCAAACATGCTTATGCGCACGACCTGAGCGAAGTCGATCGCACGTAAAGTATACTCGTGTAGCTGGCGATTGCCGAAGTCTTTTGGGACAATGGTCGGAAGGCTTTTGTTCTCGTTCCACTTGAGCATCCTAGTCGAAATAGTATTTCAAGCCAGTGTAGGTAGGCCAGAAGCCGTACGTTTCGTTTTGACCGTCTGCTTCTTCAATTCGCGTATTGAGAGAGCTCGATGCTGTCCACACTTCAAGCAGCGTCCACAGCGGATGCGTGGTAGTAGGATATTGTTTCGGCCGTTTCACAACCAAATCAAACTCTGCCTCCGCCTCCGCCTTCTGCGCAAGACGTACAGCCATATCTGTCGTCATGGCTGCGACTATCAGATCCACTTTGCCTGCCTTGTACAATCTCCATTGGTCACACGCAATCTCGCGTATATTCCGCAGGTCTCGCACGAATGTACTGGTAGCAAACTTCAATTCGTCTTCCAGTTCTGCATCGTCTTGCTCAAGCACGACTGTAGCCACCACCGGAAGGTCGTTTTCATTCATGTCTTCTTCTGCGACCTCAGCGAAGTCGTCGACCGTCAAATTTGCGAACCGATTTTCGATTCGAGTCGAATCATCATCCCCTCGATCTTGGGTATTCTTAGCGACACGTGGGCCCGAGCTCATGAACGGGCGCAACAGGCGGAATGCATCCTCTAGAACCGACACAAAGTAGTGGTGCGTTGCGCTGCTTCCGCTATCGGCGCCAATGGACTTGCCCTTGACCCAGTCTGAGACGCTCTTGCGGGATTGTATGGCACGATTGAATAGCTTGCTCGAAGCTACCGGTATCAGAACCTTTGTTCCATTATCGGCAATGGCTGTAGCTAATGGCACGAAGTCGGCGACCTTGATCAAATATTGTTTCTCGAATCCGCTCTTGCCGGTTTTGCGGTTCGTCTTATTCTTCTTCGCCCCATTGCTTCTTGCTCTACTTTTAGACACAGGAGAAACCTCGCTGACGTCGTACCCAACTGAATTTGCTGTCTCAGCAAGCCAACCAGCGATGTATTCGGTGTCTCGCTTGTACTGCTTGTAAGTTGCAAGGAATGTGTGCTCGTTGTCAAGGCCGCTCATCGTGTCTGCAAAGGTTCGGGTAGCTTGTACGACTCATATACTTCTATAAAATGACTAGGCGCTACACGGAAGAGACGCTGACGTCTGGTATGGAAGGACAGATTAGGGACAGGACGGACTGAGGGACGCGACGCGTCAATTCTGATTCTGGACGCGCTAGTCAGTAGCGCGTATTTTGCTTCAATGTCGGCAAAATATATTCGGCCGGTTGTTTAGACTGAACACTTCCTAGAGACCTTCACGTCGTGTTACAAGTGTCGCGTAATATTAGCAAACTGTTGACTGCCTCCAAGTGGCTATAAAAATAAACCTTGGTAGCAAGCGAATATATCCAGCCTATGAAGCTAAAGACACGTGAAAGAAAAAATCGTACACACGGCCGAAACCGTTTGAGCTTGAAGTTTAATCATACAGTATATACATAGCCAGATCTTTTGCAGTCTGTCAAGTAGAGCAGTTTAGTCCACGAGACTCAACTGCCAGACTCAATTCTTGTTCATTTGTACCTAATTACGCAACGTGCATCACCGCCCTTCCACAGGACTGTCTTGGATCGTGACATGCAGTATGGAGTCACGCTGCTTTCTCCTAATGGGTGTTGCACCTTTAGCTTCAGATGTATCTCACGCGGCATCGAATCTCGGAAGGTGGCCCGCATGAGCATGACGGAAACGGAACCATCCCGGACCCCGCTGCCGGCATTCTCGCCGACCCGGAGCTACCTAAATAGTTATTCCCGAGACGTCAAATACATCCTTGATGGTTGGTCCACAACTTGCGATTGCGCTTTCCAACATACGTTCGGGGTCAGAAAATGGGTAACATTGACGGGGCAGAAGTCGCAAAGCACAGCAGCAAGAAGTCGTGCTGGATTGTGCTTGAGTCGAACGTGTACGATGTGACGGGCTTTGTCAGCGAGCATCCAGGTGGCGCACCCATCATCCTGAGGAATGCAGGGACAGTAGGTCAAAGATCACAGTCATCGAGTAAGTATGTTGAATTAAACGGTTCATAGGATGCGACGGAAGAGTTCAAGAAGTACCACCCACTAGACTACCTCAAGCACTACCTCCCATCCGATGCCCTTCTCGGCCCAGTCGATCCCAACACTTTCGGCCAGCTACGCCAGACCAAAGATGAAACGGCAAAGAAGCCATCTGAAACTGACAATGCGACTGAAGTCCCTCACGTGTCGATGTGCGTATCGGCAAACGACTTCCAGCAAGCTGCCAAGGCCGTAATACCGCACAAGTCCTACATCTACGCCTCCACTTCCGCCAACACCGGACTTTCTCTCCAAGGGAACCTCGACGACTGGGCTCGAGTCACGTTCCGTCCGCGCGTGATGCGCGATGTCGGCGAAGTCGACACCAGGCGCAAGATCTTTGGCCATGAATCACCATATCCGTTCTACATCTCACCCATGGGCACAATGGGTGTTTTCCACCCAGGTGCAGAATTGGAGATGTATAAGGGCGCGGTGAGAAAGGGCATACATGCCGTTGTTAGTACGGCGAGCAGTAAGTCAGCCGAGCAGATCATGCAGAGCTATGTGGAAGATATACAGAAAGGCAATGGCGTGAGTCCGACACGCTTGTTCTACCAGTACTACATGCCGGTAGATCGTAAGAGAGCAATCGAGCTTATGCACATCGTCAAGAAATGCGGGTACAAAGGCCTGTGGATTACGGTCGACACTCCCATTCTCGGCAAGAGAACAGCAGACCGTTATCTACAGGCCCAAGAGGCGCTGGCACTTGATGTCGAAGAAGAGAGCGCGTCGTCCTGGGAAGCTGGAAATGATAACGCTTTTGCACCGGCAATGGGCGGTCGAGTTGTGCAGGGTCAGCTGAGTCCGCATACAACGTGGGAAGATCTAGCATGGATCCGCAAGGAATGGGATGGGCCGATCGTCCTCAAGGGTATTCAAACCGCGGAAGATGCGAAGCTAGCAATGGAGTATGGCTGCGAGGGCATCTTGCTCAGCAACCATGGTGGACGACAATTGCACACAGCACCAAGTGCGTTGATGACGCTTTGCGAGATTCGAACGTATTGCCCAGAAGTTCTGAAGAAGCTGGAGGTATTCTTGGACGGTGGTCTACGGGATGGTAACGACGTGTTGAAGGCGTTGTGTCTCGGTGCTACAGCGGTCGGCGTGGGAAGGCCGTTCTTGTACGCGCTTGGTGCGTACGGAGCAAAGGGTGTTGAGAGATGTGTTGACAGTAAGTGCATGATTGAAGGTGTTATCGTCAAGTTCAACTAACAAATAACAGTCTTGGCCGATGAATTGCAGACGGGCATGAGCTTGCTTGGTATCACGTCGCTGGACCAGTGCAGGCCGGAGATGGTGAATGCAAGTCGATTGTTGAACGAGATGTGGAGGCCGGATCAATTTGGTATCAAGAGCAAGCTATAGACATGTTTCGCGGAAGCAGATATCAAGTCCAATATTGGTGGATCGGCTTTCAGCTCGTACAGGCAAAAAACCTCCGCGCTATCCCATGATACTTTTCGTCCCATCTTGATTCAAACAATATCCACAGGTCTCGCAGCCGGTCTTCCACCAGGCGTCCGATCCCCCCTCGTCGGCCCCGTTATTGCTCTCCCAATGTTCGAGTCGTCCCTCGTATGTACCGTCCACTCCACGCTCTTGACAATGCCTTGCTGCCCATCATCCGATGTCATTCTCTGCTCATCACTATGCGCATCGCTGCTCTTCCTCCAATCTCCCTTCATTTCAATATTTTGATGATCCGCACTAATTCTATCCAAATCATCGTACCCACTGCCTTCTGCTGTGCGCGTGCGCCTCGTACCTCCGATATGGCTGTGATTTCCATACCCGCCGTACGCGTTGCCAGAGTTTTTGTTCGTGGTAGATCGCTCGAAAGATGGCCGGAGCCAGGGTATGCAACGTGAGAGAATGTATTTTACGGTCGGACCGCTGGTGCCGATGATTGCGACGCTGGATTCGATGGCCGAGTAGGCGGATGTGACGCTGTAACTGTTTGTCTTGCCTTTAAAGGCGTCAAGAAGCCAGAGGAGTCGCGCGATACCGATTGCGATAACGATGAAGCCAAGGGAGAGGAAGGCTATGGTAACGAGTTTGCGCTTCAGCGGCATTTGTAGATCCCAGATGATCCAGGTCGGGATGCTGTGATCTGTTAGCTCGGCACCGTATGCCTGGTGTTGAAATGGCTTACAGAAGCACGAGGAAGTCAGTGATGATGACTACAGAGACGTTGCCGGAGACGTATAGGACGGGGTCATAGCAACCACCTGGTAGACTTGAGTCCCATGACTTGGCAATAGGCAGACACGGCACCGCCGAGACGATTGTGGTTGCGACCATGTACACGCCGTTCAGAGCTTGGAGGCCGATGATGGTTCGTTTGATCCACGGATTGCGCGATCGGAGCTTGTACAGACTCCATAGGAAGGATGCTTTGACCAGACAGATGCATGGATTGTACACAATACTCAGAGCGTACTGGAACTACAAGACATTATATGATGTTCCCGACGAAGACATGTGCCACACACCTTGAATGCATATTTCATGTCGATCGCATAGTACGGGATGTCTTCGGCGCGATAGCCGGTATACATGGCCTTGACAACTGCACATCTCATCAGCTTGCGATCGTCAATATAGGCCCGAATACTCTTACAAAAGTGGGTAATAACGCTATTAGCTGTGGAGAGCATCCAAGCGACTGCGATTAATACATCGTCTGCACGAATGTCAGTGTGTACGTTCCCAGCCATGATCCACATGTCTCACCGCCGCCGAGCAATTGATCAACCCATTTTCTCCAGAAGCGAACGAGTAAAACGGCCAGTGCGAGACCAGGGAAGAGGTATAGGAGAGCAATGAGGGTAGGTTGCAGCCCTGGATCGACATTCGACATGTCTGGTGCCGGCATAGGGCCAGGGGCCGGAGCGGACATGGCGTATCAATGAAGTTCAAAGTCACCAAAGGTCGAACAATAGAATGTGTTGAAAGGTAGGAGCCTGCCACCTCTTCTGAGAGTGACTCCACTGGCATGAAAAACCCACAAGGCGCGAGGCCCTGATCACGACGTCCCGTCGTTCTGCAGACGCCGCGGCTCGTATCTCATGCTGCATTCCGGACTGGTCCAAAGGATCCCAAAAAGATGTTCGGCACCTCAGAGCCGTATCCACTGTCCCGCTCGCCTCAGATTAAGCACTAGGTTGCATTATTGGATAGTTCCATGTAGCAACGGAGCAGTGCGTCCAATCAAGTCCATAATCACGATGCAGTAAAGAAAGCGGTTCCTGGTTGACCAGCTCGGTGGGTCCATACTTGTAGGAGGCGCTGTTTCTTTATGGTCTAGCATCCGTCGAGCTCCGTGGAGTGTATAATATTCTCCTGCTTCCTACTGAGTACGATCATGCCACTTGATCCTACGAAAAGCGGCAGATTGAACATCCCGGTGTTTGGTGGCATGATTAACCGCATCTCAGATCAAATAGTACGCCATGTTTGAACATCATGGCAGTCCTCATAATTTTGCAGTCTCAAGTTGTCGTTCCAACTCCCCCAAATGCCATATGATCGTACCCACGCACGCCAAAGAACGCACCTCCGGGAGAACTTCAGCAGCTTACGAGTCCCCGGGGCTGGATGACCTGAATCCTAAGACACGGGACAGTCTGCATGGCAGAAATTACAGCTCTCTCTGAATCGTTCGTGGGATGCCTGGTAGTCTAGCCAATCGAAGGTTACAGCGGTACAGGAAGGATTCCGCCCCACAAATGGGCGCCTCAACACCTGCCACAACCGGACACAATTCTTAAACCCGCCACACAATGTACTAGGTTCCGTCTAGGGTCCATATTGCGGGTATCAGGCGGACCGTACCCTCGGAAGAGCGGGCGGCCATGGCTTTCTTTCGACACCTAAGTTTTGACTGCGAAATAAGTTTGAAGCATTGCGACATCTTGTATCAAATCGTCGCAAAGCACGTGCAACAAGATTCAATGCATCCTCGAAAGGATCAGACGATACTCCTTCAACGCTTACGCCCACGTGGAGCATTAAAAGCCACCTTCCTATAGATCCTTCGCTTCCCACTAGCCAGGATCGGAGATAACCGTTCGCGTACCTGCGAAAACACGCTCTCCCGCAATCCAGGACCTGTCAACATGGCGTTCTGAACATGCTCATGCTGACTCGCCACGCCACCTCGCGTGCGTGCTGCGCCCGTCGAGGACTCTTTGATCCCCTTTCCAGCACACAGATGCTCGACCCATTGGGTCGGCAGATGCCTGCCGAGAGATCGGGACTGGAGGCTGCCACGCGAAAAAGGTGCATGCGCCTCGTATATAACCTACGCGAGGGCCCGGGACGCTGGTGTGGTAGAGGAGCCATTTAATTCAAGACTTAGTGCTTCCTTTCTCTCTCTTTCCTCGCCACGCCGCATTCTTGAGATTGCAAGATGTTGGCCAAGTCGTTTGCGCTCTCGTTGGCGTGTGTCGCTCTTTCCACTGCGCAGAGTTCTGTCGCTCCTTCCTTTACCGCATCTGTGGCGCCGGCTGCGGAGACTGTCGCTACCGATTCCACGACTGCTAATGTTCCGTTGTTTGAAACGGAGGCTGTTCAATTGACTGATGGCGTTGTTGCCGGACTACAGAATGACCCTGCTGTCGCTGAGTACGCATCGCTTTTCGAGTTCGAAGACGGCTCCAATTCGTCCGTGAGTGCGCGGCTTCGTCGCGTGCGTCGGGCTCAGCGATGCAAGACCATGCCGGGCGATCTGCTTTACCCTAGCAAGTTGGTCTGGGGTGTCTTTGATCTTCTGCTCGGTGGTGCGCTGGAGAAGATTGTCCCGATTGGTTCACCTTGCTACAAGAATTCCGAGTACAACAACTACGATGCTACGAAGTGTGCGTCTCTCGTGCAGAACTTTGATCAAGAGGAGATTTAGTAAGTCGGTCAGAATCTCAGTTCAGGCTGATACTGACGCATAATAGCTACGAAGACAACGGAGCGCTGATGAATCCCCTCTACTATGGAATGACGTGCCCAATTCCGGCGTCTGGAGACTTTGCGAATGGGACCTGCACACAGGGTGGTTACGCAGAGTACGCCGTGAAGGTGTCAAACGTCGCTCAGATCCAGCTGGCGGTCAACTTGGCTCGATCTCTCAATCTCCGTCTCGTAGTGCGTAACACAGGGCACGATTACAACGGCCGCTCTGTTGGAAAGGGCGCACTTAGCGTGTGGACGCACGGTCTGAAAGACATCCAATACGTCAAGAACTACAAAGGCCCGACGTACTCCGGACCGGTCTTCAAGGTCGGTGCGGGTATTCAAGGCTTCGAGCTGTACCAGGCTGCCGACAAGTACGGCGTGACTGCAGTTGCTGGTATCTGTCCAACCGTTGGTGTAGCTGGTGGCTACTCTGCAGGAGGTGGCCACTCGCCTGTCATGCAGCTTTTTGGTGTTGGCTCAGATCAGGTCGTCGCTCTCGAGGTCGTGACTGCTAACGGGCGTTTCGTTACTGCTACCCCGAAGGACAACAGTGACCTGTACTGGGCGCTCCTCGGCGGCGGAGGCGGCACTTTTGGAATCGTCACCTCTGCCATTGTCAAGGTGCACCGAAAAGTGCCTGTCACTGTCAGCACCTGGACTCTGATGACCTCCGAGACTGTCTCGGCTGATGCTTTTTGGGAGACATTCAAGTTCTTCTTCGACAACTTCCCTACGTACAACGCCGCCAAGACCTACTCGTACTTCTCTCTCATGAAGCTTGCGCCCGGCACCTACTTGTGGTCCATGGGGCCTTTCTTCGCAACGGACAAGACGGTGGAGGAGTATGAAGCTCTCATCAAGCCGTTCTATGAGAAATGCGCCTCTCTTGGAATCCAGCTCAATGCCAACACGACCTACTACGACAGCTTCTACCCAGCTTACCAGGCGACTTTCGGACCTTTGAACTTCTATGTCGGCGGCGCAGGTGCTACCCCAGGAAATCGCATGCTGCCGACCGAGAACTGGGCGAACGCTGGCATCGTCAACCAGACATTCGCCGCGGTAAAGAATGCTGTGGAGAACGCAATGATGTTGAACGTATACCACCAGCACCCTGCCGAACCGGAGCAAAAGGACCTCAACTCCGTCAATCCCGCCTTCCGCAACGAACAGAGTATGATTGTCGCAATCAACCTGGTGCTCGACCAGACGGCGAGCGGATGGAAGGCTGCCGTTGAACAACTCAACAACGATGTCCTGAACCCTCTCCGCGAGATAACACCTGCGGGTGGCAGCTATGGTAATGAAGCCGACATTGCTGAGCCAAACTGGCAGAACGCATTCTGGGGCAAGAACTATCCCAGACTCTTGAAGATCAAGAAGCAGGTGGACCCGACAGGGCTTTTCTACGTCCACCACGGTGTTGGTAGCGAAGATTGGTTCATCGACGACAAAGGCATTGTTGGCGTGCAGTCGACCGACGGTCCACTGTGTCGCGTCTAATGTCGAGAGTCTCTTTTTCTAGTACATAATTAATATGAGTGTTCGAACAAAGGCATGATGCTTTTTCTTGACTTTCGCGACGTGGCCCGCTTGCATGGTGCAATCTTGGAACAACACCACCTTCAGACGCGTACGCGTGCGCCTCGTTTTCGCTGTGTGAGGTCGCTGCCTGACGACTCCAAATCTCGATTGGGCAGATTCTGGCGATCTGAGGCGACATCCGAGTCGTGATGGTCTGCTGTGCCTGGGTATTCATTGGCCCCAGTATCGTCCGCCCGAGGCCTCAGGCAAGCCAGACATGTTCGCGACGCACCAGCGTGAGAGGTCACCACACCAAACCTCGCACGCCAGGGGCCCTACGCATTATATCCAATGACGGTCACGGGGGTATAACAGCGAGCGGTTAAGAAAACGGTGCGACACATTCTCCGACACCCCGCCGCTCTTCTCCGCTCTGGCCATTTCCGCGCGATCTGCCGTTGGTGCAGCGAGGCAGTGCACGCGTGTGCTGCACGCGCGGAGTGGAGGCCGCCCTCCGCGCGCCATGCCTGCAAGGCGCATTCTTCCAGAAGTTCCATCCACGGACGGCAGGTTGACACGAAACGCATGACCCGCTCGTCGCAAGGCTTCGCCTATGAGCTGTGGGCGCAATGCTGTACGTCGCAGCTGAGTGGTGAGGCTCATGGCGTCTGAGATCTGTATCGCGCTCGACCCCAACGGCCCGTTCACGGTAGGCGTACGCGATTAGTCACCCATGGTAGTCTGTCACCGCAATGATAGACGGGGTTGTAAAACAAACACAAATCTGGGCCTCCGTCCTTTCTCTCCCTCCTGGCGCTTCTGTCTGGTGATATCTACGGCCTCATTGCTTGCTGAAGTGCGCGTCTTCTCGGGACTTGCACCATCCGGAGCGGAATCTGCTTCACGTACTTACACCATGTGTCCCTTCAGTAGGTCTTGGCTGCTGCTCGGACTGTATAACTGCTCACTCTTGCAGCAACTCTACCACCAGGCGAAGGTCCAAGTCGCTTCTCTCCAACTGCTGTCAAGGATTGGCAGCCAAGGAGAAAGTCCGTCTCGAATGCCTGCGAAAGATGCCGCCGCCGCAAAATTAGATGCGATGGAGAGACACCTTGCGCAACCTGCAAGCGCTTCACATTACAATGTGTGCGGACGCAAAAACCACGGGAAGTGGTAGCATCGTCAGTGTTCCAAGCTTGATCGCCTGTTGCGGTCGACGTTGGGCCTCGCTGACCCGTGCGCAGGGAACACAGAGAGGCTCTGGAAGGTCGGATACACCAACTCGAAGCACAACTTGCAGCTCATGTCAATGCGCCCATGCATGGCATGGAGTCGATTGACCAAAATGTCCTGGCTGCAACACCCACATCATTCGACTGGCAGACTCCACCACCTCACTTGGACCTTGACACAACCATCCCAGCGACCTTTACCGCGGACGATCTGGATCTTGGGAGCTTCTCAGCTGGTGGCAGCCTGCCGTCCATCTCTATCGATCAATGTGAGCATGTCCCAAATGTGGCATCGCCGAATTCAGACGTACCTTCATTCTGGTCAGGTACCACCCGAGCTTCGTCTCCTGAAATGCCACCTACGAGCGCCCCGGCGCAATTCGCATCCATTTCCCAGCACATTTCCGACAACAAATCCTTTGCATCGCCCATGCAGCCGCACACGGCGCCATCGTGGGAATTCATGGCACAGGCAAGCTCAGGCCAATTGAAGCCTGAAACAGGGAGCAGCAGAGGCCACTCAAGACGAACTTCCGCTACTTCGTTATCAGCCGATAGCGACGAGAATGCCATGTCCCCTATCCCCGAGGTCGAGGACGACCTCCTCCCGCTCGCACCAGCCCCTCGTCTCCCACGACAAGGCATCTTCGCTCCAAGCCACGCAGAAAGTCCCACCCCCGGCTCCTCACGCTCAAGCTTCACAGACCGCAGCCGCGCACTCGCCACGACACCGCTACCCAGCCGGTTCGAAGCGGAAACGCTGACCACGGAATTCGTGCAATACGTCGAATCGCTGCAGTACCAAGCGTACAACATGTCCCCCCAGCTCTTCGCCCGGCTGTGCGAAAACGTGTATCCGAACCCGCAACGCGCATCATCGGCGACAGAAATGTCCGTCTCGATTCCCATGGCCCGATTCCATGTTTTTCTCGCCATGGCAATTGCGATGAAGTTGCGCATCCGCGAGAGCCCGGAGATGACGAATGCCCTGCTCGACACGTGTTATGAGCTCGCGATGCAGCAGACTAGTGTTTCCACGTTTTGGCAGGAGAATGGCGGCGTTGAGGCTGCGCAGTTGCTTTCGATATTTGCGACGATTCGGAGAACGGCGAGTAGTGAGCCGAGGCCGTTGCAGCAGTCGTTTTCATGGTGACAGTAGAAAGTGGAGGGCTGGGTGGGTGAAAAGAATGACTGGTGGGAGGGAAAAGAACAGACAGGTGGGTCGAGGATTCTATGTCGATGACGGACGATGAAATGTTTATTTTTCCAAGTTTGCAAAGTTTTGCAGTACATTGTGTATATAGAATATGCTCGCGTCGGCTTTTGATCGACATGACGAGAAGTACGAATCAAACACGAATTTCCATTTCTCCAGGCTACGAGTCGCTATCTTGTGCTTGAGTGGTGAATCTCATGCTGAGAGAACACGACTTCGTAAAGAGCATAGTTTGGATACAGTATAGTACCACAAGACTTTTTCTGCTGTCTAAAATACAAGGGCCAGAAAACTCTCCGGATACTGGAATAAAAGTGAGATTTTCAAATTTTTAATAATGCGTTGATGGCTTTCACTCCGCTGGCGTCGCCACTATCTTACCACCGAGACTCACGCTTAAAGCGCCACACGAGAAGGACAAGGAGGGCTGATTATACAAGCCGCTTGAGATGACGATGAACAGTGATAAAGTCAAGCCAATCATTTGAGGCAAAGTCTGCGTACGATGTGACGATGAAAGCCGTGAACGTGGCACAATATGATCATTCTGTGTAAAATTGTAGCATCGAACGGAATTCACAAGACGAATCATATCACACAGGCTTCAACATCAACGTACAGCTTGTCAGACATTTCATACATGCTAACTATGCCAACGCCTTGAAAATGCACTATAATACATCCCTCCTATCGTCACATATTAGATCATCTCCTCATTTCTTCGAGTCCTCCTTGGCCTTCTCGGCCAACTTGCTCGCCTCGTCACCCTTCTTCTTCAAGATCTCGCTAATCTCAGCAATCGCATCCTTCATGATCTTTTGTGCCTCGTCGCCATGCTTCGATGCAGCTTCCTGCAATTGTCCGAGCTTGGGGATGATCTGGTCGCCGCCAGGGATCTTGTTCAGGTACTGGTCAAGACCACCAAAGCCAGAGTCCTTGGCCTTGTCTGCCGCGCTCTTGACGTAGCCCTCGAGATCGCCGGTGTCGCCGTTCTCGACGGCCTTCTTGATGCGGTTGTACAGCTGCTGAACGTCACCGCCCTTGAGTGCGTCGGCGTTCTGCTCAATGAGCTCCTTGACCTTGGGGTTCTTGTCGAGGTAGGGCTTGGCCTGCTCCATGCCCTTGTCCCATGCCTCGTCGCCGAGCTTCTTGAGCTTGTCGACCTTTTCTTGTACGATGCTCTTGACCTTCTCAATGTTTGCAGGGCTGAATCCAGTCTTGACAACGTCACTGATCTGCTTCCATGTCCTGTCGACCTCCTCCTTGGCTTCGGGGCCATACTTGTCGCCGTACTCCTTGAGCTTGTCCCAGTTGCCGCCAACCTTCTCCTTGAGGGCGGGGTGGTTGTCCATGATCTGTTGCGCTGAGTCGCCGGCGAGATCACCAATGCGGCTCATATGCTTGGAGAGTACCTCCCAGGTACGGTGTGCTGTCACGAGGCTGACGTCGCCGTTGCCAAGAACCTTGCGCATATCGTCGTAGGCTTCGCGCACGATCTTGTCGACTTCATCACCATGCTTCTCGCGAATGGCATCCAGGTCATCAAAGGCAGAGTCAACATAGCCCTTAGCACCCGGAATGAACGCCGCATAGCTTTGAGCAGCATTCCTCAACCACGCGAGGGCCTCGTTAGGCTCGGGTGTGGTTTCCTTGATCTTCTTGGTGGCGGAGTTGACGTAGTCCTTGGTCGTCTTGGAAGCCTGGACGATGTCGCGAGCGCCTGATGTTCGGTAAAAGATGTAGCCAACAGTCACGGCAGCAGCGGCGCCGGAGACGGCACCAATCGCTGCATGTGAACCTGCGCCTGAGTTGCCTGAGGTAGCTCCACCAGATGATACTGTGGTTTCGAAACGAGCTTGTTGGCGGAACTGCGGCTTCGCAGCTCTAACAGCCGGGCGTCCAGCGCTGCGTGCCGCGAAGCGCGCATTCTGAATTGCTTGTCTTGAGAGCATTTTGATGTTGATGTGACGGGGTGTGTGGACTCAATTGATCGAGGAGAAGTAGAAAATGGCAATTGAGATATGATTTGGGGTTTGAGTGGGAAGTGCAGGAATGAGAAGCTGGGAAATGTGGCTTTAAGAAAACTACGCGCTTCCCACATGCTTTCTGCTTGCTACGAAGTATGACGTGGGGATGATGATCGACGAGCTAACCCCTGCAAGCTCGGTTAGCTGCAAGGAACCACCGTCATTGGTGCACGGCCGCTAACCGTATTTGACATGCGGCTGACCGAACCCCGCAATTTCTCGACGCCACTTCACGTGCCTTTGCTATCCTTACATTTCCAGTCGATCCTCAAGAGGCCTGAAAACACGCAACAAGAATCGCGTACAGAGATGGAATGAAGGATGCGTGTGGAAAAATTCGCTACTCTGGTGGCGTTGTGCTCACAGTCATGATGAAACAAACTGGAAAGAAGGAAGGAAGCAAGTGTACCACACCTCTCATTTCCCAACGCAATACTTCTGAAGGCCATCGCACACGTTTAGATCTTAAAGCCGAGATTAGTGAAGCATCGAATGCTTTCCGGCTACGAGTACGGCTAAGAACGTGGAGCTTGTAGACGGATCGTATGGGGTGGGAAAATTTGTAGGTGGATATGCAAAGGCCGGCAGATGGTGATATAGCAGGGATTGTTGCTTAAGTTTTTGTGTTTGAGTTCGTCCGCGAGACTTGATGTTGTATTTATGCCGCCAATTCTATCACAAAAGCTGCGGAAGCATTTCTCGCCTGTAAATAACAGACTGACCATGTAGACTCTTTGCTTCTCCCGAGTCTTGCGGCTTGCCTTGGCAAAAGCCGCAGCAAGCAAGCGCACGATCACACGGCCTCGGAAATTATCGACTTGTGCAGCACCAAATTAGCTGGAAAAATTCGAGCCGGATCACTTCAAACCTAGAAAACCGCGTAAAAGACTGCCCATCATCAGCTTACGCGCTTTACAATGGATCATCTTTTCTCATCTACACTTTCGTCATCAGTGCACTGATATCCTGCGTCTCTTCAGCATGGACATGCTCCTTCGAAACTCACCTAGGATAGACCATATCAAGTCCAACTAGCATAAGGCGTCGTTCCACACCACGGCTGCGCGAAGAAGCCCCACGTATTTGTTTTAGTAGTTCCAGCTGGATCCTTCACCGACACTGTATAAACCATTGCCCCAAGCGCGTTAGCAAACGCCATTCGTATCGGCGTCAATGAACCCGTTGTCAGCGTCATGCTGTAGGACAATGACGGTCCCAGAACTGTCGCACCGCTGATCTGCGCGTTCGCTGCCGTCCAGCCAGATATCGCCGTTGGGCCGAGCCACAGATATCCATAGTCGTCTGGCTGATTGATCGAGAAGGTGTACGTCCCAGTGATGTTGGCGACGAGATATCCTCGCAGAAATGTGGCGCTGTACGTCAAATCGCGCGGTCCCCGCCCATAGACTGTCGCGGCAGTGCCCGGGATCGGGGCATTGAGGAAGATGTCGTCCGTGAGGCCCTGGAATCGCACCGTGGAGTACGGAGAGGCCGTCGCAGGGCTGTAATTGTTCGGATTGAAGGTGCCTGATAATAGAGGATTCGGGCGGTTTATGTACTCGATACCGGTCGCGCCACAGGTTGTCTGCGTAGGCTGATTTGCACCAGTCACCAGTCCTGATGTTGCGCAAGATGGCTGCAGGAAATACGCCGTAGTATCAGTAACGGTCACTCCGGCAGGTGTAACGATACTGAGTTGCATTGCGGCACGCTCGGCACCATTGCCATATAAGATCACGATCGGATAAAGCTGCCCAGCGATGAAGTTCTGCGAAACAGTCCCTCTACCAGGAGTGTAGTAGACACCTCGAGCAAAGTAATTGGCTTCGCTCCAGGTTGAAGATGCGGCAGCTGCACCCATCCACAGATAGGTGATATCGTCCACCGCACTAAAGCTAAGCGTATAAGTTCCGGTAGTCGGCGCCACGAAGTAACCAGTTAGAACAATTGCTGTTTGAGCCAGATTACGCGTAGTAGTACTGCCGTACAGCGTGCCGGAACCGGTCGTATAATCGAAATTGATATTTCTTGTCGTTCCAGAGAAGAGCACAGAAGAGGCAGGGAGGCCATTGAAATACCCCGCATTGAAGCCAATGTAGTCGGGATTATTGACGGCCGAGCCCCCAGGGTATGAGAAAGGATTCGTATACGCGGCGTATGCTAGGCCAGACGCTGTACACGTTGGAGCAGGCACTTGAACCACAACTGTGCCGGTCTGACCTGGAACAGTCGGTGTAAATTGCGTCGCCGTCGCAGTCGGTGCGCCTGCGATTGTGGTCGTGATCGTGGTGTATTGCCTTGGCTGGAAGACAACCACTGTCCCTGTTTGACCTGCAGCGGTGGGAATGAGGGCGGTCGAAGTGGAAAGAGCTGCGCCAGCATAAAGGGACGTCTGTGTGATATATGTAGAGGGCTGAAGAACTACCAATGTGCCAACTTGACCGGCAGAAGTTGGGATGAAGGCTGTTGAGGTCGACAGGGATGCTCCAGTGTACAAGGACGTTTGAGTTATGTATGTGGAGGGCTGAAGAACCACAACGGTACCAACTTGACCAGCAGAGGTCGGTATGAAGGCTGTCGAAGTTGAGAGAGTTACGCCAGTGTACAAGGACGTTTGTGTTATATATGTAGAAGGCTGAAGAACTACCACGGTGCCTACTTGGCCCCCTGCAGTCGGCACAAATGCTGTTGAGGTTGAGAGCGCCGCACCAGAGTAGAGGGATGTTTGTGTGATGTACGTAGAAGGCTGTAGCACTACCACGGTGCCTGTTTGGCCACCAATTGTTGGCACAAAGGCTGTCGATGTTGAGAGTGCCGTTCCAGAGTAGAGAGACGTTTGGGTTACATATGTGGAGGGCTGAAGAACTACGACGGTGCCTACTTGGCCCCCTGCAGTTGGCACAAATGCTGTCGACGTTGAGAGCGCCGCGCCGGAGTAGAGGGATGTTTGTGTTATATACGTAGAGGGCTGGAGCACCACGACTGTGCCCGTCTGACCAGCGGAAGTTGGCACCAATGCTGTTGAAGTTGATAACGCTGCACCAGGATAGAGTGAAGTCTGGGTGACATAGGTTGATGGTTGCAGGATAATGACGGTTCCTGTTTGACCGGGGACGGTTGGTATGAATGCCGTCGAGGTTGAAAGAGCTGCACCGGTATACAGAGAAGTCCGAGTAACATAAGTTGACGGCTGCAGAACGACGAGTGTACCTGTTTGATCTGCAGAAGTAGGAACAAACACAGTAGATGTAGATAGAACTGCACCTGTATAAAGCGAGGTCTGAGTAACATAAGTCGATGGCTGCAAAACGACAAGGGTTCCCGTCTGGCCTGCAGCAGTGGGAACAAACGCTGTAGATGTAGACAGAATTGCGCCGGTATACAGCGAGGTCTGGGTGATATAGGTTGATGGTTGCAGTACCACGAGCGTACCTATTTGGCCCGCGGAAGTAGGAACAAACGCGGTAGATGTAGAGAGTACTGCTCCAGTATAAAGTGAGGTTTGGGTGATGTATTTCGATGGTTGCAGGATAACTAGCGTACCGATCTGGCCTGCGGAAGTGGGAACAAACGCGGTAGATGTGGAGAGTATTGCCCCAGTATAAAGTAAGGTTTGAGTAATGTACGTCGATGGTTGCAGGACAACTAATGTGCCAGTCTGGCCAGCGAAAGTGGGGACGAAAGCAGTTGAAGTCGTCAGTGCTACACCTGTGTACAGAGAGGTCTGAGTAACATAAGTCGACGGAATTTCCACGAGGACCGTAGCGGTGGGTCCTGGAGTAGGCTGCCCCAGAGTCACAGTGAGCGGGCCTGGTCCAGTATACAGACTCGTGATAGTTGTGTATTGTATTTGGCTATACAATACCACAGTGGCAGGAGCTCCGGCACTCGTTGGTGCGATAGTTGCAGCCGAAGCCAGACCGGTGACGTAGCTTGTAGAGGTTGTGTATTGGAGCGGGCTATACAAGACCACTGTCGCGGGAGCACCAGCGCTCACGGGCGCTATAGTAGTTGCCGAAGCTACGCCAGTATAATAAGTTGTGGTGGTTGTGTATTGGAGTGGGCTGTACAGCACGACAGTTGCAGGCGCACCGGCACTTAATGGCGCAATAGTTGTTGCTGAAGCCATGCCAGTGTAATACGTAGTAGTTGTGGTATATTGAAGCGGACTATACAATACCACGGTGGCTGGCGCGCCTCCACTTATTGGCGCAATAGTCGTCGCTGAAGCCGGGCCTGTGTAGTATGTGGTGGTTGTGGTATATTGCAGTGGACTATATAGTACCACAGTAGCAGGCGCTCCCGGACTCACTGGGACAATCGTGGTTGCCGAAGCGAGCCCAGTATAATATGTGGTTGTGGTAGTATATTGCAGAGGACTGTAGAGTATCACGGTGGCGGGAGCTCCAGGACTCGCAGGAGCAATGGTTGTCGTTGAAGCAGGGCCTGTGTAGTATGTGGTGGCTGTCGTATACTGGAGCGGAACATACAGAACGACAGTCGCGGTTGGGCCAGGTGAAGCTTGTGCGATGGTGGAAAGAGACACGGCTGACTCCGTGTAGTATAAGGTGGTTGTGGAGAACGACTGCGGACTATAAATAATGACCGTAGCAGGAGCGCCCGCTGATGCAGGGGCAATCGTGGCGGTCGAAACCGGTCCGTTGTAGTAAGTAGTGCTTGTGGTGTATTGAAGAGGTTGGTACAGCACGACTGTCGCGGTTGGGCCGGCCGTAGATTGTACAATCGTGGAGAGAGACAAGACCGATCCCATGTAGTAGGAAGTAGTAGTGGAAAATACCTGGGAACTATACACAACGACAGTCGCAAGAGCACCTCCTGTCAGGGCGATCGTGGCGGTCGAAGCTGGTCCATTGTAGTAAGTGGTGCTTGTGGTGTATTGAAGAGGCTGGTACAACACGACCGTAGCTGTCGCACCTGGTGAATATGGTGCCGCTGTAGAAAGAGATAAGACTGAGCCTGTATAGTACGATGTAGATGTGGTGTATTGTTGAGGGCTGTAAATCACCACGGTCGCCAAAGGGCCACCTGGGGCTGGAGCGAACGTAGAAATTGATGAGACTGATCCCGTATAGTATGAGGTTGTCGTCGTATACTGAAGCGGTTGGTATAGGACGACGGTGGCTGTTGCGCCGGGCGAAACCGGTGCGATTGTAGAAAGGTACAGAGCCGAGCCTACATAATATGAGGTAGATGTGATGTATTGCTGAGGGCTGTAAATGACCACGGTCGCTATTGGGCCAGCTGAAACAAGCGTGGAAGTGGATGAACCTGATCCTGTAAAGTACGAAGTTTCAGTGGTATACAGTAAGGGAATGTATTCGACTACAGTGGCAGGTGCACCAGCTGAGGTAGGCGAAATGGTGAATGTTGACGAGACAGCCCCAGTATAGTATGACGTGAGCGTTGAGTATTGTTGGGGAACATATTCGATGACAGTTGCGGGTGCTCCAGGCGAAGTTGGTGCGACAGTCGCTTTTGAAGACACAGCTTCGTTGTAATATGAGGTAGATGTCGTGTATTGAAGAGGCAAGTATTCGATGATAGTAGCAGGCGCACCAGGAATACTGGGAGCGACAGTCGCTCTTGAAGGGATAGATCCAGTGTAATATGAGGTAGAAGTCGTGTACTGTTGGGGAACATATTCGATCACGGTGGCAGGAGCACCAGGCGCGACAACCCCAAGAGTAACTATTGAGGTAAACGAGCCTGAAAAATAAGACGTGATTGTTGTGTATTGCTGCGGGACGTATTCGATAATAGTGGCGGTGGCACCAGGCGAAGCAAGCGCAACAGTAGAGGTGTAGGATACTGATCCCTCGTAGTAGGATGTGCTTGTAGTGAATTGCTGGGGAATGAATATCACTGCTGTTGCTGGCTGACCCGAAACAGCTGGCAAGATGGTTGAAGTTGAGCGAACCGCTCCCGAATAATACGACGTGCTTGTCGTATACTGCTGAGGGACATATACCACTACGATGGATGGTTGGCCACTGCTAGCGGGCGCAATTGTCGCTACGAAGTTTGCCGTTCCAGTGAAGTATGATGTGATAGTGGTATATTGTGGCTGCGCTGGCCCAGCCGGAGTTAGAATAAGAATTGTTTGAGGTGCACCCACTGGCGCATTGAGATCGGAAAGAGTGGTGGTTGACGTAGTAGATCCAGGGTAACTTGAAGTCAAGGTGACATATGTTCGAACCACCGTCCGGGCATAGGTCTTGTATGTGGTAATAGTAGTGTTGAGATACGTTGGGGCATTGCTGATCGTTAATGGTGTTGTGTCTCCGGGAATAGTTAGTACGGTGTTCGACGTGATTGGAATGTAATAGGCGATGGGTTGACCAGCAATGGAGGGCCCAATGCCAGACTCGACAGTATATGTAGTTAAGCAAGTGCTCTGTAACTGCCTTGGCCAAAAGGTCGGTTTCCAGAACGCGATAGTCAAAGGCAGGGCGCCCGTAAGATAAGCAACAGAGATTTTCATGATAACGCAGTATTCTTCCGCATCTGCGCAAGAGTTTCTGGTGATTAGTGGCCTGGAAGAAAGCCAATTTTTCCTTCGTACGCTCTTCGGTCCAGAAACGCATGGGGCGTCGAGCATTCCACAACCACGTATCCGGTTACTCTGTCTCTTGATCGCCGTACATACCGATTGCTACATCATCATGCTGAGTTGAATTTGCATTACTTTGGCGCGTGTTTATTCGGGCCTTTCCGGATGTCAATCGTCAACACACAGCAGCCTTCGGATCGTTTGGAACAAGGGTTGTGTCAGCACATGACTCAGAGTTCCCCAGTCGACTGAAAAGCAATGAAAACGTAGGAATATTCTGGTGCAGGCCTTCGTCTCTCTCAAAGATTGGGCAGGACAGACGACCCAACCATCCAACACTTGATGCCTTGCCTTATTACGTGCACTTTGGAGCACACAGAAAGGCCGCCGCCAATCAATCGAGATAACAAGCTGGAAAAATCCCGATGCGGCTTCCATCGATTGGACGTAACGTTGTGGCCTCGTTGATTCTTGTTTTGTCGACCATTCATTGGAAACTACCTACAGGTGATATCCGAGGGCTATTCGATACGGCAAGGTAGCTTGATCAGACAGCAATCCTTGGCTCGTCTGAACAAGGTGACTGCTTTGAAGTAGGGGCATACAGCAAAGCTATACTCTGTCGAAAACTTCTCCAGGACATGATCTGCAGTCGGTATACCTGCAGTGTTGATGTCATCTTTGCAGTGGGCATAGCATGCACATTTCGCCGCAAAATCTTTTTTAGAGGACGCTTTTCTGTACCTTGGTAGGGCATTGTCGATATGTGGAAGACGTGAATTTTGTGTGGTGGACGCCTTCGAGAAGATGCGCGGCTTATCTTCTCCTGAAGCGCCCGGGTACCAGTTCCGAGCGCAATTTTCCAAAATCAGCTAGTGCCTCCCCTTGCATTGTTGACAGCTTCGCAACACATTCCACCAGAATCCACCATAACTGATGCAAGGTAGCAATTGCATGCCGATCACACTTCTTTCCCTTTTGACACCACATCGCAGTTTGGCACTATTCAGCGGTCAGCGACATGAAGGCGCAAAACCTCTCAGACCTGAGTGGCCGTGTTCTCCACGACCTGAATGATGACATGCCCCACTGAGACCTCGGGACTTTCTCGCCCACCAGACTGCAACAGCTCTGAAGATTAAAAGCTTGCTGCAAGCCGGAATCTAGTCGAACATATTCACTGAAGATCCTTTCCACATCGCTACAACATCTGGTTCAGACAGTAAGCCTCGTACAGCCAGCTGGGAAGAGTTCGTGGCCTAATCCCACGTGAAGTGTGTGGAAAGTTAGGTACGCTGTGTCTCGATCTAAACCTAAGTGTGCCGATGCAGGACAAGTGTCAGCAAACCTCCCACAGGTCTATGAAAAGAACACACCGTCGGCCAGAAAGACCTGTGGTGACGATCTCATCCTTTCGATCACCCAGATGTTCTCCAAACACACTAGGGAACTATACAGACAAGCTTTGCCAGCTTCATAGCCCATCAGGGCGAGCCGCATTCTGCACCGCGGAAGACGACATTGAATTGGCTATCGAACCATTCGAGCTGCGATGAAATATGGCTAGCAACTGTCTTTCCACAATCAAGCGCTAAATCGAACGAGTGAGAGAAATGCCTCAAGATTGGGGACCACACACGTATGCGCACTGTCAACCTCGATATTGCGCAGTCGTAATGTGCTACGTAGTAGTATTCGTCAGCTTTCTCTATAATTTCGCGTTTTCTTGGACGAGAAGAGACGGAGTGCTGGTACACATGAGAATACTAAATGCTCATGAGTGGTCTAGAAGACCGAAACCGAGACCGAAATGCCAAGTGCAAGCATGTTGCTTGAACATCGTAATACTTAAGCTCCGCAAGCAATGCTCGATTGACAGATCGACCACCACACAATTATGGATCAAGCTCTCGGATGGCCGGAAGATCGACAGGGTCGAGGATGACAATGATGCATATGCGCCGAGTGCGACATTCGCTAAGCGGCGAGGGTGCATGTTTGCTCGGGCAAGCTGATGCGAGTGCGAAGAGCGAGCAGACAACCAAGCAGCTTCAAGTTCATATAGAAGGCAGACTTGATGTCTGAAATCCACTGCATCAGGTTCGCCAGGCATCGGCTATTGACTCCACGATGAAACTCGCCCACCTTCTCCCAGCGTTTTTTGTCTCCCTCTCCGATCTCATCCACGCCTCAGAAAACATCACCACGACCCCTCCAGGCTGTAGAAAACTCAACACTGACGCCGACTGGCCCTCACCAGACGTCTGGAAATCCGAACTTCCTGGCGTGCTTCCTTCCGTCAACACAAGCGACAAGTGGGGTCCTCTGCCCGACTACCGTCTGCAAGCCAGATCGATCGAAGATGTACAGCGCGCTGTGCGCTTCGTCCGCAATCACAACATTCGTCTTGCGGTGTTGACGACCGGGCATGACCAACAAGCTCGGAATGATGCGGGGTCGGGTCTTATTGTTGATCTTTCGCTGTTCCAGGGCGTGCGAGTGATGCATTCTTACACGCCGGCTGAAGAGGGCCAGCCTTTCGTAGGGCTCGATACAACAGTCAATGAGATCGCGCCTTTGGAGGGCGCTCAAGCTGTGGTTACATTTGGTCCTGCTGTGGCGGGTCTCCCTCTGAACTACGCTTTGAGTAAGTCGAAGCTCTTCACTGTAAGTGGCGGCGCAGGTATGTTCAGAAAATTCTTTCCTGTCAAGACTGGCACTTATTCCACGACTAGCTACAGTCGCCGTCGGCGGAGGCTGGGGTCAGAATGGCGGCTATGGTCCGCTCACCAAGCAGTACGGGCTCGGCGTTGACCAGTGGCTCGAAGCACTGATTGTGACGCCGGACGGTGAACTTCGCGTCGCCAACTGCGAGACTAATACTGATCTCTTCTGGGCAATTCGAGGCGGCGGTGGAGGTACATTTGGTATCGTGGTTCAAGCAACGTGGAAGGCATATCCAACGATACCAGTCACTGGCTTCAACTGGTACATCAACTCCACACGAGATGTGTCGGAGTATGAGGAAGGGATTCGACCAACGAGCCAGGCGCTGGAATACCTACTTGGTCAACTTCCCTCATTGCATGATCAGGGTATCAGCGCTGTGTTCTATGTGAGGCCGACGACAATCCATGGGTTCGCCATCCATCCGGGCCAACAAGCTGGGATTGCCAAGGCCAATGCAATTTGGGGCCCTATTCTGGAATACATCCAGACGCTCCCGGGTATAACGCCTTTTCAGACTCGCCCGTTCTCGTTCAACACATATCGCGAATTCTTCGACGGAACGTACGGCCCACTAGTGCCACAGCCAACTACACCACAAGATCGACGAGGTCGCGGTGTGGTACCATACGATAGCCGCCTCCTCAGTGCGGAGCATTTGACGAGCCCTGACCTCACGGACGCGCTTCGTTCAACTGGTGGTAATCTTGGTGTCATGCTTCAAGCACCAGGGATGAGACTCGGCGATGGAAAGAATACAGCTGTCAATCCTGGGTGGCGACGAGCAGTGGCGCTTGTGATTGCCAACAAGACCAATACAACGAATGCGGATGGATTGAGGCGTCTTGCACCGGACATGGGAACCTACATCAACGAGGTAAGCTACCAGCTAACAATGCATTCGTGATCGCTTGCTAAGACACTTTTGTAGGCAAGTGTTACGGAACCAAATTTCTCTTCATCATTCTGGGGAGCGAACTACCCACGTCTCTCCAAGATCAAATATCAGCTCGACCCAAACATGACCTTTTGGGTCAGTCCGGGCATCAATGCCGATCATATGCATGTTGTAGAAGGACGCGCATGTCTTGCAAATCCTGCACCATCAAAATCAACCGAGTACGCACCAGCCACTGAGCGATGGCATCCCGTAGATATGGCTGTAGACGGACACTTCATTTTCGGAGACCAAGAAATCACTGGCAGCAGATTTCCAGAGCCGGGTGCAGAGCTGGGTCTACAGCCAGCGTGAGACGGCACCTCATTCAGAGTGTAGGTCCTGGTTGTTGATTTCTAGTTCATGGGTGGAGCGAGGCCAAGATGGAAGTTTAATTTACGGCCGTTCGTAGTGTTCAAATTACTGATCGCAAGATCTGTGCTCTGTACGCTGCTACCGTGATGGCGCACATTGATTGTCGAACTCGGAACATGCCTAACAGCCCCTCGCTTAAATAAATATCATGTTTCCAAAGCTGCATTTAATATTCTACTCTTTGCTCGTAGGGTCGGTCCGTATAACCTGAAGACGAGAGGAATCGGTATCATCAAAGCCGCGAGGCAAGCAAGAAGTGTTCCTGCCCACTGCACACCAAGATTCTCAAACATCTGGGTTGAGAACAAAGGGAAACTAGCTGCCACTGCGGAGCGCAGCATAATATTGGCTGCGACTGTAGAAGCTGCACTAGCATGAGTGAGGTGTCAGATGTTGTCAATCCGAAGTTTTAGATATGGGAAGATTCTCAATCACTTACAGCGGCAAGAAAGCATCAACAAGATAGTTGAAGCAAGGCAAGAAAATGCAAAGGACTCCAAATCCAATAAAAACTCCAGCGAAAACAGGCGACATCCAATGTATCGTGTCAGTAAAGCTTGTCCATGCAAACCTGTGCAAGATGTTAACTCTAGGGAAACTATCTTCCAATTGCCTTGAACGAGATAAACTTACCAGAAAAGCCCAACCGGAAACACAATTGCCCCAAGCATGGTGGGTCGGAGGCGCCATTCTGGCACGACCTTGCCGTCATTTGTCTCTAGCTTTTGAACGTACGACCGGTGCTGGCTGAGAATGAAGCCAAGAGCCACAACAACTCCACAAAGTAGTCCCAGGAACGGCAGCGCGTCGATACCTTTGGACATTCCGTAGACGCGGCTGAAGACAAACGGGTATGCCTTCAGGAGTGCGTAAACCAATCCGTATATGAATGACATGTACATGGAGACGAAGAGTACAATAGGTTCTGTTGTAAGCATACGCAATGGCCTGGTCAGATATTTTCGTACAACTTCATTGACGTCGACCTCAGCTTTCTCTTGCTCTGCGTAGATAGCCCAATTGCCCGTCTGACGCCGCAGTTGTACAGCTTTCTTAACCAGAACGATTGGCGCAAACGTCTCTTGCAGGAAGTACAACAAGAAAAGTGAGTTGGTAAACCCTAGTATCGCTGGCATGTATAGCGTCCAGCGCCATCCTAAGTAGCTTGCTGCAATAAATTCGCCCATGATTGGCGCCAGGAACGGCCCTCCGAAAACCGTTAGGGCATAAATTGATATCGCCATGCCCCGATAGGTGCTGTCATACATATCTGACAGCACTGCGGGAACGACACACAGCGGGCTGGCGCCAAACAATCCAGCGAAAAAGCGGGTAATAATGAGTGTTTGGATATCCTTGGAAGTTGCGCTCGCGATTGTGAAAATGGAGGATCCGATCAAGCCAATACAGAGTGGCCAGCGCCGTCCGATGAGTTCCGAGCCTGGCGCCCAGATCAATGGGCCGAATGCAAACCCTAAGACGAAAAGGCTGGTACCTAGCGCAGCGACCACCCTTCCCACGTCAAACTCTTGGCTCACTCCGGTTTCACCTGCTGCGAAGATGGCGCTGTTGAAGGAGGCCACGAACGTCCCACAACACGAGGTTGTAGCAATACATAGCCTGCAGGAATTGTCAATGTGCGGAACTGAAACTCATTCTGGCGTATGTACTTGGTACATGAAGTCCAATCCTGCGGGTTGAATAGATCGTGCAGCTCGTCGAAAGTAACCACAAACTCTTTGCGGTCTGGACAGTGCTCGGGGTAATTTCTGCCGCCTCCCATAGAGAGCCAACAGTCCTTGAAGCCATCTTCAGTAGTTTTGTGCTCTTTCATGAGGTCCATTTTGTATCTCGTGTGACGAGTTCCGTTCTAACAGACGGGGTAACGATGGGTGCTCAACCGGGAGTTTGAAGAATGATGAATTAAAATTGACTTGAAGTGGAAGGTTACGTGCAGCCAAAGCGGTTTTAAACTTTTCTATTTTATTGTTTTCCACAAGCAAAATTATGTCAGGAAAAAATCGCTACATGAAGGCGGACCGTTGTCGCCATTGCGGATAAGGAGCGGAAATGGCGGCTTTATGCGGCAGCCCATGTCGATTGAGGAAAGCTCGTTTATTGCAGGCCGCACACACGAACAATGTCGCTTCAAGCCCCTGAGAAACGATCCTGCTATATCTGTCGCAGATCTCCGGATGCTGTTGGTTTTTTGGCTGGCTTACTTGAGCCTAGCCGGCCTTCAAGGCTCATGTGAGGCATTCGAAGCCTTGGATTGAGAAAGATTTTAGCGAATTCCAGGACGTTGACGGTCTGCGATCATTTCAGTGGAAGCCGTTGCTTCGACATGGCCAGTACATGGAGGCCTGAACAGTTAGTATTCGGGATGCTACAGCGTGCAAGTGCAGTGAGTTGCCTCTGAATCACTCAAAAACCGTTTACTGGCTTCAAAAGCGCAGATAGTGAGTCACCATACGATCACAAATCGGTCTATGACCTCCGCCAGCACCCACATATGTGCGATAGCCCACCCAATCAACCATGAATCGTAATTGCTGTGCTGTAACATGCGCATGGTGTGCTTTGAAAGTGAAGGTCTCCGTCTACTCTTCAATCAGGCAATTCAGAAGCTTTGCAACTGTAATTGACATGCCAGCTGCTGGTCGTTGCTTAATATCGCTTTACATCACTCTTGAATAGAGAAAGTTCCAACTCAGTCAACCTTTTCAAGGCTCGACCATTCCATCTAGATTTGACGTATAGTCTGCCCGACCCGCAGGATTACAAGCGCGGAAGAGTTTTCATGATATCCCTAGCCTCGTTCTGAAGATGCTTGATCAATACACCTGCTGGTTCCACACTCCGGACTAAACCTACCCCAGCACCAGCATATGTAGCTAGCCTTCCCTCTGGACCCCATCCACTCTCGCCAGCTTTCATAGCATCTTCATGGAGCCGCTTGAGCTCTTCAAAAGGCACACCAGCGCGATGATCATGCCAACTTTTGTTGATGATGCCACGCGGGCTGTACTGTGCTGGCCAGCCATGTGTACCTCGAAGTTGGTTGTACAAAGTTGTACGGACGGTCTGCTTTGCGCCATCAGTAGCTTGAATGATTGCTTGTTGATAACCCTTGCTAATGCGTGCCTCCGTTGAGGCCAAAAAGCGAGTCCCTAATACTACGCCAGACGCACCTAGCGCAAGGGCAGCAGCAATTCCTCGGCCATCTGCTATTCCTCCGGCTGCGAAGAGAGGAAGGCCAAGGTGATGCACAGCGTCTGCAATTTCGGGTAAAAGTGTCATGAGCCCCATCGCGCCTTCAGTGGTACCATGGCCGCCCGCCTCTGCTCCCTGGACGACAAGCACGTCAGGGCGCGAAGTGCTATTTGCTGCGTCAAGAGCCTCTTGTAAAGAACCAATCTGTATCCAGACATGTATCTCTGGCTGAGCTTGCTTTAGGGCGTCTGTCCACTCGTCGAGCTCTTTCTGTCCCTCACGGGGCGCGAACAACCACGCTGCACACGGCCGATAATCGCGTACAGCCCGCGTTGCAGTTTTGATGTCGCCATTCCATAGCTGAAACCCTACCCCGATAGGTAGAGTATTGTCAAATATTGTTGAGTCGAGTGTTGTAGTTCGTGCCGCATCAAAGAGCTTCCGTGCTGTAATTAAGTCTTTGATAGTGTCCTCGGGCTTCAAACCTGGGCCGATGAAGCCTAGTCCGCCTGCTTTCGAAGCAGCGAGGGCAAGGTCTGGACCAGTCATGACGCGCATAGGTGCAGCAACGATGAACGGCGCAGTTACCCATGGGAACCTTTGCAAAAGACGATTTGTTATATTGTGTTTAAGAGACGCAATAGAAGAGGACATCTATATATATGTCAGGGGTGTTTACCAAAAGCCAACAAGAGCAAGTCGTGATGATTGGGCTGTACCTTGAGAAAAATACCTCCGGGAGAATGGAGAGGTCTTGAAAAATTAAAGTCGACCGAGGAAAATTGAGTGAATCAATTGAGGTGAGGTTGATCGAGGATATACTCGGGTCATTCAGACAGTCAAGCCACACGTCTGGAATTGTCATCGCCCGGAAAGTGATCCGATCTTGCCTCGTGGTTACGTACTCGAATGCATTACAAACAACGTTTGAGGAATGAACGAGTGACTCGGAAACCAAGACGAAATAGACCAATTTCTACTGCATCTCTCTTCCCGCTGTCGGATTCTCTTACTGCCCGTTAGCTTCCGCACCCGCCATTTCCGCCATTTCCGCAAGCGTACCCACCAAATTCCGACACATGCTGTTGCAGCTTAGAAATTGTCGATGTCATCAATGTTACCAACAGCAGGGAACAAGCATCTGAGTAGTACTATGCCATTTTACGGGTGTTCTGGTTCTCATCGTAAACGGGGTGTCATTGCTGCTGTAAGTCCGAAGGATGGTTCAACGCGGCGACTGCGTGAAATTCCGCAGCCCGACCACTATGTTTCAAATTGCAGGTTGCTGTATAGTTACATAATGGTCGCGTAAGTTAAGCAGGCCTTCGTCTTCGCATCAATGCATATCATGCCGGTTCTCTCGGAGGGTTTCGCGCAAGTCCAGTAATCCTAGCAGTCCTGCCTTTTGCGCATATGCAGATCGATCTGAGCTCTACTAAGTTGATCCTAACATGCATTGCCAAATTGTAAGATGATATTTTTATCAAGCGTTCCGCACAGGTGCTGTTCAAATGCACATTTACCGTCCTGATGGAGCTCTCTATATGTACCACATTCAAAAGGCATTCCGAAGTTGACGGGCGAGCCTGACGGCTCAGCATGAAATCATTGCCGAAGGCTATGCGACAATGAGTCGAGGAAGTGAAGCCGAAGTGGCGAAATGAATTCAACCGAAATCAGCAGCCCCGGAATGTCTTCGAAGCTTGTCATAACGAAAACATGCCAGCAGTGGATTTGAGTAAATCAATCGAGGTGCCGTAAAGGAGCATGGTATGGCGAGAACAACTTCATACAATAGCTGCCTAGCACGCTCATACCAACGGCAGACCACCATTACTGGGACCAAATAGATCAGTGTGAGCCACGAATTCGTTGAACCACCAGGAGTCCAGCATGGCATCCCCGGTCACAAGATCACCCCGACCCTCCTGAAATTCAAAATCCACCGATGGGTACAGGCTTAGCATGTTGGAATGATTTCGGATTTCGGATTCTCTTCGCTCTCGATGTAGCTGGAGTAGGGTGTGCGCCGCAGTTACTGCTTCTCGTGTCGCCTCGGTCCGGTAAGCATCATTGACAGCCACTACACACGCTAGGGCCTCGGTCAAGAGCCCAAAGGACTGTACCGTGTCCATAACAAGCAGCATACAGAGCACCTGGAATGGGATGTTGGCTACGTGATGCCACGGTATACCTGCCGTAATGGCTGCGTGGACAGCTTGGATGCCACTCTTCATTAGGCCAAGAACTTTTTGCATAACACCTTCGGAGACTTCGAATTTCGCAGCCTGTAGCCTACGATGCATGCACAGCACCAAGTTGCATTGTGCTAATAATGACGGCGGTTCTGAGTGATATCGACCAAGGACTTCTGTCAACGCAGTGACAAGACGATCTACACTCAGTCTGTTAGTCGGGTCCAGGTCCTGTGAGTATGGAAGAAGCTCCAACAGTTCGACCGTATACTCTCCCGAGTCGGCGAGTAATGGGAATGTATCGACGTTAGGTAGAGATACGCGGCTACGACCAAGGTCATACGACATCCATATGTTCAGATGCTGCGCCACCCCGAGCACCTTTCTTCGAATATGAATATCTTGAGATTCCTGAGGCAGTGCAGAATCGCTGTTAGGATGGACACTACTCATTGATCCTAAGGCATCGATGACATGAAGTGTGGTGCAACTGACTATCCATGCTTCTTCTGGCTTCGCTGTAAGCCGCAAATACACAGTACGCAGCAGCCAGGCAGTAGCCATAGTGAGTGATGGAAACCCCGCAGTCGATGGATCTAGCAGGCGTTTTGCAAGGGCAACCAGGTTCTGCTCGATCGCCAAATCATGGACACCCGAGAAGAGGCAGCCGAGGGCGGCGACGCCACACATAAGAGCTTCTTGAACCCTCGATCCACTCTGTCCATTCCAATACATCGATATAATCCGGAAGAGCAAGCTCTTGTCAACAAATCCATAGCAGGGATGAACCTTCTGAAGGTAGATCGTGGCCAGGCTTCGCATTTTGGGTTCTGACAAGATTACTGTGATGGTTTCCGGGGGATCTACTGTCGTTGCCTGCCTCTCTCCAAGGAAGAGATTCCATGCCAGCATGCGCATCGGCGAGATGCTTTGCTCGGATGAATCCAATGTCATCGTAAGAAGGCGTACGAATGCTGCACCGGAATTGCTCTCGACAGATCGCAGGTAGCTGGGAAGGCCCTGTTGCCCCTCATCATGCCGCTCATGAACCTCCTGGTCCGGTGCTTGTGGGTCTCGCGCCTCTTGCTCTTGGGTCTGAACTTCATGCGGCGGCGGCTCTTGGTGCTGTTGTTCAGTCTGGCGACGATTTTGTCTTTCCAGAGCATTGCTGTAGGGTTCCTGGGACCCCAGCGGCTGTGATAGCGATGACACGAAGGTTGACGGGCTGGATTCTCGATTGATTGAGGCCTCAGGTCGACCTGTACCTCTTTGAGCGTGCCTCTTACGGGCTGTTGAGCGATACGAGCATTCGTAACCGTACCCAAAGCACATATCGCACGGGCGACTGCCATTGCATTTTCTTTTGCGTTCTCGACACGGGTCGCACGCTATGCGCAACCGCTGGCGGTGTGTTTGTCGGTCAGCACCAGCCATTGGATGCATCAAATTTGCCGATTTGCCAGCTTCCGTGGCTGTCGCTGCATCGCTGTGTGAGTATGACGAAATCTCTCTGGTCGGCTGGTATATGAATTAACTTATTGCCTACTCATAACAGTAGGCACCTTTTGGTTGCTTAGGGTACCATGTTCGGCAGGTTGAAGCTGGGCGGTTGTCATCAGGGCGCCAATCATGTGCCATTCGTCACAACCACTTGCGGCATGGTGTGCACGTGCTGCGACCGCAACTCAGCCCCATCTCGAGGGCAGCCTGATTGACGATAAAAATTCATGACAACCTTGAAACTGTTTCCCGCCAACGACAAGACGATAGCGGCCGTGACCAAACCAAGGCTACCGCCTCATACTTTGTATCCTGGTTCGTAGACCCCGGACGTGCGGGAAGGTCCAGACTAGGACACCCGAACGACTTCCTGGCTAGCGCGATGACCCACATTCAGCAAGGCCTGGCCAGCAAAGACCGAAGATGTCAGAAGAAGCGCAATTTCAACTCCAGCATCATGCCTGAATGATCGCAACACCGACTCGCCATCAACCAGTCGAAGTGCCGGCAAAAGCCCCTTGCACCCGCCTACGCAGTGTACATGGTGCCAGAAATCTTTCTCTGGAGCAAGCGAACTTCGAAAACATCGCCAAGAAACAGTACCAAGACGTGACTGCTATGATGTATGGGTGTGTTGGGCAAAGCCGAGGCTGTCTAAGATAATTACTGCGGTCAAAGACCTCGACGATGATGGAGGGGTTGAAATGCATCGAACTAAAAATGTTGCCCAGCGGCGCAATATTACTCTTGGTGATATCGAAGAATTGTCAAAAGTCGAAGTCATGTCCGGCATCAAAGGCGAAGTTGCGGATGAGCTTCACAATCACGCCAATGAGTTGCACAGGTAAGAAGACGAGCTAGGACAATTTGTCAAACCACTTGCTCATAAGGCAATGGCTAGCATCTATGGTACCGGTGTACCCAGTATTCATTCGTCTCAACCACTTATCCAGCGCGGCACTATCGGATCCCCTCTGTATTCGCCCAAAAGTGGATCGTACACTCCCAGTAGCCATGCAACCTATCAGACCGCCCGATCCAGTGTCGCGAGTTATGTTACCGCCCGAAGTCACCCGGTCTCGATACCGCAAACAAACGCCGTGTGCACAACGATCGCGCACAGCGTTCCTGACGACCATCATCCAGCTTTTGCCCTCGAAGATACTCCATTTGTCTTCCAACAGCTTGTACGCGGCGTTATCGCTCACATTATCGTCTTCGCAGAGCAGAAAGGCACAGTAAGTATCACTCAACAAGAGGAGGCCAGACTTCGAAAGTTTGTTGGCGCAGCACTCATGGCCGTTCGTCACATCAAGGCCACAAACGATCCAGATCTGGTCTGTGAAGTCATGAGCAGATTAGAGGTCCACAATGCTCAGGGGCGAAGATTGTTCTTTTACGTCCCTTTGGATGACATACCGGCCTTGCGCGGCGCGATAAGCCCACTAATCTATGCCTATGCCAAAAAGACCAAGTCTTCGGATAGTAAGTTTGCTCCTGGCAAAATGTGCAGCAGCAAATGGCTTGAATTTTTGGACAAGAGGGGCATTCTCGTGAGTCCAGAATGGGAGTTGAACTGGTCTGATGAGGGACAACATATCGAGTATGGCCCAGACGACGAAGCCAGGATACCACTGAAGTCCGAGAAAATACTAGGATACAGCCAAATAGCTATTATCGACAGTGTCCGGTGTCGCAGGATCAGACTCGCGAGGAAGAAGATTGCATGCAATAGGCGGATGAGCAAAGAAGAAGCCATTGTTGAAGTAGAGCACCTGACGAAGTTGCAGCATTCACATATCATTCGAGTCGTGGGTACTTATACTTTCAAGAAGGATCTGGCTATCCTCCTCTATCCAGCGACTGAATGCGACCTTGCTACATATTTGGACGATTTATGGGTCGTGGACACCTTCCAGCGCCCACTGAGCACCTTTTTTGGATGCTTATCTAGAGCACTCTGCTTCATTCACGAGAACAACGTAAAACACATGGATATCAAGCCGAAGAATATCTTGGTTCGAGTGCGACTACACGGTGTAAAAGTCTACATCGCCGATTTTGGAATTGCACGTTCCTACAAATCAGCCGCTGAATCTGAAACCGATTCGCCTATCTCTTTTACCCGAGACTACGCTGCACCTGAAGTTGTCATGCAAGATAAAAGAGGTTTCAGTGCTGACATCTTCTCCTTGGGCTGCGTTTTCGCAGAGATGATCGCCACATTGTACTCGTGCACGCAGGGGCAGGTAGATGAAAGGCAAAGACTTCTGGATCTACGCAAAGCAAACGCTGGGAATTCGTCCTTCTATGCCAACACCGGGGTGGTTGTTCAATGGTTCGCAGAGCTGTATGGTAGAGGGGCCCAAGGAAGAATCGGTTTACGTGAAAGCATGCTAGGACGTTTTCTGGACCTCTTTCCGTCAATGCTCTCGCCAATGCCAGAACTAAGGCCAACGGCTGTCGAACTTCTGGCAGCGACGGCGGAATTGTGTTGTTTCAACTGCGAGACTGGACCCGATGCATTCGAGGCTGCAGAGTCCGTGTAGCAGCAGGTCAATATTGCGAACTTCTTACTTCGGTCAGAGCGAATGTAAAAAGAGCTATCAACCCTACATACGAGATATGGCGGGGGGCGGAACAAGGTTGTCAAGTAAGTAGCTTTCGGAAACAATGAGTACCAGTTTGCGAAAACCGACTCAATCATGAGCTTGATTTCGAGAGAAAGCTAGTCTTCTCAGCAACAGCTGAAGGTCACATCTTTTAAAATTCGGGCTGCATCACGGCGGCCCCTCGCTGACATGCCAAGCTTCAGCTGAATACAGCGTGGAGTTCAGCGCAAGCGATGGGAGTCCAGCCACATCGACAGAAATGCCAGTGAGATTGAGACGGTCTTAGCACCGCGATCATACGGTGCAATGCGCATTTTACATGGGAATGTGGCTTCAGTTGCGGTGCTGCGTTGTTATGACGGTTGGTGATGTGGAGAGCAGGGAGGGAAACAGCTCAGGGTGGATCGGCCGATCGCCCAATCTCTCGCTTCGGACTGCCGATACAAATCAATACAATCACCACCCTCATTTCACGACTTCACAACCTAGCATACAATTTCATTGTGGCCTGAGACTGAGTATGATAGGCGGAAGATCCAATTCCATGGTGTAGGCATCAATGCTCCATCCACAGCTTCATGGGAGAGTTGTGGTTCGTATATGTAACGGGGCGGTTTAGTGTATGCAGCTAACCAACACTACTCCTCCCGCGAACCTATGTGTAACCATTATTAGCCAATACGCAGCGCGATTCCTGCTGTCGCTGCAGCTTCTGGCACGCTTACCTGACATTGAGGCCACCCGCTTCAACATTGGCACCTGCGAGGTTGCTCAACACTGGAAGTCACGCGGAGCGTAGGGCGCGTACATATTGTGCCTCCGGTTGACTCTGTGAGGACAGACGAACAATACCGCCACCCTCTGATCAATCCGCAACCGAAAAGTCGTTGCGACAGACACTTCTTCGATATGTCAGACTCCGACCCTTTGGTCCTCTACGACATCTCGTCACCATTACAACCCCGCTCTTACGCCCCCAATCCTTCCAAGGCTCGGCTTGCTCTCAGCTTCAAAAGGGTTCCCTTCACGACGAATTGGGTCGACATCCTCGACATAAGCAATGTGCGAAAAGAGCTGAACTGCCAAGCTACCCGGAAGCTCGACGATGGGTCCGACTTCTACACGCTGCCCATGTTGAAGGCATCGACGGGGGAGATCATTGGCGACTCGTTTGACATCGCCAACTATCTCGAGGACACCTTCCCGAACTCTGGCGGTTGCCTCTTCCCCAAGGATACCACGAAAACCGGTCTTGACTACAAGAGCCCTAACCGGGACACAATGTTCTTCGCGCCGCTGTCGCTCAACGAAGGCAAGAAGAATGAAGCCTACGCCAATTTCAACACGCACATAGATGCCACCTTTTCCGCCAACATGCTCCTCTTCGGATACTTTCTGCCCTTCAACCCGAGTACGGCTGAAGCTGCAAAGGCTCTCATGTCGAAGCGAGCACACATGAACTCTTGGGAGGATATTCACATTCAGGGCGATGCGAGAATCCCTCTGATGGCGGATTTCAAGGACAAATTGTCTTCATTGGCCCAGCTCTTCACCATCAATGACTCGGGACCATTTCTCGAGGGCAAAGATGCAAACTATGCTGATATGATTGTTGGCGGCTGGCTGAATATGCTTTCTACCATCATGCCCAAGGATGAGTGGGAGGAGTTCAGGACCTGGTATGGCGGGGCGCTTGCACGGCTCCATGATACGCTGCAGGAGAACTACTTCACTTGCACGTAGGCGGTTTTCGGTGAGGAGCTGTCAGCGGTGCGGAATCTGGGCTGAGTGCTACTGGCTGAGCTGATAAATCCGACGGCTGAGATTCTAGCAGCTGAAGAGGTGACAACGGACAGGAAGTCTGGAGATAGACGGAAGAGATCTGGATGCTCGAAATGCCATGATGTTGAGAAACAGTCGTCCTTGCTTACAAAGTGCATGATATAACCTGGTAAGGAAACAGCAAGGAGACACGTGCCGAACAAGAAGCAAGTGTCGATAAAATGTCTTTACAAATAGCATGTCTACTCCTACTGTGCATGTGCAGAGAAATCAAAATGACTATAAAAATAGCATCATGGCGCATTATGGCAGATGTAAAGGTGGTACACCATCAGTGCGACTGCGGCGGCTCGCGTCATCCGGGGAATTCGTCCGTGCATCTGGGGCGGAACATCACCGACACCCTGGGGCTGATGGAGGCTCAGTTGCAACACACGTCGACCCGTTGCAACAACAGCTCGCCCATGCGACTCTCTGCGTGTATATCTACACGTACGGGATGAACATGATCAAGTTGCGGTGTCGTTAGAGACCCACGTGCGCCCTCCCGCGCGAACCCGTCATACCTTCATCCTACCCTCCAGTATCCGAACCCAGCGCCGCCATGGAAGCTCCATCAGCATTCGCCAATGCCAGCTCGTTCCTGCCCTCACCTGCAGATCTACTCATGGTGTTTCCCAGGCTTCTCTCGAAAGCGAGCTCGCTTGGTGACCTGGTGTGGTCGGGCGGAAGCGTCATCGCGGAACCGACCAAGGCCAATGTCACGAATGCCACCGTCGCAATGACGGCAGGCAAGTTTGTGCAGCAGTCTGCGGCTGCGGCTGCCTCTGGGATAGCCGCATCACAAGAGGAGATTGGCATGTTCCAGACGCTGAAGAATATGGCCAGCTTCTTCAGCTACATTACATCGAAATGGGCAATTGCGACCTTCGCTATAGTCAGTCACGCTTCGGTACCAGCGGATCCCCTGCGCTAACTACAACTCCAGGCCATTCTTCTCAATCGCACTCACTTCTACGCGTCCAGTCGCGTCCCCCTTTCCTTCGACCGCGTATACCTGCGATTCGCCATCTACGCGGCGCCCCTGCTCCTGTTCGTGTACCAAATACAAGGCGTGCTTCAGGTCATGCGATGTCAGTCTTCACCCGATTGGTCTAAGATGCAGTACGGCGCACCCGGTAGACGTCTGGAAACCGACTTCGCCGGGGAAGCAGGTTACGTCTGGCAGGTGTCATCTGCGCTTCTCTTCTGGGAAACCACCGAAGATTCGTGCAGGGCTGCAAACATGCTTCCGATGGATGCTGAGTCTACGAGGCCCTCGGGTTCACTTGCTGTTCTTTGGCCTCTTTTCCTGTCCATCGGCTTCAGCCAATTCGTGGAGACATTGTCGTGTGCCTTGCAGGGTCGTCATCCTGTCCAGGAAGCCGGAATGACGATTTTCGAGCATTCGCTTGCTTTTGCCGAAGCCGAGGCGGTCGTGACGAAGCCTTTGGCTCTAGATACTGCTCGCTTTTTCAAACCAAGACAGGTCTTTACGCCGGATGGGGCCTCGTTCCTAATGGCTCGGTCGAAGCTCAACCAGATTGCCAACGTTCCCCCGGAAGTGTTGATCATATCGTTGATCACCAGTATTAGTCACCTCACGTCCAACACTCTCGCGATTGCCGGTGTCCGCTCGAGATATAGGCTGATTACCACGACGATATGGGGCCTCGCTTACATGGCCACTTTCTCCTGGAGTTTTGCTAAGCTTGCAGGTAGGGTCGCTGACCCTGATGCATCGCCTGTAGGGATCTTGAGGTTTCCAACAGTCTGCATCGTCGGTTTCATACCCCATCTTCTCATTCTCATAGGCATTGCTGCCTGTGGCTTGATCTATCTTGTGGCCCTCTGCATCACTGTGCTTTCCCCGCCACCGGGACAACCAGAATCCATGACATGGCGTGAGCGATTCGTAGCTGCATACAACAACTTGCATGCCAACATACATCTCTCCTCAATCACTCCCTTGACTGTCAACTGGAACGAAGACTTCTATACGGCGATTCTAAAGGTTGGCTTTACAGTCTTGACCGCTGCCAGCGAGGCCGTATTCTTGAATGAAGGCACCAAGGTGAATGTACATTCGATGACTTGGCTTGAGAAGAAGAGGTTAGAAGACATTGTCACGAGACGAAGGCGCTTCCGGCAAAGCTTGACCAAGATCCCGCAGGAGTTGCGCGGCGGGACCCTTGCCGCTGGCATCGAAATCACAGATGACTCTGACATCGATGGTACGAACAACAATGCAACATCTGGCTATGCTCACGAGCGCAAGCCTCGAGGCGCGCAAAGCCCTTCAGACTCTGCGAGGGTCGGCAGCCGGACTGACCCAGCTGGTCTGGCCCAACGGAGGAGTCGATTCTACCTCACCTTTCAATTCTTCCGAAGCATCTCGAAGCTCATCGCTGCCATTCACGCTCGGCTTACTATTGCGATTCTAACAAGACTGCGTGTAGCCTATCGTCCAAGATGGCTCAGGCGTATGGCTGGCCCTTATGAGCCGAACAAGTCCCGCGACTTTGCCGCTCTAAGCTCCCAGAACATGTCCAAGCGGGCAGCGGAGCCATGGCTCACGCTTGACGACCGCACCCGATTCCAACCCACGGGCGATTTTGACATTGAGACATTCGCAAAGGACCGACTAAGACAGAGTGGGTTCTATGGAGACGCAGAACCAGGTGACTCCGAAGAACGTCTAAATGAATACATGTACTCGTGGTGGCGCAATGGTGGACGTTGGAGCGACATCGATACGACGAGTGATTATGTCCCGCCACAGGACGATGATACCACCAGTGTCATATCATTCGCGACTACGACGGACAATGACGAGTGGTCGGACGAGGATGATGGGCAGCGCACCCCGACTCGCGACACTTACCAACGAAGCCGCGAATCCACGCCTTCGGCAGATTTCACTATGGATCTTGCCAGACTTTCGCACCTTCTGGATCCTCGAACGAATGAGGACCGCGAAGAGGCGAGGCTGTTGGCTCGACATTTGGAAAGCTCCAAGGTCCTTACGCGGTCTCAATATAGGAAGATGCAGGAGCGCGATGAAGCCAAGATCCTAGCAACATCAAGGTACAAGATGGGCGATGCGGTCAAGATGACGCCGGAAGAGGAGGAAGAGCTCCTCGAAGACTTCATTCTCAACCGTCGTGCCGCTGTTGCACCCACTGGCCAAAGCACAGCCGGCAGCTGGGATACTGGCGCCGAGGGCATGGGTGCAGAGGGCCCACAGTGCGTGGTCTGTCAGCTGTCGCCCCGAACTGTACTTGTCTGGCCGTGTGGCTGCTTGTCATTGTGTGACGATTGCCGTGTGGGTCTGGCATCGAAGAACTATACGGCGTGTGTCTGTTGCCGGACGAATGTTGTAGCCTATTCTCGTCTGTATGTACCATGAGGGCTGCTATCTTCCTGTAGCGAATGCGTTTTTCTTGTAGATATTTCCAGCATACAGCTGTTAGGAGCCATACCGACCACATACACCATCACATGAATTTAGTCTTGACGCTATCGAAACGAGAGGCCAATAATGGCATCGTGTTTGCTAGAGCATGTAAAAGTGGGGGCTACCAGTTCCGCATACGCCCGCATCTCGATAGCAGCTGCCCCACGTTCTCTCATTCCTTCGTCCAGTGGCTATCGTCATCGTTCACCCGCCGCGCCAAGCTTAGCCCAAATCACCAAAACTTCATTTCCGCGCACGCACTCCTGAACAACACCACCACCAGACGAACCATCACCCGCGCACGCATCCTAATCATCACTGACTGAGCACCAACCTTGAGCTCGGTCGACGGCATACCCCACGCGTCTCTCCAAAAGTTTTATGCAATCAGCGCCTTCAAAAGCATCCCAAAGCATTCCCTCCCAGCACAACTCCCCTTCCACCCCACCATCCTCCCAGCATGGACAGTTCCGCGACGATGACTTGCAGGACGCTCTGCAGCCTCACTCACGTGAGCTGCGGGGTGAGCCTGAGCCGCCCAAGGGTGGCGACGAACGCGACGCGACGCGCTCCAACGCCACCAGCAGCGACAACGGGCACACAGCGGAGGCCGTCGGATTGAGAGGAACAAATGGGTCTACGCCACCACCGAGAGATCGGATCAGCGAATACGAAAATGCACGAGTGAAGTCCCCGCGCAAGCCTGCTGAGGGGCCCCTGTTTGAGGTCATCAAGACCACGAGGAAGCCCGACGATAAGAGCTCTGCCGTGGCCAAGTTGCCCAATGGTGAGTCCGAGAGACGTCTAGTAGCTTCTTGATAGTGGGCGACATTGCTGACACGGCGCAGAGGTCTTAATCCATGCCATTGCCCATCTCTCGCCCAACGATCTTGCCGCAGTGTCCCTCGTCTCGCGCCGCTTCAATGAACTGGTCACGACTCCGCATGCCTGGCAGGTTGCCTTCGGTCGCTACTTCCCGGGACCCCTTGCGCTCGAAGATGCCGCCATCCGCTCGGCGCTCGAGAACACGGGCGATGTGGTGCGGTCGGAGAAGAGACGCTTTACCCGACTCACAGCACTGGCATCATGGCGGAGCGAGTACATCCTGCGCACGAGGCTGCTGAGGTCTATGGCTCGCGGAAAGCCTGTCCAGCTTGCGTCGGCTCCATCTCGCGCTGGACAGGTGCAGACTGCTGCCCCCTTCCTCGAATACAATGCCCAGACCTTCACCATTGTCAACCACTTGCACGCCACCTTCGGATCTGGTCTCAACAAGCGGATGCCGCGCTTCATCCACGGTGCCGACGATGTCGGGATGGTGACTAGCAGCGACCCTACGACAGGCAAGGTGGATCCTTGGGGCCAGAGCGATCCCAACTTCTATGGCCAGTTCTGCGAGCGCTTCCCAGGCGTCGCCGAATGGGGGCTTGGGTCCGGCGACGTCGTTGGCCGCCCGAACGTCATGGACGTTTCGCAACCATACGGAATGATCTACGGTCAGGGCTGCCCTGAGGGATCCTGCTATTATCGTTGCACCGAGGAGATGCGAGGCAGATTTGTTGCAGAGCCTACCGAATTCACCATGCCCGAGGCTGGGATTCCCAAATTGGGTCTCGACGGTGGCGCCATTTGCAGTGTGTGGATTGCCAAGTCGACCACCATTCCATCCCTATCTGAAGGCATCATCGGCATGATGATGGGTTCTGCAGCAGGTGTGGTTACTGCTTGCAGTCTTGGCACCGATGGACTGCGTGCCTCGCGGCTACAGCGCGGTGAGCTCACTGCCCGTTGGGTGCTCAGCCCTGGTGTACCCATCATTGCCATCGCTGTAGATGAGCAGTATTCGCTGAAACGACAAGCACAGAATCGCATCTGGGCTGTAGCACTCAATGCGCTTGGCGAGCTGTTCTATTTGACCAAATTCCCCACCCGCAGTCAGGTTGCGAAGGGGGCGATTGAGGAGCACACCGAGTATCTCGCATGGCTTACAGGCCGCAGCGTCTATTGGAACATCGTTGAGCCGAGCAGGCGCACTGCTCGACCAGACCCGTACAGTGATGCTGAGATCGATGGCAGCTATTCGCCGCGCACTTCTTGGGATGGCATGTGCTTGGGCAAGGACCAGATCACTGCGGAGACGCGAGAAATACAACAATACATTCGCAAACCGCCAAAAGAGTTTCGCAAAGCTTGTCTCGGATGGGACATGCGCCGACGACTCGAAGTCGATTTTGCTGGCGATGATGGCAACTACGCTGGCGAAGCCCTGGTCGTCATCGAATGCGGCCTCGATGAAGGACAGGCTGCGGACATTAAACGCTTCACTCGTGTCAAGGCTGAAGAAAGAGATCAGAGCACATCGACGTCGACGCGTATCACCACGCCGCAGCCTTCTCAAAATCCTTCTCTCTTCGGAGGATCCGGTACAGGCACGCCTGAGCCCTCTGGACTGACCCATCGAATGCGTCGGTCGTCTTACATGTCTTCTTCAAGCTCACCTGAAAGAACGAGCCTTGTTGAGGAATGGCGCTGCTCAAAGTTTACGTTCGGCGGTTTCAAGAGCACCCAAGTGACGTGCAGTGCTCTCGACATCTCGACCTTTGCGACTATGACCATGTCTGAAGACCCTGCTTTGGGCTTCTCAACGACCTCAACAGCGTCCTCGCCTTACGCTTCGCCCATGTCGGTCGCAAGCCAGCCAGCGTCACCTTCTGATATCCCTGGACAGCGTGCACGCTTCATTGCCGCTGGAACAAAGACAGGTGTGGTCATAGTCTGGGACATTCGCGCGCCAGTTTCGCGCTCAGCCGAGTTCTCCAATAGCGTCGAGCCTGTCCGAATCATCTACACCGAATCTCCCGAGATTTCATGTCTAGCCCTCTCCGCGCTGCATCTCATTGTCGGTGGGAACGACGGCATTGTTCAGGCTTGGGACCCACTAGCATCAAGCATGTCGCCGATCCGGACCCTACACTCGCGCTTCAAGTCTCGCGCCAGGAGGCAGATAGCGCAAGCGCAGGCATCTGTTCAAGGAGTGGGCATCAACATGTTCGCTGCGGGTGCCATCTGTCTCGACCCAGATCCAACCGTGCTGCGTGGAGCTGTGTCCCTCGGCAACGTCCTGCATTACTGGAGTTACAGCTCTTCCGCAGCGGATCAGTACAAGAGTAGCAAACGCAAGCTTCGACGCGGCGAACGAGGGAGCAACACTGCCGTCGATCGCTTCTCTGGTACGGGCCGAGTGAACTTGAAGAACTATATTGCCAACGAGAAGTACGAGCTGGAACGGGACAAGGTAGAGCGTCGCAAGCAAGCTGAGCGTCTAGCTGGTCGATTTGGCACCGAGTTGCTCGGTGAAGACGAGGCACTAGCATATGCTGCAATGCTCTCACAAGAGAGTTTGGAGGCAGAGGAGAGGCGCCGTCGCGAGAGCGAGAGTGGCAGTGTCTTGAGCAGCGCGACCGTCACGCCCGAGCCAAGTATGGCTGGGCAATCTTCCTCACCCGAACTGAAGGGTGAGGACGAGCTTGATGCTGAGATTGCTGAAGCTATTCGCCTTTCGCTCAACGAAAGCCCAGGGGCCGCCATGTACGAACCCAGCTCTACCCCACTGTCAGCGTTCGACATACCCATCAGATATGCAAAGGGCAAGAAAGCCTCATCGCCGCGATCGGCAAATAGCCCATCGAGGAAAGGCAAAGCTGCTGCGGGAGCCAGTAACGAGAAGGAGCTTTCCGATCTCGAATTCGCGATGCAACTGAGCCTTGCTGAGGAAGCGAGTAGGAAAGAGCTTGAAGAGGATCAGTTTCCGCCACTGAGTCCTGCGGCTGGATCTAAGGGGAAGGGCAGATTACTTTGATTTTGCGAGCGTGGTGAATTCTTTTCATATGCCATGCAAGTCATCTCGACTCCATATGCAAAGCTATTGTCTTCATGCATTTCTGCGATGCTTATATTTAATACCAATTCATCATCTACTTCAACACTTGCAATTCATACAAGTTCATACCCTACGCTTTCTCAATACATCTCTCTTCCCACCTCCACCCACCCCGTCCTGCCCACGAACCATCCTACCAAGCAGTCACACTCTCCGTAGCCCACACCGTCCCACACCCCCCATCACACACACCACACACACTCCTCCTCGTCTCCGTCACCGTCGGCGTAACAACACACCCCTCCACCGGCCCCGCCGGCACTCTCGTCGTGCTCAAATACAAACAATCCGGCGCCGCACACGTCTTCCCACTCTGAGCACACTCCCCCGTCGTCGTGATGGTATGCGTATAACACGGCCGTGTGGGCGCGGTAATTGTGCGGGGCGGCGGCGTAGTGCTGGGTACGCATGCAGCTGAGTATGTCAACGTGCTGGTGTATGTGCCGCAGCCGCGGGGACAGGCGGTTTGGCATGCGAGGTGGGAGGTTGTGGTGCGTGTTGTTGGGCAGGAGGGGGCGGGGCCGGGGATTGTTGTTGTTCTGGGGTTTGTGTGTTAGTGTGTGGATTTTTAGATGTAGGATGATTAAGGGTAGATTGGGATGGATTGGGATGGGATGGGGTGGGGTTGTGAGACACGTACGTGAGCATCAGGCATAGGGGGTTGATGCATGGTTTAGTAGGTGTGAATGGTGGACAGGATGGGTTGAGTATGTATTCTGTGGCGGTGTAGCATGGACATGTTGTGCTGCAGGGTTTTGGGCGGGGGATTGGGTCGGCGGTGGTGCTGTAGAGAGTGGTTAGTCGGGTATGTTGGATGAGTGGTGCGGTGGGTTGATGTACATTGAGGTAAGCGTTGCGAGCAGTGTGGTTAGAGCGATGGACAGGAACATGATGTTGGTTATGGATGCGGTGAATGCACAGAAGCGGGGAATATCGAGGTTGCATTCCGTGGGCGTTTATATGTCTTCCCCAGATTTACCCCTTGCGTTGGGTTTCGGAGTGGCCTTCCGAACGTGCGTCGACGGTGGGATGGTGGTGGTGCGGATGTAATATAGTTAATAGATTCAATTCTCGTATTGTTGTGCCGCGGGCCGTGTCTGTTCAGCGAAAATATGTTCTTTCACAGGCGTCCTCTTCTACGTTGTCCGATGATCCGCGCGTGCTGATTGGTAGTTTGAGACAGTTCGTCGTCTATGAATAGGTGTATGAACATTTAAGCCAATACACGTTCCTTCGCTTCCGGAAGAACATGACTTGGGAGCCCTCGCTATTGTGCCGTAGCCGTTCTACAAGCTTTTGCCATGCTATGCTTGAATTTCGCCGAATACTGCACGCCGAGATTGCTAGGAAGACATGGCGTGCGAATCTTGCCAACGTGAAATTCTGTAGGCCACCCAAATGGTGCATTCGACGTCTACGGCCTCGTGTAAAATCAACGCCAGTGGTGATGCAAATCGTATTTTACATTTATATATGCTCGTACAGCGGTTTACGCGGCCGTCTTTGGCTTCTTCGTTCCGTACTTTGATCTCGATGTGATTCGGTTGCCGACACCACCCTAATGCAATTAGTATTGGGTCATCACTTTGTACGCATAGGAGACCTACCAGATCCAGAGCTCCTCGCACCAGATGGTACTTCACACCAGGACAATCCTGTGCTCGTCCTCCGCGAACCATTACGACTGAATGTTGCTGCACATTGTGGCCTGCATGCTCAATCAGCTCCTATGTCTCACGAGCATTTCCGTTCAACCTTGAATCATACCTTCTCCCGGAATATACGCCGTGATGACTTTCCCTGTGCTCAATCGCACCCTTGCAATCTTCCTCTCGCCAGAATTGGGTTTCTTAGGCTTCGTCGTGCCGACCTTCAGGCACACGCCCTTCAGCTCCGGCCGGTTCTTCAGTTGCGGCGACCGCAATTTTCGCGCGCCTTGTGATATCCTGCCTTGTCGCAGGACTTGTATCAATGTGCATTTGTGCGCTCGTGAGGCGGGTATCGGACAGGTTGAAAGTTGCGGTACGGCATTGCGGACGGCCCAAGGTTGTGATATCCGTGCAGCTGTAGTGGGCAATTGTAGAAGTACTGATGGCCTTACGAGGCGCCGGAGAAATGTGAGAGACATGGCTGTCGTGGTGTTGAGGTGGTACGTCGCGGGTTCCAAAAGTTCGCGACCTGCGATTTTGGATGACGTAAGCAACAACCTCCAAATTCCAGCGAACGACTCCCTATACCCCAGTCCCATCCAAATGTTACACTACACTACCAGCCGGCTTCTGCACCCTATCGTCTGACAGCGCAAGAGCCTTCTATCGGCCCCTTAACTGCTTGGCGCGTGGTCGTGCAGCCGCTTGAACCCGTCATCAGGAATGTACTCCAGGATTCGCGAGCCTCCAACCGCCCTTCAACGAATTTTGACGAAAGGAAGTGTTCTGCTGGGCTTCGAGCTTGCGCCAAATCCGTGTTGTGCACAGTTTTTTACCTCCTCGCATTATCGTCCTCCTTTCGCGGTCATTCAAGTCGCCGTGCGACTGATGAAGAGCTCAGCAGCACGTGAATAAAAAGCTCTCGCGATTTGATCGTACATTTGATCCACGATGGGCAATGTCAAATTCTTCATTTGGCCACATGGACTCCAATGTGCTATTCTGGACACTCCCTTGCGTTCAACACCCAGCACTCCTTGGCACGGAATTCCTGGCCCAGGCATAAGAATCCGCACGCCCATCGAACTCGTTCTGCACTCTCTTTTGACTCGTTTTTGTTCCCTCAAGCTAACACTCGTTACCTGATCGTTATCTACACCCTCACTTGCTGGTTTCTCAGCCCCCAAAAAAGTTGTTCTTGCGGTTTGTTTGTTTTTGTTTTCTTACTGTTTTTCTCCCGTCCCTCTTTTCGCTGAACTTAGGTGTCCTTTGGACAAGAATCGTCGGGCGTCGAGACGATGAAATCTATCGGCTACTTGATAGCCGGGGCAGGTTTGCTCCTGGGCACTGTCGAAGCTGCGGTATGTGCTGTTTTCGTTGTTGCCTGTATGCTCATGTTCTATGCTCTGGTTCTGTATGCTCTCGTTTGTTCTGAAATGAAACAGATTGACGGTACAGCACTGGCTGTCGGCCGGACATTGAATGCAAAAGCAGCGCGTTCAGCAGGACAGCAATGGTGCAGGCATGGACACGCACAATGATTAGCTTTATTGAGTGTAGGTTTGAAGGCTATAATTGAAGAAGACCAGGAATTATTCAGTGTAGTAGAGAGGAATTATGAGCTGTAGGGACGCCAGTCCACGAATTCATCATGCAAGAATTTCCAAAGAGACTACGCGTTGCCTACTACTTCTTCAACTCTCTCGTTGTCTTACTTAGAATTATTGATTATGCTTCAGCACAACGTGGTAACGAGGCGCACAATGCTGGGAATGTGGTAGCGCATCACTATCTCCACGCTCTGGGTTGTTGCTTTACACTACTTCTAGCTTGCGAGCGATCATCTACTCTCTGCCAGCATTATTTTCAGGCCACGTCAGTTGCGTCAAGTACAAAGCAAAGAGTAGAAGAATGAGCTTGGGGGGTTTTTTTGGATTTATGATAACTACTTGGAAAGGCTAAGTTGACATTATACATTATGAATGCTTGAAACAAAGTCCCATAGCGTGAGCCATCCTGACGCCCTGAGGTCTCTGCGAAATGACCCGTTAAACAAAAATCAGAACTAAGCAACGCTAACCAGCCCAGGTGTTGCCGTGAGGCAGTCCGTCTAAACATTGCCGTGACAAGTAGAAAAACGCAAAGAAAAAATCATCAGATCTCCCGGGTAAAGAGGGCGGTGCATGCATGCGAGGTCGCCGAGGCGTATAAAGACAAAGAGCAAAACAATGCTGTCCAGCGCTCACATGCAGCCCTTGCAGTGGCGTGGACGTTGGACAAAGATAAAAACAACGTTTTTGCATGCACCGCCTCAAATCCAACGGCGTCCACATTGTGACAGTTTGCGGCTTACTAATCGGACTTGGCCTCCTCTTTGTGCGAACTCTCGTTGCTTGGTGACGAACTTTTGATGCCATTCGTGTGCTTTTTTGCCTTGTGTCTTGCAAGGTTCTTCTTTTGTGCCATAGATGCCCCACAGCCTACGACATCACAAACGTAACGAAGCTGCAAATGCTTGGTCTGTTTGTGCTCGCGCAAGTTCTTTCGATGCGGGTAACTTGCGTCGCATATATCGCAGACATGTCGATGCTGCTTCTGCGGTAGACCCGGGAACCGCCCGTCTTCTTGTTTCAATCCTTTGGTCTTTGGGACCAGACGAAAGAGCCGGCTAGGAGCAAGGCGAGAAGACTTTGTCGGAGGTCCAGCAATGGGCGGGCTCTCAGAAGCAAGTATCGCCAGCCCGGGCGATGGAGACAATGTCAACGGGGACACTTGGCTTGATGATTCGTTTGACAAAGTGTCCAGCCCAAAGGGGGCAGCGTTCGACAGCTGAGTCGGAGGAAGGCTGAAGTTTGCAAGTTCGGCAACGATAGGATCGGTCATAAACGAGAGGTCGTTAGAGAGGTCAGAGGAATTATCCAGTCCAAGGCCGATGTTGCTCGCCTCCAGTAGCGCTTCAGAGAACCAGTCATCTGAAACGAATGGAAACTGCCACTGCGTACACGGTTGGAGTAACCTGGGGTAATTATCTAGATGATCATGGTGGTCGGTCGAGATTGGAGCAGCGCGAAGCTTTGTAGCTTCGCGCTACGTCGCTGGTGGTGGTTGACGAGACGATGTGAAAGGACGTTCCAGTGCAAAGTGGACAAAACTTGTTCGTAGTGAGTGTGTCGCAAAGTTGGGGAGCTGAGGTTGGATAAATGCGGTAGGGTAGGCTGGCACCAGGACCCCAGGCTGCGGAACGAGCTGATTGTGATTGGTCAATGAAAGGGTCTCATCACTGATCAGTGGCTTGCCGTCCGTGCGCGTCCTTCAACCTGTCGGCCTGACCGCGTGCATACCTTGATCCAATCATCAAGTTCGCCCTCTCCCTCAGCCGCGTGAGACCCCGTCAATCCCTTGCTTTTGGCAAGGTTCAGAATACGATCCGGTCACTGAGACCCCTCTCTGCTGGTCCTGAGGCATGGGCACGGTTTTCGCTTCTCACCTGGGCACCAATGAACATCGCCTGGGAAAGCCTGGCTTCAACGTACCCACTACAACCACCGATGAGGCGATCTTGAACATGCAGTCTACTGAGCGTGCGCCCAGGCCGCTGCGTATTCTCTCCGAATTATATGTTTCAAGACCGCACACCAGTTTCTTGCTCACACTGTAAGTTTTCTGTTTGCAGTATCGCTACATAGGTCACCAACATCGAAACCTGACAATTAAAGCAACGGCTTAGTCGTCATTCATGCCAATCGAATACTATCACTCTATAGGACTCTTTTCCAGCTCAACGTATTTAGTCTTAGAAGGGTAGGAACCGCCCACCTTACATAACAATGTATCCGCAACGATGCCCGAGGCTTGGCATTAATACACCCTATCATTGAACTCCACGAACGCCGTATTTACACATGGTCTCCTGACGGAGCACTTCCAAGACCAGAGAAAATATATGAAGCAGTACGGCTAAAGAAGATCACAAAAGACATGAACGCTCTCCCGACCGCTTCTCGATGCCTCATCCTTCGTCACACCACAGCATGCATTCTTGCTTTGTGCCTCTTCAAGTTTCTTTTCTGCGGAAAGGTAGCTCGACAACCTAGGACATCGCACGAATGACGAATGCCTTGGTGTACTGCTTGCTTGTGCTCGCGCAGATTCTTCGGATCGGCGAAGTTGGCCGAGCAACCTGGAACAGTGCAGGTGAGCCGTGGTTTCTGCACTCGGAACGATCGAGTTCCTTGAGTAGCGCCGGTTGTAACTTTTGGAGCTCGTCTCGTAGCGGGAGCGATGAGCCGAAAAGAGGTTTGAGACGATGAAGTTGCAGTAGTGCTAGATGGCAGACGTTGAGAAGCGGTTGCTGGAGTCACCGATAGTGAATTAGATCACTTCGGAGTATTGTGCTTTCATGTTCGACGCGAGAGAATACAGTCCGGCCCCTTCTTCCGGAAGGCGAAAATCTGGCGGTATAGCTGGCGGTTTTTCCTCCTGGACACTGAGTTGCGTATGGCGTAGTCTGGCATGTCGCCGCATGTTACCATGACGATATGTACCAGTGAAGTACTGACCGCATTCATTGCAAGTAGAACGGGTTGTTTCTCCTTCTATTTCATCTAGGCCATCATGGGTGGAAAGGACGAGCTCGTAGACATCGTCGTCTACGGGAGTGGTTAAGGCCTGGGAGACATAATATACTCCAGCATTGCTTGCCTCGAGAGCTTCGTCTGAGAACCATGTGTCTTGTATTACGAACGACGGGTCATTCACCCCGGATGGACTTCGTAGCGACGCGTATGCCTCGGACGGGTGCAGATGGTGCCAAGGCGCGATGTCAAAATGCCCACGATCCTCAAGCATTCGGGACGACTTCGATGTTTCATCTAGTCGGTATAATGCTTGCTCATGTGAACCATATGTCGCAGACCATCTCGTCGAGCAGTACGTAGGTGCTAAAGGACGATATGCAGAACTGCTCGATATTGAATTGTCGATGTTGCCATCTTGAGGTAAGTCGTCCATATTTCAGTATCTATAGGGAATTAATACGAGAGCGATGATAGTAATGATGGAGAGGGGTGGATCTTGACAGCCAACAAGGTGTTGGTCGCACCGATAAGAATCGCAAGAACCTCGACGGATCACGGCCGCACTGGCTTTATACAAAGACCTTCGTTCATCTTACGACAGCTTGTCATTACAACATGGCAGGCTAAGACTTTTTAGGTGCAAAATTTGCGCATTACCTGGGCTGCCTTACATGTTTTGCCGGCGGAGCAGCCATTCAAATGTAGGAGACCCTACAAGCTGGCCAACGAGGGTTTTTGAGGGGGCCAAACTTCCGGGACAGCAATTCCGGAGTAGGTCCTAATGCACCGGTCACGCATGCAGTCCTCCTCTTGTCAACTTGGGATTAGCCCAATTTGTGAGGCAACCAACAAGGCTGACCGATGGTGGAAATAATTGGGCGCCTGACCAGACCCTTACCGTAACCAGTAAAAACACTGCACGTGCACAATACGCTCACCTGAGTCGAAGCAGCATGTAGTCTCAAGGTACTAGTGTAAGGTAAGGGTGTCGTGGCTGGACGTGGCCGCCAAATTGCATTGCCTAGAGTAAAGGTCCGTATGCATCGCGTTGGTGTTTTCAATCAATGTTAATGAACCCAAAAGTACAATGGGAATTGTGCGAAAATTTGCGCAACTGATTAATTTACTAAAGCAGATGGAATCGTATAAACGTATCCGGCCCCGGCCGTATAGCCCAAAGTTATACAACAAGGATCATCAAACCTCCTGAGCTCACGAGATGAGATGAGCCTCCTCTCCTCCTCCTAATCTTGACGTGGCTTGTCGTATCAGGCTTTCCTCCTTTGTGATTGTAACGTATGGGTGTCAAATTATTATACCTTACCAATGGCTCAGCTCCATCTCTCTTCAAGTATTCGTGTGTCTAATTGAAATCGTCTTCATGCAACCTCAATCACCGCTCAAAGCATGTTTGCTCATTTTATGCCGTGCCAGGTTCTTCTTCTGCGCCACACTCTTCCCGCACCCATGAACGTCGCATTGATAACGCCTCCCTTCGTGCTGTGATTGTCTGTGTTCTCGGAGATTTTTTGGATGGGAATAGCTCGCGGCACACTCGTTGCACCTGTGAAGCTTGTGCTTTCTTCGATGGTTCTTCAGCTGTTTGTGCTGAGCAAAACGCTCGGAGCAATCGACCTCCTTGCATATATACTGCAAGGGTATAGGTGCCAGTGGCTGCTGACCGATAGGCTGGGACAATCCAGTATTGATACTTGTTGTCGGATTTCCTGATGAAGAGCCTGAACACTGTCCTGCCAAAGTACCAGCCGAGATCGACGAAGTTCGAGTGCTCGATGAAGAGCTTAGAGCAGCTTCGAGAACGGACGATTGCCGCTCAGGAAAATATGAATCTTGGGGAACGGGCGCAGGTGGCGGGCATGGATACGAGGCTGTCACGGCTGTAGAGTCGGTCCACAAGGCCGAAGGTTTGAGCGATTCGATGCCTAAGTTGCTTGCTTCTAGCAGCTCCAACGTGAACCAGCTTTCAAGGGGAGGAGACGGTTGCCAACGGAGGCACGAATGGAATAACTCGGCATTGGACAAACTTGAAGCTGTAGCCTTGCGCTACGTTGAGCCCCCAACGCAGCGCCAGGACGGGTTGCGTCTGGCGACGGGTTCGCTGTCGAGACATGGGCGAGGGAGACTAAGCTTCTTATACCAAAAGTGGGCCCGTTTGCAGTGTGCTTTGATTGGTCGTGACGTGGGGGTCTCTCAGAGCTAGTGCATGGTGAGCCGCAGGTGTGTGATTCAGTACCGGATGTATCATCCAATAGCAGCGCATGATCATGTTAGGCGACTGAGACCCCTCAACAGCAGCCTATAACACATCGAGCCTGAGGCTGACACTGAGGTCCTCCACCTCCAGCAATCAGCTACCTGTTGGCATAGATTCACGGTGCGAATGGAAGGCTGCGCCAGCATGCGTGGCACATTGATGCATTCTGAACGCCGCCTGGCGAGCCTTCCGAAACAAGCACGGCTGCGACCGACCCTACTGAGACCCTCGATACTATCCAATGATCTTGCCCACATTCGAGTAGCATGTTGCCCTGTATGGTATTGTAAGGTGTATGTCAACGATGAAGGCGTCTCAGCCTTGTTGTTGTTGTGTGCCGAACGCCGAGTCATAAGTGAGACCCTCTCCAGAATCGATTGGCAAAGCCTCTAGCCCAAAGTGATATTGCATGGAAGGTTTCGAATATCAGCCGAGAACAGATAAAGCGGTATGAAAAGAGTAAATGACTTGGCAAGCCGAAATCTCTTCCCAGAGGGCTGCACATTAGTTGGCATCGCGAGGACGAGTCCAAGATGAGACCCCCTATCACAGCCGGCCTCAAGGAGACCCTTTCGAGAGACCCTCCCATAGAAACTTCTCATTCTTGGCCTGTGAACATACGTGTCCAATGGTTCCTGATATGATACTGCCTCTGTGCTGGAGTATATGAGGCCACATTCAAGTATATCGTAATGGCACTCTCGCTCCTTTGCATCTAAACAAATCCGGTCCTGCAGACGCTTTGAAGATCTGTCATTCTTCACATCCAACACTTCTGTTGCTATATCGTTTATCGAAACCATGGGCGCTTCCAGTAAGGAGAATGCCGAAAGTACTGTGAATGACCTCCAAGAATTCCTAGCTACATTACCTGGTCGTAAGTTGTCTTGCTTAGCATAAACATCGATAAGTTTTGACATATCAGGTGACGATCATATACTGCCACAAAATCCTTGGGCCGTCTCCGAGGGTCATTATTGCCGAACCGATACATCTGTGGTCTACCTGCGAGGTGCAGCAGATTTCCAGAAGACCGATTCTGGCGCCGCGCCAAACGACAGTACTGCTTGCCTGGTTGAAGGGGATCTAGTATGTGAGCGTACAGGAAACAACCACAAAGCGGCTTGAGTGTTTTTTGATCGGTCCCAAAGCACCTCGCCGAGGATGAGGTCGATGATCAATGTTGTCGAGGTTGAGGAGAACATGCTGGAATGAAAGACTAGATAAATGCACGCCAGCACAGCGGAGTTCAGAACCAAATACCACCCAATGCCCTCCCATCAGAGTTCGAAAGTTTCATTCTCGGAGAGTGATTCTTCAAGTCTGATCTTGACAATAACGCGCCTTGGAGATTTGCAGCTTGCGACAATGTGATCGGCGGTCGTGGTGTGTCTGGGAAGCGGGTACAGACTGCGGCCGGTGGCTTGTTATGACACAAATGACCATCTTCTTGATAGAATGGCTCGTACTCGCATCTGCCCTATCCCGCAGATTCGGCTTGTCGAGCGTGAGACGACAACAAGGAGGAAGGCAACGAAGATCCCCTAATTGACCTTGCGCTAGCGCTATCTAGGACTAGCACTGCCGGACCCAGTTTACACTCCACCTCCCCACCTCAACTGCATCTCACGTGCAATGAGATTCTCGCAGACGAAGACTTGAAAGTCTCCCACGACTTACGGCTCCCATACCGTTCGTGTCAATTTCACCACGTCACCCACTTGCAGCCTCTGAAAAATGTGCTCTACCATAAGCTCGGATGACTACCCACGACCCGACTTCGTTCGCAAAGACTTGAATTGGACCTCTCTCGACGGTCCTTGGTCATTTATATTCGATGACAACGATGTTGGATTATCGCAGCATTGGCATCTCAATGGCCTTCCCCAAGAAGTCACCGTAAGCTCCACCAATACGAACAGCTCGGAAAAGACTGGTGGTCCAGATATCGTGGCCAAGATCGCGTCAGGAACACAAGAGCTTTTGCAGGGAAATATCTTCAAGAAAGGTGATTCAGTCGTGAACAAGAAACGCGAGATCAAAGTTCCATACGTGTTTCAATGCCCCGCTTCTGGGATCAATGAGAAAGGTGTGCATGAAGTACTCTGGTACGAGCGCACAATCGAAGACCTGCGCACAGAGGAACAAAAGAAAGCCGGTCATCGATTGATTATCAGGTTCGGAGCCGTCGACTACGAAGCCAAAGTCTGGGTTGATGGAAGGTTCTTTAGCGGGCATCGCGGAGGGCATGTCCCATTCGACATCGACGTCACTGATGCTTTTGTATCTGGCACATCCCACAGACTGAACGTGCGAGTGTTCGACTCGGCCCACGATCTCACCCAGCCTCGTGGAAAGCAGTACTGGAAAGCACAGCCTGAGAGCATATTCTACACGCCGAGCGGCGGAATTTGGCAAAGCGTGTGGCTCGAGTCTGTGCCCGTGGCAAGACTTGGAGACCCTAGTGCAGGAACTGTGCTGAGAAGCAACGACATCGAGACAGGCCAGTTACATGCTAGCGTCAAGGTCCAGGGTAGATTGGCCGGCCATACCTATAGTGTGGAGCTGGAGGCCTTTCTCCATAACATCTCCGTCAGCAAGACTGCTAAGATCAACCTCCCTCAAGATTCCGACACTGCCTCTTTCGATGTCAACATGCGCCTGTCCGACACACAGCGAGAAGATCTTCAAAGCCGCGTGTCGTCCCTCAAATCCCTTGATACCTGGCACAACGGCACAGCTCTCTGGTCTCCCGAACACCCCACTCTCTACATCCTCCACATCCGCCTGTACGACTCCGCATCGAACCTCATCGATGAAGTCTACACCACGACCGGCATGCGCTCGCTCTCATGGAGCAACTCCGACAGCACCTTCCGCCTCAACAATCGTCCCTACTTCCACGCTCTCTTCCTCGACCAGGGCTATTGGCCAGATACATTCATGACCCCTCCCTCCTCTGGCGCACTCAAGCAGGACATCATTCTCAGCAAGCGCATGGGCTTCAACGGATGCCGCAAGCACCAAAAAGTCGAAGACCCACGCTTTCTATACTGGGCTGATCGTCTGGGCTTTCTAGTCTGGGGCGAAATGGCAAACGCATATGCTTTCAGCCCGGAATACGTATCGCGCTTCGATCAAGAATGGCGCGAGGCCGTGATGCGCGATATCAACCATCCAAGCATCGTGGCATGGACGCCGGTGAACGAGAGCTGGGCGTATCCGGATCTGGCGCATAATGTGCAGCAAAGACAGCATGTCAGGAGTTTGTATTACGCGACAAAAGTGCTGGATCCGACGAGGCCGGTGAATGATAATTGTGGGTGGGAACATGTTAAGACGGATTTGAGCACGTTTCATGACTATGCGGATGGAGAGAAGTTGACTGAGACGTGCAATTCAATGGAAGGAATTCTAGGAGAGCATGGTGGACGGCCGATGTTTCTGGCTGGTGTGGAGGGGGACGAGGGATCGGAGCATGTGAGTGGTGCGCCGGTTCTGTGTACGGAGTTTGGAGGCGTGAACATCGCGCGTTCAAAGGCAGGAGATGGGGAGCGGGAGTGGGGATACACGACTGCTACGGATCCAAAGGATTTACTGAAGCGGATTGAGAAGATGATGACGGGAATAGTGGATGGAGGCCATATTTGTGGCTTCGTATATACTCAGCTCACAGACATTGAGCAGGAAGTCAACGGGCTGTATACCATTGACAGGGAAGAAAAGCTGGATGCTGCGGAAGTCAAGAGGATTGTTGATGAGGTGAAGGAAAAGTATCTTGCGAAACACAAATAAAGACTCTGTCTGCAGATCATTCATGGGCCTGTAGAATCAGATGTCTTTCGGGCCAGATGGAGGCAGAGTGTGGTCAAAGATAGTTGAGAGAATATCGGAATGTATTTATGGCTCCTAGCTGGTGTCGTCGTTTGTATATTTGAGGCGCAAGCGAGTCTCAAAGTCAGCTCGGAATCCGATGTCCGCCAGCTTGCGTTACATGTACAGTGCTAAGATCGTGCTCTTCATCTCGCCAAACAGCAGCGTGCCCTTGAGCATCCTGGTTTGGAGAGATTGAGACTTAGTCAGATCTTACTCTGCATTATCAGAATAAAACCGGAATGTCCCCGAACCTCGATGCCGATCCAGACAGCCACTTTGATGAACGGAAAGTTGTCGACTAACAGATGCAAGGAAAAGGGTATCGTCCGTAAGAGAGAACCACGCAACTCCAAAGCAATGCAGATGATAATGCGCTTCAATGCAAATCGGGACCGCCATAATGCAAAACACGCCTGAAATCTCTGTCTCCCTCCACGACTCGTCGTGGCTCGCCTCTCATTGAGAGGTGGTCACGAACTGGCGGAGCATGCCTCTCGTACATGCCACTGCTAGGCATGTACGGCCGAGGCGGCTCGCCATGATATACTTCATATGGTGGTGGACCTCTCGCGTCGCGCGGTGGCGATCGACGAGGTGGAACAGGAACATACGAAAGACCGCTAGACTCTGCAACGGCGCGTGAATACACTGGCAAATCGCTTCTGTTCTCTCTGTAAACGGGTCGATGTGGACTACTTGTTAGATCAATGACAGGTTGTGGAGGGTGGGCCATGGGGTGGTAAGTTTCCCGTGGTTGCAAATGGCTTGCGTTGGCTATGCGTGGCATCTGGCCTGGTGGGGCAGGAGGTGCCGTCTCATTCTCATAGTATACCGGTCTTGGTCGTTTGGCTTCTTGACTGACGTACTGGCCTCTACTATCCGGATGAGACGGATAAGCCTTCCGCTTCGGCGAGGCCATGCCGGCCTGAACATTTGGTCTCAGGTGTGGGTCAAAAGGACTAGACTGCCGAGTAAGAGGACGTCGCGGAGATGTCAGGTCCACAGTGTCGCGCTCAACCGAAGGAAGTACAATATCCTGGTCTGAAGGGCGCCTTGAGTGTGCTGCTGGCCGATCAGTAGTACTGACTTGTGGTGAGCGCTGAACGAAGTCCCTCTGTGCGTATCTTGACACGGCACGCGGTGGCGGGCCGTGCTGAAGTCGTGGGTGATCACGATCTTCACGAATCGGTTCGAGCTGCCAAAGTCAGTTCCAAATCAAGGGGGATGCGAAGTTACCTAATCGTCGAGCCTCGTCAGTACGATAGTCTATGAACTCACATGATAAAGTTGCCCATCGATCTCCTGGACCAGAGCTTGTGGACCAGTTGTGGTAGGTCGAGAGGCGGCAGGCCGTGTTCGTCTTGAATCGTCAGCAGTCATGTGCATGTCGCTCATGAGAACGTACGGGTCTACGGGTCTGCTATGCGCCGTGCCGAACGAGTCGCCTCGGGCTTGTGTTCGGACTCCTGCTGGAGACGCGTACGTATGGGCTTGCGTGGCAGCTGGATACGACACTGGCTGCCTAAAAGTCGGCGTCGCTGGCTGTTCGTGATGATAAGCAGTGTACGGCTGAACAACGATTGTCCTTCTCGGCATCCGCCCTGATCTGTGCGCGTCCATGCGTGCATAGTCGATGTGCCTGTCGGGCTGAAGATCGCGTGCAGTCGCACGGCTAGACACGATTTCCATGCTCTGCTCGCGCTCATCTGGAGTTGAGAGCGAGCCCTCATCGCTAGACTCTTCGTCATCATCTAGCACGATGACTTCTCGGAAGGTCTCCTCGATTTCATTGCTCTGCTCTCCGGTCTCGTCACGCCATTCCTTTAGTTTGGCGAGGGAAACATGTTCGACTTGCTGCCGCGCTTGCATCCAGGAACCAGTCTTCAAGATTTTATCGTAGTCGGTGTACATATGTCGAATGTGGGCTACAACGGCAAGCTGTACTCTGCGAGCCAAGGACAACTCTTTAGCGTTGCCAACCCTGTTGGTTCCCTACTCCTATTAGGAAGCTTCCAAAAATCTACTGGACTCAAGTTACCTCTTCAAAAGCGTGGTTTACGATGGACGTAAGGTCTGCCTCGGGAATTTTGGGAAACATTTCACGCACTGCACCGCTGGTGTGCTCCTTGGACTCTTTCTCCGTTGCCGGGCGTCCGTGAAGGGCCTGCCGCGAGGAATAGTCCTCCACACGCTGAGCAATCCAGTTTGTCCTATCCCGTGATTTGTCTTTGCGGAGACCGTGCGACTCGTCGTAGATGTAGCCAAACTTGCTACAAGCTAAGTTTACGATTTCAAGAGGGAAATGATGGCCGACACGGTGGACGTGATGCGATAGTTTCTCGGGATCGGCGTGCATTCTATTCTTAGGCTTTGCCTGCGAGACTGTCAATGGGTATTCTTCCTTGGGCGGACGCGTGATCACGGACCGAAACGATGTGCACATCGAGGTTGCGCTGCCGGCACTGCTCTTTGCACCATTCTGTGAATTCTGGGTGCCCGGCTGGGATGAATCCAAATCCTTTGGGCGCATTGGAGGCATAACTCAACTAGCATATGGTTAGTTGTGGACGACGTAAGGAACCCCCGGCAACGGACAATGGAGTGAAGCTTCTTCTTCTCCTGGGTGACAGCCTCCAGGACGATTTTGTACGGTTTCTTCTTCTTCACAGCTGCGCGCTGCTGATCATGTGCAGTGCCGCGCTGCGGGCGCGTATGATGGACTCTTGTCATGTTGTGTACAGACTGCGCGTCTCATGGAGCCCAAGCTGAACCTTGTAGTTGACTGCGCAATAGCTGTTTCTGTGGTTAGTGATTAGCGACGGGCTCGCTGCGTCTATGGACGATCGCAGCTGATCGAGAATGCCTAATGAGTGCCTACAGGCCCCGGTCGCTGGTAATACGAGCAGGCGGGGCGTTGGTGATGAAGTGAAGCGGAAGGGCTCGCCCACGCCCATGAGGTGACGGCGCTTACCTACGCTAGGCTTTACGATTTTCCGGCGCTCCAGTCCAATCATGGCCTGGTGATGCTCCTACATCACGTCTGGCGACCATGTCGCGCGAGGCTATCATTCACGCGTACAGGCATTTGTACCGCCATGGTTTGAGAGCGGTACAGTTCTCGAAGCCCGCGCGGTACACGTTGCGCGATCGCATGCGCCTAGCCTTCCGTAAGGGTGACACAGCCGACTTTGCGCCGGCCAAGATTGAGAACACGGTCGAGTTCTTGCAGTATGCTACAAGGGAAAATGGACTTGAACACAAGATAGTCAAGAATCTCCTGTTCGTATGGTGGGTACAGGAGAGGGGCGGCCGCGCTAGGCATACATCCAAGGTGCCGTCAGTGGGCTACTTTTCGTGTGCAGTCGCATTGCGCTGACGACTTTACAGAACGCGCGAGGAAGTCGAGATCAAGACGACCGCATACGATACGTTCAACCATAACATTAGAATGCTGAACGAAAGCATGGGCCTGTGCCTTCCATCCATGACTGTTCGCGACCCCAATTGATCGTCGTAGCCACACCCAAACGCCGTTCGCTATGGAGGAAGACAGAGGGCAGACATCTCGAAAATGGTGCCACTCCTGTGGGGGGGAAGGTTCATTGCAAGAAGCCGGGCTCACATAAAGTCGTCCAGGAAGTTCTCGTCGCGGTCCTGATTGCTGGACTCGGCGAGGTTGTCTTCGGTGAAGATATCGTCGTATGCATGATCTCTCCGCCAGGCAAGCTCTTTGCGCTCTTTGGCAACGCGAGCTTCCTCCTTTCGCTACAGTGGGTCAGCGATGGTGATCAAGACACACGCGGAATGTCGAACGTCAGATTATTAGGATGGACAATGGAGAGCCACTCGAGCCTTATCAAAGCCGAGTGTGCCCATGTAGATCCAGAGGACCACAACAAGAATGACGTTGTAGAAGGGAAGATGGAATAATATGACTCACCCTTGCTTGCTGTGCCTCTCGATCCCTTCTCCCCAATTCCTTCAACCTCGCCTCCTTCTCTTCTCTCAGGTCTGGAAACTTCTCCACCTTCGTCTTGTTCAATCGATTCACAATCGGATTCTCCCTCTTCTCCACGTGTATCCGCTTGACCTGAACCCACCATCAATTAGCAACACCGCCCTCGCCAAAACTCTAGTACTCATTGCGCTTCCACTTCAATGACGTAAACTCACCTTCCTCTGATCCTTGAATCCCACCTGCCCCACCGCCATACTCCCATCCTTTTTCAAGTTTGACCAAGGCGTATAAACAATCGTGACATTATCCTTCTTATTGCCCTCGATACTGTTCGCCTTGGTTAATTGTGCGCAATCAATCAGTAAATTCTTGTCCATCTCTTCCCAGCTTTGGCCTTCTGGCAGGCGCACGTAAATATGCGCAGAGGACAGATTGTCGGCATGGAACCAGACGTCTTCCTCCCAACCGTGTTTGATGAGTTCTTCATCTTGAATAGAGTTTTAGTCCCGGGTGTAAGATGGGGCGGAGTAAAAAACACTGACTTTCGACTTTGTCTTTGCCGACGTATACGAAGGCTGCAGGGGACGTGGTGTTTGAGGAGAAGTAGTACACCATTTTGGTCGTTGGGATATGTAGGACTAGAGAGCGAATCAGGACAGTTGGGTGGTGTGAAATTCAGGTGCACGTGTGGGGTTACGCTAGCGGGGTAAAATGGTCACAGCCTCCGGGTCGTCCACTTACACTCACACCTTTCACAAACAATCTTGCACACTATTTTGAGTCGCGCAACTACGCTCCGAAAAAAAGATCGCTTGAGATTTTACACACGAACAAGGTGAAAGATATGCCTTTACTTTGCTCCCCTCTTATCTAGCAGCGCATCCTGGCTGTCCAGCTCCTCTCCTGGCGCAGCCTCCACATCATGATTTCCAGCACCATGCTTTAAGCTGTCTAACGGATTATCCTGCCTCGCATGCTTCGCATACCTGTCATGCCCCTTTGCTCTTGGGTCAAAGCCCGCATCGTCTAGGTTCTTCTTCTCGATATTCGAAGTGAGTTGGTCACCAGTACCAGTCAGGATCTCGCCGGTCTGGCCGCGGTCATTCACACTGCGCGGAATGTCAAACGCATTATCTGCCGCGTGCGCTGGATTGGCGTGGGCTTGGTCTGCTGGTACATCGACTTGGTCGGGCCGAGGGACGCTTGGGATCTGGGTGTTTGTTAAAATTTACCCGTTTAGAGAGTGATGGTGCCAGGCACAGGTGACGCGTACTAGTCTTTGCTTGCCGGCGTCTCCCGGAATAGTCGTCCCTTCAGCGGCCATATCCTCAAGTCTTCCTCCTTGGTGCGGATCTGTGGTCATCCTGGCGTTGGTATTGAATAAATGAGTATCTGCTTTGATATCACAAGGTGTATCACTTTGTTAAGCACGTTCAAAGTGCTCTTTATTGCCAGCATCTAAAATCAAGAGCATTTTTGTAGTCCATCAGAGCCGCGTTGTCATCAATGCAACAGTTTAACGTCATCATTAAAACAATGGTGATGTCAAGATCGAGGATGTCGAGATGAAGTATGGCCAATACCCGATTCAGGGTCTGGCACGGGCCACGCAGACTGAAAGAGGGGCTGCCGCCAAGTACATTCACGTGCAGACGGGAATGTCGCGTATGCGTGCATCGATTCAGCTACGCGTTCTCAAAAGACCAACATCGGAAACCGACGTCCAAGAGTACAAGCACCAAGCTGACACTTGCGGTCCGACAATCGCTATGCCTGCCGAACAAGGTGCAGCCGACGCGCGTCGCAGAGCAGCCCGCGAAGTCATCGACATTCTCCATGAAATCGCGACGTTGCTTGTATGCGGACACACTCCAGACCCGCCGTTCTTGTAATTAACCACCCTCTAGAACACGCATCTCGACCGCCAACAACTCTCCTACTGCGTCTCGCTGATTGAAAACGGCGCAAATCCAGAAGCTCTGGCGGTAAGTCAAACTCATGCTCGTTCGAGGCACAGTCCAGCGGTTCCGCAGCAACCTACCGCGCGGTACGGTCGCGAGGCAGATTGCGCTGATTGTAGAGGTGTGTTGCTAATTTTGCATCCGTGTGGCACAGAAAGTCATACAGCAGCTGCGCGAAGAGTACCCAGCCTCATCAGACGGCGAAGCATCAGATGGCGCGCGCTGAATTAAAGCGGAGTCCGAAACCTTTGAGTGTCGGTGCGGGCGCGTGGAAGAACTTGGCTACCGCGCCGTAATACGCAGCCGTGTTGAAGGGGGAATAGTTGTGGCTGGGTGTTCAATAATCAATCGAGACACGGAAGGTCAAGGATAGGCTCGATCTCTGGTGTTGATTCCTGCTGCGGAACATCCCATATCCACCCGACGGGCGGGCACTTGGCATGCATCACTCGCGGAAAGCTTAGGAGGAGAAGTGCGCGATCGCGATGGAGGGGTAAGTACACGCGGGGGTACAACCGGCCGTAAGCTCGTCTCGCCATAATCTGCCAAGTTGTTGCTATCAACATCATGCACCGTTATCAGTCTCATCCCAGGGATATACAAATCCATGTTATCGCGCCATCGCACATTTCCTTTCCGCCTGAAGTGCTTTGGTGCTGGCGTTGGTGGACATTCAGCTGTGGTGGAGAGCGCATAGCCAAGTAAACAGCCGGCGACGCGGCAAACTAATTAATTCGCAATCTATCCGAGTGTTGGTAGCGACTCGGAGTTTGAAAGTTTGGAAATGTGGCACATCACCAGGTTCACGGGTATATGCAACTAAGCGACTAGTAGTCTAGGTGATATCGTCATGGGACGTCAACTTCAGCCGTATCTAACATCATGTGCGATAGCACAACGCGCGAATCGCAGCGCAGGAATGCAGGACAAAATGATATCGATAGCGATCGAATCGATAGGGGTATCTTTGAAACGAATGAGGGAATTGGGTATCTTCCAAAGGAAATTCGTGGCAGAGACGAAATGGAAAGCAAAACGCCAATAAATCCTCGAGTGAAACGGTCCGTCTATCTGCTGCCCCAGGTTGGCGAGCCTTGTCGTTGACGAAAGTTGCCCTTCTCGTCGGCGACTTTCTTAAGAGCCTTTTCGGCTTTGATTTCTTGCTTGTCGAGGAAGCCGTTGAAGACTGTTGGGAGAATGCGCTTGGAGTCTAGAAAGTGTCAGTGTTTGAAATAATGTGCATAATGTGAACGAAACTCACTGGCATGGTCGGCGTCAAAGATAATGCCATCAGCGCCCTTCTCTCCAGCAACCTTGACAGCTTCTTCGAGCAGACTTTGGCCAACACCCTTTCCTCGGTACTTCAGCTTGACAGTCCACCCGCGGATGACTGCCTTGCCTCTCCTCCTCCTGCCTCGCTTCTTTGCGGCGTCATTATCTGCCCAGCCAAGAACCAGTGCACCGATGATGTCCTCACCCCACTTGACCACCAGCACCCTGTCATCCCCAAGCCAATCCATGTTGACGTCTTCTGCGAGACCGATGTAGCCGCCAGTCATCCACCGGATGAAGATCAAGAAGCTCATAGTGATACCTCCGACAGTGGTTGCCGCAACAAGCCATTCCTCGTAAGCCGCCATGGTCCATTGAATCGCAATAGCAGCAACGAGGGCGAAGGTCGCAAGTGTAATCGGGTGGAAAATGAGCATCTTGCTAGAGACCTGCCGCTGCTGAGCGACAGAGTCGGCAACTAATCGCAATCCTTCAATTCGGTCGTCTTCAGTCTCGGCAGTGTAGGTGGACAGCTGTGGGAGGCCATCAGCGGCAGGCTTAGCAGGCGCAGATGGTTCGGTCGATGACATGATTTCAGTTTCGGCAGGCGAAGGGTACGGATTATGCGGTGCGGGCAGTGTTGAGAATGTAAGGGGTGTTGGTGGTAAAGGCTGTAGCGAATAGCCGTTGTGACGGAAAGTTGTTGGTGTGGCCAAGGGCGACGGGCAATCGGGGTCGATTCTCAAATTCGCGCTTAGACTGGTGAGAAATGCTGGTACAATGTGTTAGTGACCGCTTCACTCCAAACCGACATGTTGTTGGTGTGCTTGATGTTGTGCCTCAGGTCACACGACCACCACCCGAAAGAAGTAATAACATACCAGCGCTGGTCCTGAACCCTGGCAATGAAGGAATCGCCGGAATCGTCTTCTCAATGCCTGAATAATGATTCACAATCACGGTTGGCTCTCCTAGAAAATGTCGTTGCGGAAAGGCTTGTGGTCCAGTTGGTACGACCAACTTGCTTGCACTCGGAGGAAGTTGGCGACGCATTGTTCCTTATAAACACCAGGGTCGAAAAATTACATAAACAGTCGGAGATACGGGGGATTCGGGCCAGCCTAGAACGGAACAGAGCACAACAAAGAGGAAATTATTAAGTTAAATGGAGGCAAGCTTGAGAAGAATTTGTGCGTATGGGTTAGGCAGGAAACAAAGGTGCCAGTAGACCAGAATATGAGGCACTGGTGGGAGAACGTGCGTCTAAGTATTGGCTCTCGGCCAAGCCTTGAGTGTGCATCGACGGCGGCGCTGGGGCTTTTCGCTGGGGCCATGTTCTGTCGTCAAGGCTTGCCGGGGGCTTGCAGACGAAAAGGCGCGATCTTCACAGGCCCTTATCCGCGCCGCTTCGCTGCAAGAGCTGGTTTGGTATCTTTGATTGGTTGCACACCGCACTGAGATAAGAGCCTGTGCTGCTGCACGACAACCCAGACCGATCCATACAGAAGGCCTCACGCCCCGGCGGTGGATAGAGAGCAATGCATGGATGCCAGACTTTGCAGGCTTGACGTGTTGGTTGGGAGTCATTTCTTTGGCCATGGGTTGCTCGCCCACATGCACTCTTCGGACACACTTGAGAAAAGTCTGGTTCTGTTACCTACTTTGGCCGCGATCTGCCTTGCTGCATCACACCGCAGTCATGCCCGGATGATGCCGATGGGTAGTAGGCCAGAATAAGCCCGTCAATCTGTCATGATGACAGCCGTCAACCTCGCATCCACACAGCTGTGCCCCAGCAAATAAAGAACGCTGCATCTGGCCATAACCTCAGCTGGCGAAACGCGGGCAAGCGCAAGCGAGTGACAAGACAATCCTTCTGAGCTCAAGCTGACCCCTCCCCGCCTGATTTAACTCAAACACGCGCTCCACTGCATAGCTGAATACGAATGGCCAGAACGTGAAACGAACTACTGTACAAACACCACACGCTGTTCGTCTCACAACCCTGCACCGCCCAGAGCAGCTCTTTTTGACGCCATTGCGACCCCACATAACGAGCATATTTTCTTGCGCACACATATCCGCATAAAAGTCTTCACAATTGATTAATTATTGAGCCTCGCCTCGCCTCGTCGCCATCTACCGCGCCGCTACAATGCGGCACCGTGCCTCTTACCAAAACTAAACGATTCGCGAAATTAGCATCAGGATTCGTGGCTTATTGTTACCACGGCAAACCAACGGCCTCTAAGCACATCCAATACACTATCCCGATCTAGATCTCAAGACAGTACGGAGTAGCTCAATCATCTTCGCGTTTTCGTGAGAAAGTTCTTAAAACTGCAAACGCGTCTTCCCCAGGCGCGTCACCAGCCCGCATTCAAGCTCGGACACCACCCCGTTTTGCTTAACAGTTTGACACCCATGCGCTTAACCTGAGGCAATCCTTCTCTCTCCACGCGTTTTCGCATTTTTCTCCAACGCACCAACCACATGCCACGCATCAGCGTCTTACGTGTGATGCTCCACCCAATGACGCCTGTGTGCATTAGAAAACACATGTGTTCCACCAATGCGACCTGCGAGGCAGTTTTCCTTATGCAACGACAGACGATCGCACGTTTGATGTGCTGGGTATAGTACAGCAGGTCTGGATTATGCACGGGTTGAAAGTCGATGTTGAAACGGACACGGGTGGGAGATGTTTCGACGGGTGCAGTTCGTTAGTTCGCGTGTTTCGTGGCCTGGATTGGTGGCGGCATGGGGTTGGGGGGTTAAGCGAAGGGGGAATATTGGCCGAGGTAGACCTCGGGATTGATCGTTTTTTGGTCCAGGTACCTATGACTTGTTCCGGAAGATTTCTGCTCGGGTAACTATCGAAGGCTTTTATTCCTAAAGTGTACTGGTGGTCACGAGGACAAGGGCGGCATGAAAGATTTGCGGATTTTATAGTACTTGTGGTGCAAGTGGTGAGAATTTCCGTTGACGATCTTTCCTCATGAGCAGATGCTGGTCGTGGAAGGCGCGCTTGAAGAATTATGTGCTGCATATTCCTTGCTACAGTCTCCAAGTCTTAGACACCATGTTATGCACAGCATGGAAGTCGCATTTTTTCATGTTTGGGAGTAATTGAAATGGTGTATCTATATACTCCATGAACGACTCCTTCCATTAACCATACCTTCAGAGCTCACGCATGAGGACATAGATTAACAATCAAGGATCGCAAGCAAACCGTATTGGACCTTGTTTGACTTTTCATTACATACAAACGTATCAAGTATTTACATCAAGCCTTTCACTGTCTCCTACTGATCATCAACACTCGTCCGCTCCTCCCTCATACATCCAAGCGTTGCATTTACATTCTTTCGCAATCACTCTACATTACAAAAGCGTTACCAAGTGCGAATTGATGGTAGGAAGAGAGCCACCCGCCTGTCTAATTTGAATGAAACAACGTCCGAAGACGCGCCTGCCTTAACGCCAGTACGCCAATGTGCTGAATATGAATAAGTGATGAAGCCCCAGTCGAAAGCCGGCGCGCGAACCTGTACAGTAGCATAAGGGCCGGCATTCTGCTTTGCAAAAAAGGCGGCTTGGCAAGGTGATCTAACAATCACTACCGACTTGATCAAAAGCTCACTTTGCGCGGCTAAGTGCCGGGTGGCAGCCTGAAACTCATGTCGATCGAGCTACATCGCAGTGTGCAGAAAAGTCTCAGCATTGAGATCACTTCTTCTGTTGCGTATTGGGAGCTGATGCGGCACCTGCGCCAGGCTCTAGAGTGTGCACATGATTGTCGCAGTGAATCACGGCGCCTCCCTCCTCTTGCGAGCAGACCTGACTGCCAGTGACCCACTTGTCCTCGATAATTTCATCAAGCGTGGCACGCTTTTTGGGGTCGACTTCCAGCATTCTGCCAATGATATGCCTACTCTCTCGTGGCAGCAAACGGAGCAGTCGCCAAGGCCCCTTAATGACTTGAGGTGGCTGACCGCTACTTGACGAGGCTGAACCTCGATGGTCTTGTTCCCCGGACTGATGACGTGAAGTTGGTTCAGATTGAGACCCGTTGTGGGCTTCATGCGGCAGATCCGAAGCTGATTTCGATGGTCCAGTGATTGACCTGGGTCCATCATTTGGAGGTGACACGAAAAGTTTGTAAGAATTGTCCGAAATGCGTGGGGCCTTCCATGGAAAGCGTCGTAGGGTCATACAGCAGAAGATGATTGCCAGGGACCAGATATCGGTTGGCTGTGGGTCGTACTTGGAGAGGTCGTAGACTTCGGGTGCCAGATAAGGATCTGATCCGACGATGCCTATGTTTGATCAGCGACTGCGGACTGGCGAATTGACGGTTTGAACTTACCACTTGCAAGGACGACCTCGTCTTCGAAAGGATAGCGGAAGACAGCGGCGCTTCCAAAGTCGATGATCTTCATAATGCCGTGCTCATTAACAACGACATTGTCGAGTTTGAGATCGCGATGTGCCAAGCCCATGTTGTGGAGGTAAGTCACTCCATTCAATATCTGGAGCGTGCAGCAAGTCACCTCCTCACGACTCATCTTGCCAGTCATGACAATGGCGAAAAGGTCGAATGGAGCGTACTCCATGACCACAAAATAGCTGCCTTTCTCGTTGACCAAGTCCATGGTTTCGATGATATTGCCATGGTGCAGTGTCGATCCTATGCAGAACTCGGATGTGACCTTCTTGTTGTAATCCTTCTCCGACTCATAGGAATGTCGTGCGCGGAACTGCTTCACTGCAAAAGTCACGCCGTCACTGCTCCGCTTCATCAGCCGGACCGAGCCGCCAGCGCCTGATCCCAACACTTTTCCGAATTTGCCATACTTGCTCTGGAGACCGTGATCATCCGCGAAGGGCACGCTAATCGATCCACCACCGGTTAAGGGTGGAGTCATAGTGCCGGACTTGCTCGATTTGCTGTGCTTCTCTCGCTTCATGGACGGAGCTGGCGATTGAGGGCGCTTATCCTTATCCTTGTCCTTGGACCTGTGTCCAATTTTGAAGAAGCGCTTGAGCTCAGACATGGATCCATGGTGGTGCTTGTTGCCGACAGCGGCCTTCATTGAATCACTTGCTGCATCAGCCGAGTTGTGGCGGCTCGATGCCTTGCTGTTGTTGCCAAAGAAGCTCGACCGCTTGCTATCTTCCTTGTCGGACGCGCTTCCCTTTGATCGGGGCAGAAGTGATGACGATGATGGCGGCTGACTTTGTCGCCCGTCTGGACCACCGAATATGTATCTGGCTTCGACTGAATCCAGATTCCGGGCTTGAGCTGCGCGCTTCGACCGGGTATATGGGTTCTCTGACAGCGGGGTCTGAGGCCTGCTGACCGAAGCTGGCGTAGAAATCCCAGGCGTACGTTCTCCGCCTGATCCGGAAGGGCTGACATCGCGCGAGACTGGCAACGAGTCACCTGATGGTCCGACAGTGAAAGCGGGCCCATGTTTTGGGTGAGGCTGAACCACACCTGGAACGTCAGATACCGAGGACGGTCGTGGTCGCGGGGAGGCTCTCGGAGAAGCCGGAACAGCCAGCGATCGATTACTCTGATCCGAACTCTGAACAGACGAGTCCATTGATGTTGGCGGAGGCTCATGCGGAGGTGAGACCTGCGGGGTCATCATGGCGGGGTCGCTTGGGCGCTTCCTGTGTTCTTCTGCGCTGGCCTTGTCCTCGCGCGAGGAGGTACCCGCGGGCGTAAGTGGCGGCGAGTGCATGGCGGACGTGGCACTGGCGCCAATGGAGGAACGATGGTAGGAGTGACCTGAGGGAGTGCGTGATGCGGGTGAAGGGGATGGAGCCTTGTATGTGTTAGCTGAGTGCCATTGATCATGTGTCTGACTGGCTGCTTACTCGTGAGGGCGGGAGTGAGACAGGTTCAAAGGAGAAGTTCTCCATTCGCTTGGCCTGACAGCGAGACTTCTGAAGGGTCGACGATAGATTGCGAAGCTCCTCTTCTGCGCCGGGGCTCAATGGCCCTTCGCGATGCTCCTTGCCGGTGCTGGTGAGCTTTGATATGATGTCGACAGCCTTCTCGGGCTCAATTTCCTCGTTGACATCGCTGAAGCGCACCGACTGCTCTGGGGCGGTGGACGCCATGGTGTGTGGTAGATGCAGGCAGCTGTGACAGAGCAGCTCTGTCAGCGCTGGCGATGACGAAAGAGCTCAAGTGCTAGGTTGGGTAGTCCGCGCTAAGAGAAGATGCGAGGTCAAGCTCTACGAAGTACCACAGTTGATCGTCCAAGCACAGCTCAATCGGAGCCGTCGGAGTCCTCGGAATCAGCCAAGACGACTAAGCCGGTTGCTGCGCGCCTGGAGAGACAATATTCGTGCGAGATTCTGGAGTGTCTGGCTACCATGCGCTCATCGTCATGTGGAATAAGAATGCCCCGCGTCACCGAAGTATGCGCGAGTAGCACCGAGAATGCGCGGAACAGCCGGCTGGGTCGTACGGGCCCTGGACTGATCGCGGACGAAGATGTGAAGCGTGCAGGAAGCGGGCTCGTGAAGCAGATGAGTGTGCCAGGACGATCGGCCGCGGGGTTGGCGGGTTGATATCAGAGTTCGATGTCCGGATTGCTGCTTTGGTTGGTGCTATTCCGAGAGCGTCTAGGTGCCGAATGCCGCGACTTCCCGCATCATCACTCTTGTCCATCTGCACAGCGCCCCAGTTTGAGCCTCAATCCACACCACCTGCATCTTACCAGCATACTCCAACCCCGTGCTCTCTGTCCCGCTTCGTTGATACCCCGTCGTTGCTTGCAGTGCAGGCCCCTCGACCATCGCCACTTCGCCCCAACCTTCTATACCGCCTCTTCTTGTTGAGCAGAGACTTTTTAAGAGTTTTTCTTCCAATCAGGACCTGTGACCGCAGATAACTGACGCGCAATTTTTGGATAGTGCCACGGCGCACCCGTACAATGTTTAATTGGGCCAAGTCAACGTGAGTGCATCCTTCCCACGTGCTCGCGCGACAGTCGCTCCCGCGTGTGCACGCGTTTGCACTCCGCTCACACGCCACTAGGTTGGCTGCCGTCGCTGGCACCCAGGAGCCCGAGTATGGCCCGGATGCCATCCAGCCTGTTGGAAAGAAGCCAGGCGAGCCTGCATACACGGAGCTGACCAAGAAGGACCTCAAATGGTCTGCCTTGGAGTACACCAATGTGGAGTCACAGACCTTTTACCTCTTCACCGAGACTGGTCATCTCGGCTTCTTGCAGCTGATTTACAACAACATTGCGTAAGAAGATCTAGGCATGTAAACATGGTCGGTGCTGACAGTTTGCAGTGGCATGCGAACGACCGTGCAGTTCAACTGCAAGGTATTCTATCCAAACAACGAGAAGCCCGCGCTGTGGGCTAGCGATCCTCTCAGCAACTACGGTTTCGATGAGGAGCAGCACTCCTTCTACGCGGACGGCGTGTCCATTGAGCTCTCGGAGGATGGCACTTTCTACACAATCAAGGCGGCGGTCAACGATGGCAGCATGGTCAATGTCAAATTTACCAGATCTGCGCCCGGGTTTATGGGCGGCAAGGACGGCACAAGCAACTACGGCACCGACCCCAAGGCGCCGTGGGGCTCAATGCACCACCACTTTTGGCCCAGAGCTGACGTCGAGGGCACGATCATCACCAAGGAGGGCGAGCTCAACGTCAAGGGCCGGGGCATGTTCAGCCATGCCCTGCAGGGAATGAAGCCGCATCATGCTGGTGAGCACCAAGTGTTTTGCAACCGGCGTACTCTTACTGACTAGTCTAGCTTCGCGATGGAACTTTGTAAATTTCCAGTCGCCGTCTTACTCGGCGATCCTGATGGAGTTCACTACACCGGCCTCCTACGCTTCGACCATCGTGCGAGTTAGTGGTATTGCTACAGACGGCAAACTACTCTTCGCTGGCACTGATGGAGAAGTCAAGCACACTGCAACGAAACAGGATTCAGACAACGATTGGCCGGAGCCTACTTCCGCGACCTACCACTGGACTGGCAAGACTGCGGATGGCAAGGACGTCACGGCTGATCTGGAGGGCGCTCTAGGAAACAAGTACGACCGCGTAGACGTCATGGCAGAAGTGCCTGGCTTCATTAAAGCCATCGTCGCGACCGCAGCAGGCACTAAGCCCTACATCTACCAGTATGCGCCAAAGATGACTATCAAGGTGAAGGTCGGCGACGAGATCAAGGAGGAAGAGGGAACCCTGTTCACCGAGGCGACCTTCATCTCGTAAATGTTTGGATACCAACATGCACTCTCATGAATACCCTAGTCCTAATAATGATAGCCAGGACTGGTTCCTGAAACCTAATGAATAACGTTCATGTCCGTATCTCATGCCTACTATCGAAATTCTTGACGTTCTAATCATGCCGAGCAAAACGACAAATCAGGATTGCTTATCAAGACGTGTATATAAGCACCAAGACCTACCCTGCAGCAGCTCCTCCTCACTACCCCGCACTCATCTCACCACGCATGACACCGCGTCGAAGCACAAACGCGTCTACGCGCCTGAAGTAGGGTAACAAGACCTGGTCCGTGCCCTGCTCTCAAACACCGCCACAACACTCTGAAGCAATCACTCAACAACAACAACTCGACCTCAATACAAACGCAAACATGGTTCAAGAACGACCTCGCCAATTTGGCGGCACGCAGCGCTTCGGAGGTCCTTCACGTCCAGGTTTCGCCCGCCCCGCAGCTTCCGCAACAGTCTCAGCCTCGCCGGCATCTCAAAGCCGGGCGCAGCAACTTGGTCTGGGATTGGGTAAAGGCAGTGGTGGTTTGGGAAAGGGCAAGGGAAATGGTCTCAAAAGGCATATGTAAGTGAGAAGAAGGGATTGTGGGGTGTGAGAGCCTAGATTTGACTGAACGAATGCAGGAAGATACAGCGAGATACCATCTATGGCGTTACGAAAGGCGACATCAGGTGAGTTACTTCTTTTGAACTCGGAGGGAGAATTGTGAACGGAGTTTCGCACTTGACTGCAGGTCTACTTGACGGGGTTCCCGCTTCAACAGTGCACCATAGATCAGAAGAGCAGGGCTTATGATCGCTCCGGACTCTATCGCGTTGAAATGGCAATAACACTTGCGCTATGTCATTTTGCTAACCAATTCGATAGACGACTAGCTCGCCGCGGTGGTGTCAAGCGTATCGCTGCGACCATCTACGATGATATCCGGCAAGCACTTAAGGATCGTTTGCGCTCGGTGAGTCGATCATGACTGCGTCTTAGGCACCAGCTAACACAGGGCCAGATTCTGAAAGATGCGATCGCTGTCGTAGAGCTTACGGGCCGGAAGACTGTCAGTGTCACCGACATCATCTTCATCCTGAATAGGGTAAGTTGTAACAAGTTCAGCAAGAGGCACCACAGAACTAATGAATGGTACAGCAAGGAAGGCAGCTTTACGGTTTTGACCCGAGCTTCGATGGAAGTCGTCGTTAATGGCCCTCATCGCTTCTGACTTGCGTTTGAGGCCCTGATGCATGCCTGGTACTGACAAGGGCTGATGGTTATGACTATACGACGTGTGGCGTTCGGGATTCTTGATATTAGCGACTCAATCTTCCCGATGCATGAGCGAGTGGATTTGAATAATGCAGATGCGGCAGTGCCGCTTTACATACTACGGGATATTCCGGGCTCCGGCGTTGAAGCTGATAGCATGCTAAACTATGCAAACATCACAGCCGATGATTATTGGTGTCATGCTTGCATTTCTCACATCTCACCACCTCTCTACCGCCTTCCTCACCCTTCCCATCACTGCCTCCCACTCTTTCAACGTTTTATCTTCGCCCTCTTCTAACAAGTCGTTGAAGGTAACATCCATATCATCCAGAAAGTACATCATCTGTTCCCTTTCCTTACCTTGCACGCGAGCTCTCGTCCTAAACGTCTGCATATCGCGCACCATAACAAGCACCCGATCCCTCGCAAACTCCAACAACTTCCCCGCAAAACTATACCTCTCCCAACTCATCGGCAACCGCGGCTCAAAAACATATCTCCACCGCACATCTCTAGCCACCCCCCTAGAACTCCCCTCAAACCAAGCCATCAATCGAGCAAACAGTACAAAATCCACTCTTTTCACCCGCGGCACGGTATACACTTCCCCAACCCCACGCGTCGCTTTCCAATGCTCTTCCATCGGCGCATCAAGCAACCACCCATCGGGCGGATACGTGTGCGTTTGCCGTAGCGCCGTCATGATCGTGATTTTCAACCGCGTGTTCCGAGATAAATGTGCACGATGCGAAGGAGGCATGTTTCCCAACCACGCTATTACATGTCCGAAATCGAGATTCTGGACCATGAATTCAAGAGGTGTGAGTGCGTAGTATGCGTACGCTGCTTCGATTCTGATTGCGCGGCAGACGCGCAGAATCGCGGGAGCGTTGTATCGTATTGTGCTGGATGATGGCATGTAGAGTCGAAGTGGGTGCGCTGCGGCGGGTGTTGAGTTGATTATGTAGGAATAGATTTCCAGACGGAGTTCGGTGGGGAGGAGGGAAAGGGGAGAAAGGACGGAGGGGTTGGAGGGTTTGATGGGGTAAAGGTTGGTGGTGCGGGAGATGGTGAGGCGTTGGTTGGTGGTGAGGGTTGAAGGGCGTTTGAGTTTCCTGGGGGTACATGATGGAGTTGATGATTGTTTTGTAGGCGTTGTTGGCCGGATATCGCTGATTGATGGGTGGTGCCTTGATTTAAGGGTTGAGGCTGTGGTGGGCGAGGCGTATCTGGGTGTGCCCATAATGCGTCCTGGTGACTTTCGAAGCCTAGGTTTCCGCTAGCTCATATTATACGGTGCGGAAGGCGCCGAACATTGCCCGGTCTGGACTTAGTTAAGATGTTAAGTGAAAGCGCTGAGCACGTGGTCGCGCGACGCGTCAAAAGTGGGGCCGCGCCACTGCCGTTCCCTCTTTCGACCAAGCACGCTTCTGGCCATGAACACAACCCCAACAGCACAACTGGACATTGATGCTTGACCGGGCCCGCGCAAATGGCGGAAGATATGGAGATTACGACAACGCAACCGCGCGGTACGAAGCGGAAAGGCGATGACAGCTTGCCACTTCCAGCACCACGACGCATCAAAGCCCTCGCACAGGATGTTGTTAACAAAATCGCGGCCGGGGAAATCATTGTCGCGCCGGTGCATGCGCTTAAAGAGTTGATAGAGAATGCTGTTGATGCAGGGTCGACCGCTCTGGAAGTCGTGGTTAAAGACGGTGGGCTGAAGCTACTTCAAATCACCGACAACGGCCACGGCATCGACGTGAGCGACAATCCACCTTATCAACGAATACAGCTAATAAACGTAGAAAGAAGATCTCCCTATTCTCTGTGAGCGCTTCACAACCTCAAAGCTAAAGGCTTTCGAGGATCTCACATCCATCGGTACCTATGGCTTCCGTGGAGAGGCGCTTGCGAGTATCAGCCACATTGCTCATTTGAGAGTCACCACGAGAACAAAAGAATCAAGCTGTGCCTGGGAAGCTCACTATGCAGATGGCAAGCTGGCCAGTCCAAAGCCTGGTCAAAGTGCTGAGCCAAAACCAAAAGCCGGTCGGCCGGGCACGCAGATCACAGTCGAAGACCTTTTCTATAACGTGCCATCCCGCCGCAGAGCATTTCGTTCGTCGAGTGAAGAGTATGCGAAGATCCTCGAACTCGTCGGAAAGTACGCTGTGCACTGTCTGGGAGTTTCTTTCTCGTGCAAGAAGGCTGGAGACAACTCTGGCAGCAGTGTATCCGTACCCGCAGCTGCGACGGTCAAGGACCGTATTCGCCAGCTCCACGGAAGCGCGGTCGCCAACGAGCTTGTCTCGGTCAAGTCCGAAGATCAGCGCTGGGGTTTTAAGTGCGACGGCTGGGTCAGCAATGCGAACTACAGCGCAAAGCGGACTGTCATGCTGCTTTTCATCAACCACCGATCAGTAGATTCGGCCATCATCAAGAAGAGCGTTGAGCAGACGTACGCTACTTACTTGCCTAAGGGCGGCCATCCCTTTTTCTACTTAAGCCTTGAGATCGAGCCAGCACGAGTAGACGTGAATGTTCATCCGACCAAGCGTGAGGTCCATTTTCTGAACGAAGATGAGATCGTGGCTTTGATTTGCGAAGAAATCGCCAGCAGTTTAAGCAAAGTCGATACCAGCAGGTCGTTCATGACCCAATCGCTCTTATCCAATCCGAAAGTCCCCTTCGCAACACCGATGAAGCCCACAGGTCCTGTACCGGACACACCTACCACGAACGATGTCTCGGATCGCAGCGGCTCAAGGGACCCGAGGACGCAAACTCGAAAGCCAAATGAAAATAATCTGGTCAGGACGGATGCATCCGCGCGAAAAATCACATCGATGTTACAGCAGCAGCGCTCGGTGGACGAGCCTGCCAATGAAGATGATGAGATGGAGTATGAGCTCACCGAGAAGGAGCCAATGGCGTGCCGCCTTACATCTATCAAGGAGCTTCGTGCTGAAGTACGAAATGAAATGCACAACGAGCTGACAGACATCATCTCAACACACACCTTCGTTGGCATCGTGGATGAGCAGAAGCGGATAGCAGCCATCCAAGGCGGTGTCAAGCTATTTCTTGTTGACTACGGCATGCTCTGCAATGAGTACTTTTACCAAGTTGGTCTTACGGATTTTGCCAACTATGGTACCATACGCTTTAATCCTCCGCTACCTCTTGAAGATCTGCTCCGAGTGGCAGCGGAACAAGAGCGCAAGAACTCGAGAGATGAAGCAGAATTGTTGGACTGGGATGAAGTCGTAGAAACGGTGAAAGAATTGCTCATTGGGAAAGCTGCATTGCTCCAGGAGTACTTCTCCATGGAAGTTACCGAAGAAGGCGAGTTGTGCTCGATCCCATTGTTGATGAAAGGCTACACGCCTTCTATGGCCAAGCTCCCACAGTTTCTACTTCGACTTGGCCCACATGTCAACTGGAATGAAGAGAAAGGATGCTTCCAAACGCTTCTAAGGGAGCTGGCTTCGTTCTATGTCCCAGAGAGCCTGCCGATATCGCCGTCTACAGCAGATGGTCCAGATAGCAAGGGCAAGGAGAAGCAGGTAGACGAGGAAGAACCGGATATTGCCATGAGGAAAGCGAAGGTGAGGAAGGCCCTTGAGCATGTCATATTTCCGGCTTGCAAAGCAAGACTTGTTGCGACGAAAGGTTTGCTGAAGGGCGTTATGGAGATTGCGAATCTGAAGGGTCTGTATCGCGTCTTCGAGAGATGTTGAATGCCCCCGCCAGGTCCACGCCCTGTCGACATAGGATTATGCCATGAAGCGGAAAGTCTGCTGTATGTAGATTGCAGATCTATTGAGCGACCTTCATGTGACGATCCACACCAATGACATGCTTCGGATATCTTCACTTAAGCGTTGACCTGTCATAAAATTAAACCCGGAGATCGACCGATAATTCTGACTATTTAATGCACGGTAATTAGATCAAGCTCAGAACTATTGCCTGGATCTAGGCTTTGTCCGGGGAGCGGAAAACACCATGACGCGTAGATCTCATCGCGCGCTACGTCATCGCCCTAATGGTGACATGCATCGACAAATATGACAACTCCGAAAACGTCTACTAAAAGCAATGAACGCCATGCATTGCCCAGATGATCTTGTCTTGAATTTTCAGCCTCTGCCGCATCCTCTCCGTCGCTTATCTCATCTCGGTTGCGCTCCTGCTTCACACCCACCATGAAGATCCCAACGGCTCTGCGACGTCCTTTCTATAATAAAAGCGAAATACATCCGGATGGTCCTGATCAAAATGGACAACATGATTCAGAAAATGGGATTGCGAGAATCAAGACAGACAAAGAGACGCATGAGCAACCCGTTGGTTTCTGGCATCCTGAGTTGAGGAAAGTGAGGAACCGCGCGTTTGCAAAATGGACTACTACGACCGCATTCTTGATGGCCTTTATACTAGCAGTCCTTTCCATATACTGGGGTGTGTTCTTCGACGTCCAGAACCGGTTGGATCATCTGGCTATATACGTAGTGGATATGGATGGTGTTGCGCCATTCGACAGCACAGGACATCAACCTCTCATTGGACCCACGATAACAAAACTCGTGGAGCAAACGCTGAGCGAGGGCAAACCGACGCTTGGCTGGAGCATCAGACCTGCATCGGAATTCAACAATGACCCAATGCAAGTCCGCCAAGCAGTCTACGATTTCCACGCATGGGCTGCTATCATCATCAACCCCAATGCGACTGCGATGCTGTATCAGGCGATTGCGACCGGCAACACAAGCTACGAACCCTTAGGTGCCTGCCAGCTGGTCTATCAGGACGCCAGAGATGATACGAATTGGTCCAACTTTATATCACCTGCTATCAGCCCATTCATGACCCAGGCGCAAAGCATGGTCGGCAAGCGATGGGTGGGAATGGTGATGCAGAATGCGAGTGATGCCGGCACGTTATCGAATATCCAGGCAGTACCGCAGGCCATCAATCCAGCCATTGGATTCAGCGAGTACAATCTACGACCCTTCTACCCATACACTGGCATTCCCGCTGTGTCGATTGGTCTGATTTGTAAGTCACGCAGCTACACTTGAACACGCATTCATTAACAGATAATGCAGACCTCATCATCATCTCGTTTTTCAGCTTCTCGTTCTACCTCCCCATCCACATGCAATTCCTCTCTCCCAAAGGCCACCCGCCGCTCAAAGTCCCACAACTCGTCCTCTGGCGCTGGTTTGCCACAATCTCCGCATACTTCATGCTCTCGCTAGCATACAGTCTCGTCTCTCTCGCATTCCAAATCAACTTCAGCACCACCAACCCGGTCACATCGACGACTGAAGTCACGGAAATCGCGTACGGGAATCCCATTTCATACGGACACGGCACGTTCCTCGTATACTGGATGCTGAATTTCTTCGGCATGATTGCGCTCGGCCTTGCTTGCGAGAATATGGCGATGGTGGTTGGGCAGCCATGGATGGGATGTTTCTTGATCTTTTGGGTCATTACGAATGTGTCGACGTCGTTTTATGACATTGAGATCTCGCCCGCTTTCTATCGCTGGGGATACGCGTGGCCACTGCATTCGATCGTGGAGGGGAGCAGATCGATATTGTTTGGATTGCATTCGAGAATTGGGGTGGACTTTGGCATCCTGATTGCATGGGGTGCAGTCAATACGGCGTTCTTCCCTGTGTGCTGCTGGTTTCAGCGATGGAAGAAGGAGAGAGGTGTGCAGGAGTACTGGGGCTGATAAGGCGGGGGGAGAAGTCGCTTTTCACAATAGAATAGTCAAGAGATTGTATCATCGCATCCATAGCGACATATATTACATACTTCAGCTGAACAATTGCCTAATTTGCTTGAAATCACCTAGCCAATCAAATCTTCTAATTTTAGGCACCTGCATCTGCATGCACGATCCTAAAAGCTGCCAAGTGCGTCATTGCTAGACCCTGATATACACGGCTCATCGCAACGTCAACATACACTAACGCGATTTTACTTACTGCGACTACAATATACAATCCTCGTTCACAAATCCTTCTACACACACAAATCCCGATCATCAACCAACTCCACAACAACACCAAAGCAATGGCCTCATCTTCAATAAACTATCCCCTCCTCGCCATCCCGGCATACTACGTCTTCTCCATCCTCCCACACGTCTACGCCAGCGCCATCCTCTCCAACGCCGGGTACAAAGTCAACAACGCAAACCCAAAAGCCTCGTTGAGTCCCGACGCCGTCAAGGGAAAAGTTCCTGATGCAGTGTACGTAACACTTCTCTTATACGGAAAAAACCTACTGGGTACCTAGCCACCTAGGTACATGATTTACATGAATCACATGACTAACCAACCCCCAACTCGTAGATTCCAACAATACCAACGCGCCGAATCCGCACAATCCAACAACGCAGAACAAATGCCCCTCTTCGCCGTCGCCATCCTAGCCAGCTTACTCGCCGAGCGCACGACGGCGACAGGACTCGGTCGCGAAGCGGTGCGCGGCGATGCGACTGGGCTGACGACGTTTGTGGTGTCGTGGTTTGTGGCGCGCGCGGCGTATAATGTGGCGTATGTGGTGATTGCGGATCATGGGAAGAGTTTTGTGAGGAGTGTGTGTTATAGTGTTGCGTCGGGGTTGGCGTTTTGGCAGATTTGGAAGGCGGCGAGTTTGTTGGGTTAAGGAAGGGAGTGTGGAGAGGAAGAAGACTGTTGTTCTGGTGCAAGGGTATTGTAATAGACATTACAGAGGAAGATCGTTTTGTTGATTAAGATCCCATCCTCTTGTTCAACTTTTCTAGGCATTTCATGGCCACTTACACTCCCTCCCCCTCCAAAATCCTCCTCGCTTCCTCCCCCACCGCTCCCACCGTCCTCATCATCAACTGCGGCCCCACACTTATCCTCGCAACCCCAATCGTCTTCAACTCCTGCACGCTCAACCCATCCCCCCTCATCCTAACCAAAATAACATTCAACTTCCCACCCAACTCCTTCGTCGCGCGCTCCACCTCGTCCCTACTCCACCCCTTCCTCGTCGGCCCGCCCCAAATAAACACCGTCGTGGCACCAGCTGCTAGATACGCTTTTCCGCGCGTGAGTGCTTCGTCGAGATGTTGGCCTGCGAACAGCGCATCGGTGCGCGCATTGACGACAAAGTCTGCGACACCGAGTGATGAAGCGACAGACAGAACGTTCCAGATACGCGAGACTGCTTCGTCGAGCTCATACAATCCGTTCTTCTCACGGCTGAAATCTTCAAGATTGATGCCCACGGCGCCGGCTTCGATGACTTTCTTCACGCCGTCTTCGAGCTGTGCGCCGAACCCGTCTTGGAAATCGACGGTGAGGGGTAAGGCGTGTTTCTGCGCGACTTTGGCGATGGCGTTGACGGCGCGCAGGTTGACTTCGAGGGTTAGATCGTCGTCTGCGAGGCCGGCGGCTGCGGCGATGGCGTAGGATGCGGTTGCGAGGGCTTTGGTGGTGGGGAGAGATGCGATGGCGTTGGCGGTGATGGCGTCCCAGACGTTTGTTAGGATGAGGGGATTGCCGGGTTGGTGGAGAGATTTGAAGGACTGGGCCAGTGAATTTTGGGCGGATGCGGTAGTCATGATTTGGTATATGATGCGATGGCCTTTGGAGTAGTGGCTTGTTTGTGTAGGTTGTTGTGAGTGGTGTAGTTCTGAAGCCAGTGGTCCTGATCAAAGATACTTATGTATTGATGTGAAGTCCTACCCTTTCGAAATTATACTGATCTGTGAGTCACGCAACTTGCTTTATGGAGGTAGCGCGTAACGCGTCAATGTGCTGTCTCACACATCTTGAGGGGTACTACGCTGCCTTGTAGGATGTCGGCCACTCGGCTCGGTATGCTGTCGAATTGACCTATCAGATCAGGTTGAACAAAGTAAGACACCGTCACTAGCCGGGCTGGTACGACGTGACAAAGACCGGATTAGCGATACTGCAAGTCTCTGGTGGAAATGAATCGCCGTCTCGGTTGCAACGAGGTGAGGATGAGATTCTGGGGAAGTCGCGCCGGCTGTACCTGCCGCATCAGGTCGAATTTGAATTGTCAGCCAAGAACTCCGCACAGTGAGCGACATGAGAGTGATTGCGCATATACACATGTGCTTTGTAATTATTCATGTTGGCTATCTAGATATCAGGTGTTCGAGACTTTCAGTCTGTAGTCTCTCCGTGCTTCTGCGGTGCTCAAAGGAAAATTAAAAACGGGGGGTATCGAGGGTATATCGTCAAGGGAAAACGCCCAGCCCCTAGCTCATCGCTCATCGTGTCGTGTCTTTTCATGTCTTCTCAGTATCATATCGTGCATCGTAAATCCTCCTCGTCAAATTCTGCTTCGTCAATCACAAATCGGGATCCTCCTCATTCGCCAACTCTGGCGCGGGCAGGCACTCTTGGAGTTGCATCATCCTGTTGCGACAATGCGTAACAAAGATTGCAACAGCCAACGAGTTCCATACGTCATAGCCTTCTTTACCAAAGTCGAACATGGCGATGAGTCGTAGCTGGGGCTGTTCCTTCTCCTCGGTAGGAGGCGCATAGCTGACGAAGGCCAATACCGAATGGGAGGCCGTCACACCGTAGAGGGTCGGCACCTCGGGTACGACTCGATCGCCGCGTTCTTCGGCGGCGTCAATCTGAAGAGCATCGTACCACTGATCGTATAGGTCGCCGAGTTTCTGGATCATCTCGCGTTCTCCCACGGAAGCGTGGACGTTCACTGTCCATGTGACGATCTTGAACAACGGAAGTTCTGGCCATATGTGGTCCACACGACCATCCTTCATGGCCCAATCGGTGTACTTCTGGACAGCGCGCTTGATGTGGAAGTGCGGTGGCCGGGTGCGGGACTTGGTAAGTTTGGCATCGCGTACTCGTCCGCCAAGGTCAAAGAGGCTGCTCAGAGCTTGTTGTGCTATTAGATGTTAGTTGTAGACGTGGATTTTAGGAAGCGCATACATACCACGAAAGTCAGTGCCGTTTGCTGGGCTCAGGAATGCCCTGTCGATCCTCGCTGTGAACAGATCCTCCGGTAGTGTCTCGAGGTCGTCAATCCACGCAATGGGGAGCAGAGGCTCGAATCCGCGCAGGCCAAGCTTCTGGAACAGGAACACGGCATCCTCAGACCAGCCAGCAGCTCGTAGTTCACTTCCTTGCCTCTCTCGCCTCTGTCTTTCTTTCTCGATGTTGATAGATACGTCCATGAAATTGCCATCGTCCACGACCGTGGTGTCTCCATTTGCATCAAGCTGCTTTCCCGACGAGCCTGTCTTTTGGGACAGCTGAGTCGTTGGCGACTCCACCAAGGTGTCCCCTTCGAAGTCATCGTCGTCCATGGGCTTCGCGGACTCGGGTGGAGAGGGCGGAAGCAGCGTCTGGTCGATGTCGAAGTCGCTCTGGGGGCTGGGAGTGCGCACCGCCCAAACCTTGACGCGCGAGCCTGGACTCATGGCACGCGACTCGGGAATCGCGATCTTCTTCCTCTTGACAGGCGTCGGTCGCACGGGAAGGGCGGGAACCTTGAACTCCTTCTCCCGGCGCTCTTGCGTTTTGCGCGGACTGATGTAGTTCCAGATATTGGAAAGGTTACTGAGAATCGCCATGTTGGCTCGAGGTTGAAGGTGTTTGTCGGTAGTGGAGGTTCAAAGGGGCGCGGGCGACTATGCGTTGATGAAGTGAGTTGTTGGTGAGCCAGGAATAGCGCGCTAGGCTACGGGTCAATAGGTGTCGAGGTGGGCCGAGGCGGTGAAGGTGACTGTGACCTGGCGCAGGTCGGCCATGAACCAGGGGTACAGTCTCTTTATCCCGTCGTGCCCTACCGTCTTTGGGGACTTACGCATCAAAGACAGTCGTGTGGTTGCGGTGTTATTGTTCGTCGCGCATGTTCGTGCGCTAGACACCTGAATGGCTGGAGGTGGCTGGATGCAGGGCACGTCTTCACGTGGTGTGCCTAAACTGGTCGCGGCAAGCGTCATCTGCACGGCGGATCTGATAAGAATTTCACCCCGCCGAAATATCTCCCCCGCCAAAAAGTTCCAGGCACAAGATCCTGCAGGCCTGTCAGAGTCGTGGATCGCTACACACTTGTCGAATCCACAACATGGCCGTCACAGAGCAGGACAACCAGGTGCACGCCCTCAGGCAAATTCTCACCTCCGAATCTGAGCCCCTCGCACGCCGCTTTCGCGCTCTGTTTTCTCTCAAGCATGTCGCCTCCGTGAAGCCACCGACTGCGCAAACGGAGCCCGCAATCGAGGCCATCGCTGCCGCCTTCACATCGCCGTCCGCGCTACTCAAGCACGAATTGGCGTATTGCCTTGGCCAGTCTGGACACAATGCTGCCGTCGCGCCGCTGCGGGGTGTGCTGGAGGACAAGGACGAGGATGCCATGTGCAGGCACGAGGCTGCCGAGGCATTGGGCGCACTGTCCGACAAAGGCAGCCTGGAGCTCTTGAAGCAGCTGAGGGATGACCAGAAGGAAGAGGAGGTGGTCAGGGAGACTTGCGACATCGCTGTCGACAGGATCGAGTGGGAACATGGCCTTCAGAAAGGAACAGAGAAATTGAAGAAGAGGTATGTCTATGACGCTGTGCAGTCAGAGGTCGCAATTACTAACTAGACATAGCGACTTCACATCCATAGATCCCGCCCCACCACTACCCCAGAGCACCGAGGCACCCTCAATACCAGATCTCGAAAAGACCCTCCTCGACACATCGCTGCCGCTCTTCCAGCGCTACCGAGCCATGTTCGCTCTGCGCGATCTCTCATCGCCACCAGACCTCCCAACCGCTGTTCCAGCAGTTCATGCGCTTGCGCGTGGATTTGGAGACCCATCTGCTCTATTCCGTCACGAAATCGCATTTGTATTTGGCCAGCTTTCACACCCAGCGTCCATCCCTAGTCTGACCGAGGCGCTCAGCAATACAAAAGAAGCAAGTATGGTGCGGCATGAAGCCGCGGAGGCTCTTGGAAGCCTGGGTGACGAAGAGGGTGTCGAGGATACATTGAGGAAGTTCTTGAACGACCCGGAACAAGTCGTGCGGGACAGCGTGATTGTGGCACTGGATATGGCCGAGTTCGAGAAGAATGGCGAAGTGGAGTATGCAATTGTCCCACAGGCTCAGGCTATCGCGGCGTAAGCCAAAGCACTGCCTCAATTGTTTGTGTTCCATCTGTAGAATAGCGTTAGTGAAGCTTCCACACCGCCAGGTGCACGGCTACTCACTTGTTCCCGCAATCGCACTCGTAAAAGACGGTTGTGCCCTCGTCTGCACCGCGCAGCTGCTGAGTATAGTAGCGGACCTCTTCTCTGCCGCACTTCTCGCACGTGTGCTGAATGACGCTGGTGGTCTGCACGTCGTCATCGTTAATGGTCTGCACCTCGGATCGCTTTGCGCGCAATGCAGATGGGAAGGCAGTCGGCTTTGATCGGGTGACTACAGTCTTGGAGGATGTGTCTGAGAGAATTTGGATTAGCTACTGCAACTTTCCGACAATGTTTGCTCCTCTGGCATACCTTTGCAAGTCGCACCGCAGATAGCGCAGGTCAGCGTGACATTCTTCTTGCCCGCACTGCCGTCGAGCAGGTTGCCGCAGTCGGTGCAGAAGATGAGCGAGCCAATCGCCGACATATTGTTTGCTGTACTGCCGAAGCTGGACGTCGATAGGATATCTGGGAGAAAAAAAGTGACAGGGAATGGCGGACTTTGCGGGGAGCAGGCACTTCCGCAGCTGCGACGCTAGGCTAAAACGGTAGGCGGTAAGACGCGCCAGAACCCGCTCACATTCACCAGACCGGAAAGCATCTACCACTCTACGTAACATGAGTGATTTGGGCGGCGCACTGCAGACAAATGCAAAAGCTGCTCGCCGTGACTATGCGACCGTCTAGTCGTCCCTATCAATCGCTCAACTGTCTGCCAAAGCCCCCGCCTCAACCAATGACCTGATTTACGTATCCATCACCACCATCCCCGCCTGTCGCCTTGCAAGTCGGCAGCCGTCATGTCTGGCTACGAAAACGGCAACTGGCACAATGCCAACGGAGGCGGGCTGGCATACCGACCGCCGCCCACAGTGGACGAGGCGCTGCCATACTCGCCCTTCACGTCCATCATCCCCTTCTCGCCAGGTTAGTGACCTGCCTTCACCTCGGGACTGTGCTCAAGCACGCGTCTCTCACCTATATTGCAGCAGGCGACTGACCAGAAGTAGACATTATTCCCTTTCCGTCTGCGGAACCTCCCACTCCGCCCTCAACCCTGACCCCAGACCAACAGAACAGTGCGAAGAAGGCAATAGGCATCTTGAACGACGAGATCAAAGGACAAACCACCGCCCAGCACCTGAGCGATACTCTACGCCAACTGAAAGACTTGCTTCGCCACGAGAAGTTGCCCGAATAGTAAGCCTCCTGGTCTGCCTACCGGAAGCGGAAACTGACGACATACAGCAACTTCAAGCCAATGCCACAGCTCGCAACGCCTCCGCCTGATAGTCCCGTCAAAGACGATAATCTCAACACTCCAAGCCATGAGCCAAAACTCAGTCCCTTTGCAAGTATGCTGCTGAAAAATACCGGCGTCGCCTTCTCGCGTGAGTCTCTTTGTCCACATTGTTTGCGTCAGACACTAACAAAGACAGCTTCTGGCGTCAGAGTGCCCGAACCGCCTCGACTGTCTGCAACACCTGTTCGGCAACCTGCGCCCTCGCCGGCGAGAACGCCCTCGCAACCCCATCTCGCAACTGCGAATGGCACTGCACACGCACAAAACGCGCGCGTTTCATATCCCTCCAGCGCCCTCGCCTCCGCTCCCAGCAGTACGCCAGTCAGACCAGGCCCGGCTGTTATGATACAGCCCATCAGTGGCCGCCGCGAGGACTACCAGCGTTACGACAACATCGACACGTCTGAAAGCTTGTCGCAGAAGAGGAAGGACGACCGCCAGGCTGAATCGAGTGCGGCGGCCCTCAGACCCCACGAACGCGAAATTGCCGACCGCAAGATCGAGGAGCTCGAGGCCTTGGTGGAGTCACTCAATGAGGCCAAGGAGGATCTTGACAGTTCCACCGACTTTACAACAGTGTCCACGCCTGACGGCGACTTCAGAGTCATGAAGGTGCGGGGAATGGACAAACTCTCCGACAACATGTCCAACATCATCAATCTGGGACGCTTCTCCGTCCTTCCGGTGGAACTTGTCATGGACGTACAGTCGCTTTTGCAGCCTGCTATCACCTCTACGACCAAGAGCGACCTCTTCGCACACCAAGACGACACTCCCGAATGGTCGGAAAGCATCCAAGCCGCCAAACATGCACTCAAAGCATCCAAGATGGTTCTGGACACCATGATCGAGGGGCGCGATGATTACCGCATGCGACGCGAGGAGATTATTGATGTGGTCATCGATCTCATCAAGTTCATCAAAGATGCCTGCATCGTTCCTATTGTTCAAGCTCGGAGGTCTGGTCCAGCCGAGAGCTTATTCGCTGCAGCTTCGGGTCAGAAAAAGGAGCTGCAGACAATTCTCCGCCTATGTGGAAGCGTCATAGGTCGGTTCGCTACTTTGATTGGCAAGTGCAACTTGTCTGACAGAGCTCTGAATACTCTCGAATACTTGACGCTTGAGCTCCTCATGGAACAGAACAGTGAATCCGAGAAGGATTCCATATTCATGATCCAGAAGTTCGAGCAATTTCGACAGAAGGCTGTGGATGTTCTTAGTCAAATCTTTGCCCGCCACGCTGAGCAGCGGAACTCCATCTTGAATGGCATCCTCAGCAACCTCGAAAAGGTCCCAGATAAGAAGGCGAGCGCGCGACAATTCAAGTCAGCGCGAGAAGTGCCCATCATGACCATATCGGCCGTGTTTATGCGATTCGTCCAAGCGGCTGGCACCAACCGAGAGACACAGTCAAAGAGCGGCACTGCCATCCCTGAGGCGTCAGAAGAAGAAGGCAGCGACTATGATCCCGGAACAACTGCGCACAGGAAGAAGAGACGTGACAACACTCCTGGTCAAACCGCGCAAGCACTCTCCAGTAACGCTGTCGGGATAGCTCGCAACATTTCGCTCTCCCTCGTTGACAGAGCTTCTAATGTATCCAAGACTGGGGACAAGCCTTTCCGAAATCTCTTGGATTTGTTCATCGAAGACTTTTGCAACGTGCTCGGGTCACCGGAGTGGCCAGCAGCTGACATGCTCTTACAGCAGCTTCTGGTCCGTATGCATGTCAAACTAACAGGCTCCGGGGCGGCGAAGCAGTCTGTGGTCGACAAGGACATGGCTCTTGCGACCTTGGCCAGAATTGGCTGTGGTGTGATCGATTTTAAAGCACGGTTGAAAAAGCTGAAGCGCGAAAGTTTGGACGTGTCACAGTCCGAAGTCTCATCAAAACTGGAACGACTGTTTGATGAAGCTATGAACGACGACACAAAGGAGAGAGTCAACGACATGGACCTGCTTGCTTTTGATGGCCCATACCGAATGGTCATAGAGTCGCTGAGAGACTATCTAGAATTACACTCCAGCCAAGATGATCCGCATCTGCAATCAATCAGTGGCTATCACATTACAAACTGGCTCGCTTCGATCATGAAAGCCTTTCCGGATGACGACAGCGATGCGCATCCTCTTGCGGCTAGAGACGTGCGAGAGCGTGTGGATTCTATGATTATGGATTCCAAATGGCTCACCCGAACATAGTTAGTATCCTTTGACCGCTTGAGAATGCTTCTCTGACATTTTGCAGCAAGTTCCAATCAGTGTCTGATGTCCAGAGCAAAATTGCAGCCGGCATAATTACCCTCCAAGGTCAAGTATGCCAGTACATCTCCCAAACGGTCAATCTCATGATGACATACATACGTGACAAGACTTCTTCAAAGCTCCGGTCCCGAGGTATTTCTGGCTTGGAACAACTCGTCCATAAAGACCCTCGGGTTATCAGAGAAAGCGATGTCAAGAACATGGTCGACATATTGACAGACCCATCGCCAATGGTTCGTGAGTCCGTTTTAAATCTGGTGTCTACATGCTTAGAGCGCGATGCCGCCCTCGAGCGTTACTTCTTGCCCAGCATCCTTCATCTGGCTGCGGATCCGTCAAATGGTCCAAAGAAGAAGGCCATCAAGCTCCTCAAGGTCGTCTACAATGCCCCAACTTCCAAAGAGAACCAGATCCTTATCATTGCCAATCTACTCCTAGCCGCCCAAGACGATGAAAAAACTATCTCGGACCTGAGTCGAGTCGTTTTAGAGGACATCTTGTTGCCAACGACGAAACCTAGCGCGAGGAAGGATGAAAGTCAACTCCGGCTCGAACGCAGCAAGCGAAGTCAGCAGATTATCGACACCGTTCAACTCATTCATGCAAATCCACAACACCTCGAGGCTTTCGAGAAGTTCTTCATGCACGCATTCTCTGCTGAAGCAAAAGCTTCCGAGGCGAACATGATCATCTGCAAAGACCTTGTCGCAGACATGATCGATGCAGTCATAAGCCCAGAGAGTGGGTCGGAAGCCAGGTCACAGTCGCGTGTGATGATTGCGCTAAGCATCTTTGCAAAGGTGCAGCCTACGTTGTTTACGGTTGACCACATTCAATTGCTCAAATTGTATATCAAGGAGATGTCAGCTCCAGAGGATCTGTATGTCGTTCGGCCTACGGTCATCATCTTTCGCTACGTTTTCGCCACGCTTGAGTCCTTGCATCAGACTTTTGCAGAAGAAGTCCGAGCAAGTCTCATGCGCCATGTCTCAAAGCTAGCTAATTGGGCTAGCCAGAGCGTTGTATTGAGCCGAGAGACGCTGATAGACGTTGCTCATTGCCTTTGGACTGTGACCCCAAAGACTGATCAAGGTCCGCTTAAACTTTGCACCACAATCACGTCAATACTATGCCAATTACGACCGCTCGCAGCATGCAACAAGGACGAAGCGACCAAGAGCCGTAATAGGATCATCTCGTACCTGATATTGCTTGGCACGTTTGGCAAAGTCTGCAGCTTCGATCGTTATATCGACGTGGTCAGGGAGAGAATTGCAGCGCAAGCTCAGGGTTTCATTGCGAGAAAACAAGCTACTGCGGAGCAGTTAGCGCCGCTGCTGAGCACCACTTCGCCCGCCTCGCTGCTTCTTTTAGACACCGTCCGGCCCTTCACGATGCAGGTCTGGGACATGAGTATTCGCGTACAGGCACTACAGAGTTTGGGCGACATCTGCCAAGAGTCACCAAGTCTGTTCATGAGAGGGGAGATTGAAAAGGTCTTCAAGCTCGTATTCATTAATGGAGACAACACACAACTGAGACGTGTCGCTCTTGCCGCCTTTAGCGATTACTTCACGTTCGCGGAGAGACGATCCGAAAGTGGTGCTGAAATCGCAGTTGGTAAAGGAGCTGCCACTGGCACTGAACGCTTGGGGACTTCATTCGTCGCGAACGAAAACGACTCCGCCACCCTACACATCGCCAAGAGGTTCTTGACAAACTTTGTGGACGCTGCACTTAAGAACAATGACGACCTCGCACTGCTGGCTACAAACATCATTGCTAGCATAAGTCGTCAAGGCCTGGTCCATCCGAAAGAATGTGGGGCTGCGCTTGTTGTCCTCGGGACGTCCCCGAACGAGCGCCTGGCGAAGCAGGCATTCACCGAGCACAAGCGCATTCACGAGAAACAGGAATCGTACCTCGAGAAAGAGTATGTGCAGGCTATTCGCATGGCTTTCAAGTACCAAAACGAAGTCTTCGGCGACTCTCATGGAATGCGTGCAGCCAATTACAGCCCAAAGCTCGCGAGGCTGTTCGAAGTGCTCAAGTCAGGCAAAAAGGCCACTTTCAAGAAGTTTGTGGACAACATCTGCAAGCAGATTGACTTCAACCCTGTTAAAGTTGATACTAGCGGCGATCTGCCTGAGCCTGTCCTGTTCGCTCGCTTTTGTCTCGAAAATCTAGCACTCTTAGACTTTCCTCACATGGAGGAGCTTGCTGGTTGCTTGAATGCTGTGGAAGCTATTGTGCTCAAGAACACGGGACCAGCTGTTGCTCTTTCTATCGAGACAGAAATGCCAAAAAGGTATTTTGCTGCCGAGCAAGGCCCAGTCTCGGGCACCCTTCACCACCAGCTCGGAGATGTCGCAGGAGTAGATGCGTCTCCCCAAGGATTTCTCAGCCAGCCTCCGACTGCGTCTCAGCTTGCGGTACCAAATATTGACGATGCTCGCCTCCGCCAAATCACTGTCGCATGCATGATCCTCCAGATGGTCTGGGAGACGAGAACGTTCATTCGTCGCTGTTACAATCTGCATAAGTTTCAAGGCCGTATTCCCCAGAAAGAGTTTGCCAAACCCACCCAACGAAACAATTTTGTATCAGGCAAAGAGCTATGGGAGCGGCTGATACCCATCATGGGTGCTCTCGACAGCCGCGAAACCATGATCAAGACGTGCTACGACTTCGCTGAGCTCCTCGAAATCGATCGCGAGGCCCAAGTTGGCGAAGATGGGGAAGATGCTGGACTCGCAGCAGGCTATGAAACTCCGACTGAAATGGACGATGCCGACGGTGTACCATTCCCCACCAGCGGTCGTGGTAGGAAGAGGAAGAGCAATGTTAGCATGGGCAATACACCGAAGAAGGCGCGCGGTAGGCCTACCGGCGCAAAGAGCAAGAAGAGGAACTCGAAGACTCCAGATGGAGATGACGATTCGGATTAGGAACCGTGATCGACACCACTCCGGTTTTCAAACAAGGCCATATAGCCGTTTTGATTGGCTGCTCCCTACCAACATGACGATATACCGCACTGTCCCAGCCATGCTCGTACATCGCCCACCCACAGTATCAGGAACGTTGCGCGCAGCGACACCAAGCACTTGTATTTATAGCAAGCATATGACGGCGTTTGAAAGAGTCTTTCATGGAATACCCCATAGCATGGCATGAGGACATGCCTCCTGGCACATCCGGCGTTATGATCTTTCACCTGCTTAGACGACTGTACATCCATGTGCACAACACCATGTGCACATTCATATACCCAGCACCTAGGCAGTCCAAACATCTTAGCAAATCGAAGCGCATCATACTTAACTTTTTCTTCATGCCTCCACTAGACAAAGCCACGAGTGTGTGTAACTTGACTGACCCGCAGATATACCCTCCGGGTAACGCACCCGGCGAGGAAATGAGTCCAGGCTCGAATCAGTGCATCTTTGTCTGCATGCGGGAATATGTACGAACGTGTAACTATTGATCACGAAATGATAAGTTCAAACGTGTGTCCCGTCGTAGTGGGATTGAGGAATGTTACAGATCCGACGAGTGTGGGCGGAGCTGATGCGTGCCAACGTTTCGGTGCGCGCGTTGGAATTGCGTGCGTTACGCGAGATGAAGGATGTTGATGGCAACGCTAGAATGATTTTCTTATTGACACGAAAATTTGCGAAAGCTGATAATGAAATCCGCTAAAGAGGAGGACGCAAATTTGGTTGGTATATTTCTAGATTGTTTTGTTTTGTGTTACTGAGCTTTATGTGCGCACTTTTCTTACTTTCCAAATGCTTACCTAAGTAGTTCTATTACAGTTTGTTCTGGCTGGCTGATATAACCCCATCTCTCTCTCTCTCTTTTTGCAAATATTGTTCTAATAAACCGACCTCAGGAATCAGTCCTGATCGTACAAATACATGAATTCCTATCACCAGCCCCTTTTCTTTGGCAACGTATGGTCGTTGCTGTGTACGCTTCGCTGCATCAATCTCAAATCTTAACCAACGGACTCGCTTCCTCAAAAGCCACATCCGACTCGCTATCACTGCTGCAGCTATCCGCCAAACTCTTCGACGTAATGGTGCGTTGAATAACGGGGCTTTTGCGAATCGGCGTCGTTTCCAGCGTAGTACCGGGCCCAACAGTCTTCATAGAAACAGGCGACGCAGTGTGAATCCTCGCATCGCGGCCATCACCACCTCCTCCAATCGTGCCTTGAACTTCGAACCCCGAATAAAAACTCACCGTCCTCGCAGTCTCAGAACTTCCCTTCCGACTACCACACTCCCACTCGAATTCCAAATTCAGCGTCGAAAACGACTCGTTCATAGTCCTCTTCTTGGTCTTGGAATCTCGTTCCCCTTTCACGCGTTCTAATTTCTCGTACAACTCGTCGTTCGTCAAACTACTACTCTCGCTCACCCGTCGCGTCGTCTCCCACATACTCTTCATGCGCGCCGCCGCCGGCGAGCTCTCGTTGTGGCGCTGCTTGGGCGGCGTGGGCAGTGCGGAAGGGAGGTCTTTTGATGCGGCGTTGAGGAGGGCTTCGGAGGGTTCGCGGGAGGTGAGGCGGGATGCGGGGCCGCATAGCGAGGGTGATGCAGATGAGGTCAGGGTGGGTGAGGGCGGAGATGTGGCTGGGTGTGATGGCGGGAGGGATTGCATGCCGAGGAGGTGGATTGCGTCGCTGGAGGCTTTTTCGCGGAGGTATTTGCGTTCCGAGTCGGTGAGGCCGGGGAGGGCGTCGCTGATGTCGACGCGGCGGACATTGGTGGGGGAGCCCTGTTGTGGTGTTAGAGGCTGTCGAGCGAGATGGAATATTGATGAAGTTGAGTGAATAGTGCTTTGGGATGGTTTCCTGGAGAGATGGGAGGTTGGGAGGATTTACGATGTCCAAGGATGGCTTTCGATCGTGCCTGCTGCAGCATAGCATTGCGCGACGAAGCTTCATGATGGTCTTCTTGAAAGCCATAATGTGTAGATGGAATTGTAGTTTGTGTGGCGAGAAACTGAATGGCAAGGAGCATGAAACGATCTGTTCTTGTGCAGACGAAACTTGTAATGACAGTGTGAAGGAAGAGACGGCAAGGCTGAACAGCAACGAACGCTAAAGGCACAGAAAAGAGGGAAAGAATCTGAATTCCAAAGCTAAGAGGGTATCGAGCGAGGAGCTGACAGGGAGCGTCTCAGCTAAGCCTGGCAAAGCCCTATATAAGAGACAGGCAAAGAAATTGGTTCCCTAAGCGACTCGTTTGGCAAGACTTTCAATCGCGTGGCGTTTTTTCATCCCTTGCGGTGCTTAATCATTGTTCAGTATGACATTCCAAGAGGCCTGCGAGGTGTTTTCGGGTACGTGTCCCTTGGAATGTATGAGACGATAAGGGAAATGATCGATGCAATGGAGTCTTTAATTGGGATAGAAAGCTTGAGGCTTGGAGCCGGCAAGCACCTTCTCTACGAATAGGTAGGACGTTGTCAGATGAAAATTTCTTTCTAGGAGAGTCTGTGACCTGAAAGTTAGAAACAGATTCGTCCGAATGTAGAAATTCGTGATCGCATCTGTGCGACCAACCTTGCATGTTGGTTACATTTCTCATTCAGGTACGGTTCCACTTTCGTTGCCCCGCCTTGCCGTCCCTGTTGCTTGCGTGAGACGTGATGTTTCACATTCAGGGATGCGTGATTGGCACAAGGCTCGTGGTGTAAGACGATGTTGACACGTAAAGTCAGGTGATTACGCGAACGTGTTTGGTACGACTTCTGTATGGTCGCACAAAGCTCGAAGGTTGTGCTACAAAATGCAAGTGACTGCCGATACTTGCAAGGAGAAACAATATTGCTCTCTCGGTAAGCACGCTAGCTTGTCTCGTGCAGCATACCTATTTTGGATAGTCCTTGACGTGATAGCTTTTGAGCTTGACGAATTGATCGAATCCGAACCTGCTCAACGTTTGTCCCTTTCCAGAGTCCTTCCATCCGACCCAGGCCAGATCCTGTCTGAGTTAGTACTGTGCCAGGTGCCATTGCTGATGACTTACAGGTGCGGGGTAGTCGCATCGATTGACGAAGACAGTGCCAGCCTCAACATCATCAATCAGTTCGTGGCCTTTGCTAACATCTTTCGTCCAGATACTAGCTGTCAAGCCAAACTGACTGTCGTTCATCAACTTAATAGCCTCAGCGTCATCCTTGACTTTCATCACAGGAATGACTGGGCCGAACGTCTCCTCGGTCATGACGGCCATGTCATGTGTGACACCCGTCAGAAGTGTGGGAGCGACGTAATTGCCATCTGCAGGTGGGTTCTTGAACGTGTCATTGTCTGGGGTAGCGTCCTTGGCTCCTTTCTCCAAAGCATCTCTGATGTGAGACTGAATAGCTTCGGCTGATCGCTTCGAGACCACGGGACCAACATGCGTGTTCTTATCAAATGGGTCGCCAAGCTTGTATCCCTTGAGCACATCCTGTACGGCGGACACGAATTCATCATGTATCTTCTCATCCACATAAACCCTCTCCACACTGCAGCAACTCTGACCTGAGTTAAAGATAGAGCCATCGACGATCTCTTCTGCGGCCCATTTCACGTCAACATCTGCTCGTACATATGCAGGGTCCTTGCCTCCGAGCTCGAGACCTACACGCAGAGGAACTCGGTCGTTGGCGGCACTCTGTACAGCCAAGCCATTGGCCACGGAACCAGTGAAGCATACCAGCTGGAAGTGTGGAGAGCGAGCCATGGCTTCGATCTGGGAGATAGATCCGCTATGGAAGGTCTGGAGCACACCATCAGGCAGTCCGGCGTCCTTGAAAACCTGCTGGATCTGCTCGGCACTGGTGGGCGTTTGTGGCGAAGGCTTCAACACTACTGAGTTACCCGCAAGGAGTGCAGGTACAAGCGAGTTGACGAGGGTCAAGTACGGATACTACAATTGAGGTCAGCATGCATGCACCACAGTAAATATAGCTTTTTGCCACACGCACGTTCCATGGAAACAGAATCAATACAGGCCCGAGAGGAACCTTTCTGATGTATCGCTTGAACCCTTTCTCTGCCTCTCCCTCGGTATCTTTCAGTGTGTCGTCACTAATTTTTAGCAGATACTCGCCCCGCATGACAGCGGTAGTGATCTCTTTGGGAGTGTACGCAATAGGCCGACCCATCTGCTCGGTGAGCTCTTTGCCTAACGCATCCTGGCGTTCATTGAGTAGCTTCAAAGCACTCTTGACAATCTTCTGCCTTTCAGCGAGAGATGTTCGTCGAAAGGATTCAAATGCATTTGCTGCCGTCTCAGGTATAGTCTGGAGATCAGCGTCGGAAAGGCCATTGCGCGTGAGCACCGGTTTGTTGGTGATAGGTGAAATCGTTGTGATCTTCTCAAGCGACATGATGATGATTGCGGCCTGATCGTGACCTTTGTCAATAGATTAAAAGAGTTACAGGATGAGCGTAGTGCGCCACCGGTCAATCGTGCGTCTGGATGGAACTGCTAATTTTCAGCTCTGGCGCTCGAACCGATGACGTATGCGCGGCTAGCCCGAGTCCGGCAGAAGTGGGTCCTTGGCATTCCAGCCTCGCACGTGCTATCCCCTTCACATTAGCACTACAACAACACCTGGTTAAAAAAAGCAACCCATTCGAGGCTCGCCCTAGAAGCTGCACACATCAGAGCCGCAGTTTAACAGCTGAGTCTAATACTCTACGTTTTCGGGTTGGGCATCATTCGCGTTGGTCACTCTCTCACCGACCCAAAAGCTCGACAATTGCGTCCGTATTCGCTACCATTGAATGGTCAAGGTCAGCGGAGGACAATATGAGTTTAATGCAGGAGTAAAGATTGGATTATTCCTGGGCTGCTTTGGCAGCGCGCACAAGTGATTACCCGGCCTGCACGAGGAAGCATACATGCGCTGCGTAACGGGCGAGCATCTCAAGCTGGAATCTCACTTGTCTTGTGAGCTCAGAAGCAAGCGCGGGCAGCCCATGCGTACATGTGGCTGTCACCATGCACGGCTCCATGTCGGTCGGATGCGGGGCTGTCCTTGCGAACACGTACCAGTCCTCCAGCTTGGGTTTCTACTTCGCGTGTGACCGCGCCTATGGACACCGCGATCGTGGTTGTCAGGCTCCTTCGATGTGGAACCTGAGGTGAGTTTGATTGATTCGGCAGCGCCGATGCGCTCACGGCACAGTTTCCAGCTGATCACGATTTGACCATCCTGCAATGAACACAGTCCTTTCGACGCGTGTCCGCTGTTCTTTGCGACAAAGCTTTTCGATAGGTCTAGCTTCTCGGTCCTTCTTACCAGTCTTACAGCGTTGGGTTATGGCAACGAGCATTTGGAGCATCGTTCTAGAGCTTCTTCAACAACACGAATTCCTACCACCGCACACTCGTGACAACCAAGTCAGTCCTGCTACCTTTCGTCAAGCTCAGAAGCGATACAAATCCGTCAAAGAGTTGCAAGGCTGAGATCTGGGATGCTCTGAAGCTGTACAGGAACGGCCCACTCCTGTCGTCGGAATTGGAGGCTTCACCAGCGCCGGGTATAACAAGAGGCCGCTTGTCAGCTCACTTGGAGTGTCTAGGTCTCTGGTCAACTTCACGTTTGCATAGCTCCATATCAACGCAGTTCACAGCATCTGCTACTGCACGAGCAATAACAAGGGCATCAACGAACTAAGCTAGTTCGGGACTGGGGAGCCGTGGACTTTCCACTGCGCTAGAACAACTCTTAGCTCACAGCACAGCTTCTACGGATTCGATGGGCCACCTCTGTCTTGCTAGCTGCTTGATCCTTTCGAAAGAATTGGGAAAGCGATTCTGAGAGGCTGGAGACCGCCATGGCGTAGCAAGTGACACATGTGATACGCCTCGCTGATGTCGCGAGAACGCCAGCACACCCCTAGAAATTTTATGAGTGCAGTCAGCTGATGCCCTGCAATCTGCTCCTGTTCGTGGTCCACAGGACTTGAGGTCCCTTGGTCATGACCAGGGCGGAACTCACGATCACTTCGTCATTAAGCGGGCCTTGCAGCTACACACATGGAGGCACAGCCCAGTCAGTGCATGCAAGTGCTACGCCACGCGAGACAAGACGGATTCCGGGATCGAAAGCCTTGAAGTCGTTCGACATCTAGAATGCCAATTTATGATTGGAATGGCAAGAGAAACTTTTCCCAAAGTCTTCTTCATCTCACGTTCGCCGGGGAAATGCGCAACATACCCGTCAAGCCCACCAATATTCATGAACAAGTGCGTGAGACGGGGTCCCGAGAAACTGTGCAACCCCTACCACGGGTGTGCCTTGGTCGGCAAGGGGATGCAACATCCGTCCGGCTCAGTGCCGCTCATGATGCCGTCTTCGGGACCCACACAGTCGGATTGCATTGCAAGTAGTTGGCGACTCGCAGTTTATATGAGTTGATTCGGAACCGATTATGTGCGACAACTTCGATGGGCAAGCAATTGCTCAGACGGCGGGAAAACTCCAAGATTGCGACTGGGTCGCGACTATGCAGCTTTTGCAGAGCTACTGGTGGTTCTGGCTGCACCACCCCTGCCAAATCTTGCGCTCCAGGATGGCGCTGGTCCTCAAGACGCCTTCTTTCCATGGCGGACAGGATCGAGGCCGATCCAGGTCCTGTCGTGCTGAATGTCGCTTCGAAGAACCATTCTTGGTCATCGCATGTACTTTGACGCAGCATGTGTCCCGTCTTGTGGTGATCGTACTTGACAGTACCCTTCACGAACACCAGAGCGCCATGAAGCAGGGCGTACAATTCTGCTACTAGGAAGATTCACACCCCGGCCATCTTTTATGACGACGCGGAATTGACTAACCGCTCCTGATCAGGCGTAGCGCCCAGGATTAACGCTCCGATCCACTCCACGCTTCCTGCCGTTGCTTACGAGTAAGCGGCACATACCCATCAGCTGTCCGCAAGTATGATGTTGAAAGAATATCGTGATACTCTCATGACGCAGCTAGCTGGCATGGTTCATTCAGCAATTGCGAAATTGACGTTTGATTACGTGGCTGTGGCTCGGGAAATCCGAATAATATGTCTTGTTTTGAGGACGGTCATTCGGGCGAATTGGCTGCGACTTTGCTGTCAAGCGCCCCAGAGCAGTTCCTGCAGTACAGAATGGCCAAGCTGTCAGGAAGCGCTGCTAGGCGAAAGGGGCAAGACACTAACCACTAAGGTGCGGAGCGAACCGCTCTGCGTACAGCTCTTCTGGTCGTTTCGACGGTTGAGATCGGTCAACTAACGACCTCAAGATCTCAAGGCGCCAGTGGCTTCGCGCTATCGAATGCGTCGTGACCCACCGCAGACTTAGGACGCAGCATCGAACCGAGCAAACCTTCGCTATGAACCATGAACACTGGCTGGCCTATAGCGAAGGCCGGAGGGAGGACGACCGCCCAAGGATATGACGGCCATTCTTACAGAACACAGTTTACCTGTGCTGTTGCCGGCACGCCACTTGCCACCTACCACAATGAATATTGTTGTGGGGTAGTCTCTCGTTCATTTCGGACTTGCAGGTATAGGACAGTGACATATAGGCTACTGCGCACACATGCTAAGCTATTCCTCAAGCGACTCTCGCGTCAAGTCATGGAGTGCAGAGAGCAGCCCTGAATGTGGAGGATTTCATATTGCGTGTTACCGAGCTCGATGTCAAGGGTAATATTATGCGACAACCATCCAGATCTACGGATTGGCATAAGCGATTGATTCTGGGGTAGCCCTGTTAAAGGTGCGGCAGGTGAATGAGCCAGAATTCAGCATGGAAGGGTTTTGGAAGAACCCGAGACCGAGATAGTGAACGACCAGAGCATGATTCATGCCGCCCGGCTCTAATTCTGCTATGGTTCTGGTTGAAAGCGGATTTTCACAGGCTGTCTGCGGAAGGCTGGGGAGAGGGTCATGGGACTGGGGTACATGGCCGGTAGCTGTGGCGGACAACGGCGCGGAAGTCTGGTTATCAGGATTTGAACGGCAACACACATGTGCCAGGGGCGCTGCATTATGAGGAGCGCTATACCCCGTGACATCCACAAGTGCCTGGACATAGGTGGCCTGTCAGGTCCCGCGTCGTCAGCAGGTCATGCTGTTAGCGGGCGAACCTACAGAACAGCAGGCAGCGGCCGCCAATCAGTAATGGCAGGGTTGTTTCTGATCGCTCAGCAACGAACGGCGGGCTTCAAGGCAGTGTGGTAGGCCCTGGCGGGTCGCGGTACGTAAAGGTACATGTTGAGCCGGCATCGGTACGCCGTCCTTCTTAACGTGGGTCGCATATAGGGTCGGGTTGGCACCGATCAGCCAATATCGTTTTTGATTGCGGGTCTAACCTGCGGCGAGCACCTCGACGTGCGTCTGTCAAGCTCGCGGCACCGACGATCCAGCGGCTTCATGGACTGTGCTCAACGTGGAATGTTGGCGTGCAGCGGGATCCTGGTCGGCGCAGGGGTGAATAGCTCGGACTACGACAAGGGTAGACGCTCCCGCGCACGCACGAACCTGCGTGCCCTGCTGCCCATCTCGTTTGCAGCATGTGGTCCAGAGAGTTTTCTGACGCACGATGCAGCTGGACCCGGAGACAGGACAGTCTGCCCATGCCCGTCCGGTATTGGGCACCCTGCACCTCAAAGCACTGACGGCCTGCGTTATACGCCGCGGATGTCCACTAAGATCCAGCGTGAGGCGGAGGCGGCAGCGGCAGCGGTCGACAGCTATATTGTACCCTGACGCACCACAGTGGTCAAAGTAGACCGTTGAACGACTGACCTGCATATCTTTTTGACGCCTTTTGCGTTGATGACTTCTCACAGCCAGGCGCTGACCATCCTCCACCTTGCCAGCCTTGTCACAGACTGTGCCGCATTTTGCCACCATTCTGACATATCTCTGGCCTCACACTCTCTAGCCAAAACGTGGTTTCGCGTCGCTATCGAGCCTCCAAGTTAGCTGTCGAGGGTCCGTTTTGTGGTGAAGCAGATCGCGGGCTCCCGATTTCCACCAGTCACAACCATGATGTCGACAAGTCTCCATCAGTACCCGTCGGCATTCAGCCATCTCCCCGCGCCGAACATGGTAGATCACCAACAGCACCACCATCTTGCTGCGCAGCATATGGGACCATCGCCGCTCGACACTCTTGCGCACACATCACAATACGCGGCCTTGCAGTACCATCAGAATCGACATGTGCTGCCGAATGGAAAGGCTATCGTTAAGCCGCACCGTCTACCGTATGCCAGCGGGCCAATAGCGCCACGCAATCAACGGGAAATGCTCCACGAACGATCAGGGCGCGGCAGTGCCACCTCAGGACCGGTGCGACGCAGAATTAGTCGAGCGTGCGATCAGTGCAACCAACTCAGAACCAAATGCGACGGGCGACAAAGGTTTGTAGATCCCGTTGAAGCATGTTCTAGTAGACTCAAGCTGACCACAAGCAGCTGCGCGCATTGCATAGGTACGTATTTCTCGATTTCAACAGAGAGGATGCCGCTTCGCTGCCAAGGAGTCGAGCGGCAGACAATTAAAATGCTTCCGCCTGCCGCCTTCAACGGTCTGGACTTGTGGTACCAGAGCAGCTGGTCACCCGAGGCCGGGCTAATGCCGCCTGTCAATTTCGTCACCCAAGTGGAACCTTGCATGCGAGCAATGCTAATGCAACAACAGAATTTGGCCTGACATGTGAATACATTCGAGAACGAAAAAAGCGCGGTAAAGCGTCGAGAAAAGACATTGCTCAACAGCAAGCCGCCGCAGCGGCGGCTGGTCAGGGCAGCCAGACCTCGGAAGACTCCGGTAGGGGTACTCCGCAATCACAGGACAAGACTATCGAGCCGATTCGCAGCAGTCCTAAACTACCGGAAGGTCAGAGGCAACTTCCAGAGTTACCGGGTCGGTCAGCAAGCATGGCGACGACAAGGGAGCTAGAATCTACCCCATCTTACCAGGGTAGAACGATGAGCATGAGCGCTATCGACACGATTCCTGAAAACGACATGCACCACCAAATGGGTTCCAATATGCAATCGATGCATCCCATGCAGCCTCCACGAATACAGACTCAGGGTCTCTCCATGCATAACCCAATTCCAGAGTATAATACCATGGACGACTTCCATTCCAACATCGCATATCAATCACCTCATCCAATGATGCAGAACAGCATGCATCCGATCGTCCCCTCCCATGCGATGGAATACTCGGATAGCCCGTACAGCATGATGAGCCCCCAGAGCGCACATGCGCAAGCGCCTTCCAACACCTTCAGACTACCTGAGGAGCCTACAAACATGAGCTACATGGGCCAGTCGCCGGTCACCTCTTCTCCAGGATGGATGCTACCTTCTCCTTCAACGACAATGTACTCAGGGGCACCGCAACCAAACCCATCCCAACAGCTGAGATATCCCGTTCTTCAGCCATTGGTCCCACATCTTGCGAACATTATGCCAGTATCGTTGGCCTGTGACTTATTGGAATTGTACTTCCAAAGCTCCTCGTCCGCTTTCATGCAGCCTGTCTCTCCCTACGTACTCGGCTACGTTTTCCGAAAACGATCCTTCCTACGGTCTAATAGTCCACGCATATGCAGCCCTGCTCTCTTGGCTAGTATGTTATGGATTGGCTGTTTGACGAGCGAGTCACCATATCTTTCGTCCTCCCCATCAGCTCGGAGCCAGCTGTCAGAGAAGCTAATCAACCTGACGATCAGCCTCCTCAAGCCTCTTGTGCACCAGACACCGGGTGAGTCGGATACAAGTGCTACATCTTTCCACAATACAGGCATCATGAATGGCGTAACAATGGGAGGCTTTGGCATACCTGCCCAAGACTCAGAGATTGGTCTGCGTAAGTCACTTCCAAGGGAAGATGTCAATTGCGACACTCGCTAACCTTTTGAGCTTAGCGGGAGCACCAGGCGGTTTAGACGATGTAGCTACCTACATGCATCTAGCTATTGTTATCTCAGCAAGCGAGTACAAAGCCGCCTCGCTCCGTTGGTGGAACGCTGCCTGGTCACTAGCCAGAGAACTCAAATTCGGCAAAGAAGTGCCTGTCACACCTCCACCTGAGCCCAACGATGATGATGCACAAGGAGAACTCGACATGGACCACCTGGGCGGAATGCAAACACACAGACCTTGCAGTCCAGTTGACTTTACGGAAGAGCAACGCGAAGAACGTCGACGCATCTGGTGGCTACTGTACACGGTAGACCGGTAAGCAATATTGGCTCAGTCCCATCTAGCATATCACACAGGCACTGAGCGGCTCCCAGCCATCTAGCACTGTGCTACAATCGACCTCTATCATTGTTGGACGTCGAATGTTCGGGCCTTTTGCAGCCACTTGACGATAACGTATGGCAAGCTGGCGATTTCTTCGTGGACTCCGCTCAATCGTTGCCAGATTCCACATTTCGCCGACGAGGTCCTACCTTTGAGTGCACCGGGCACTCCATATTCGGATTTTTCCTACCTCTGATGACCATCCTGGGGGCAATTGTCGACTTGAACTACGCCAGAAACCATCCAAGATTTGGCACGAAGACCGACTGGGATGATCATGCTCAGGAGATCAGTCAGCAACTCGTTGCGTACGGACAGACCCTGCAAGAGCTTCGGAACCGCGCTGCCAACGAGGCCAATGCAGAAGCTCTCGAGCCGATACATCCGGGTACACCATCGGTTCGATCAGTCAACTCGACAATATCAAGAGCACAGGAGTCGTTGATGCATGCTAAGATTGTTGAAGCATATGGCACGCATCTTATGCACACGTTACATATTTTGCTCAACGGAAAATGGGATCCTATCTCACTCCTGGACGATAACGATCTTTGGATATCTTCACAGAGCTTTGTCGACGCAACTGGTCACGCTGTCTCGGCTGCCGAAGCCCTGAACGAAATTCTCGAACATGACCCAGACCTCAGCTTTATGCCATTCTTCTTCGGCATATACCTCCTGCAGGGAAGCTTTCTGTTACTTTTAATCGCCGACAAGCTTCAGGGAGAAGCGAACCCAAACATTGTAAGGGCCTGCGAGGTAATCGTGCGTGCGCATGAAGCTTGCATCGTCACCCTCAATACAGAGTATCAGGTACGCGTCTCAAGTTCCCCAGATTTTTAGTCCCCGCATTTTAGCCTTCGTTTCGATCGCCTCCATCACTCTCTTCCGAAATTGGTCGATCATGCTAACAAACATGTATAGCGCAATTTCCGCAAAGTCATGCGCTCCGCCTTGCAGCAAGTACGCGGTCGAGGCATGGACGAACACGTGGCGCAACAGCACCGTCGAGAGATGTTGAGTCTCTACCGCTGGAGCGGTGACGGCTGTGGCCTTGCGCTATGAATGCAACCCCCACATAAGGTCGCCTGCTATAATCTCACCTTGCGGCCTCAGTAATACAGGTTTCGCTATCGACCCGCGCTGCTTGCGTCACAACGGCCACACACTGGCCAAATGATCGCTTTACAAACATTATTTTACTGGGCTAAAAAAATTATCGTCATAACAGCGAGCGGCGACATCCCATAATTCACATATTGGCTTCCATCCTTCCATCCATCCGGCGGTGCACGGGGCTCATACATCGGGGGCTTGTAATTCTTGGCGTTCTTCGGGATCGGCGTTCAGGGCGCAGAATGGGTGTAGGATTCTCACATATACTGGTCTGGGCGTTCATCGTATACCACACTCCCCTTGCAAAAGATTGGCCCACCGGCTTTTGCGGTGCGGCTTTTTCATAGTCGATTTCATTGAGACGAAGCGCTTTCTGTTCTGTTCACAGCATATGTCCTCTGTAGCGAGTGTTGTGCACTACGTTGCATTGTCGTATTCTCCAGCACACCTATATTAGCGCGCAATTATACCCCCTCTTCCTCCACTACTTCGCTGGTCTAGACAGAACGAACGTTTATGAAAGAGTGGAGACGCGCGGGCTCGGGTCGAGACCTCCACCTCGCGTACACGGTCGCGTCACCGAAAAGGCAGTTCTTCCCAAGCAATTTTGAAATGCACACCAATAGAAATACTCATTAATTCTGCACAGCCTTAGTCGCTCGATTAGCAACGGGTATGGCGAACGCCATGACTCGAAAAGCTCTAAAATGCAGGCTTAGCCTTTTGCGGTCCCACACAGTCGCGTCGCGGCGCCGCCAACATGCTTCTCTTTGTTTCAGCGCCGTGCGGTACTATAGCCAGGGTTTATGTTTCAGGCACCCGCCCCTGTTCGCGCCGAACTCGTCCGCGCCTCGTCTTCAGTCGATTGTAACGTTGCCTTCGAGCAAAGAAGGAGCAGGCTGCTACCTGTCAGACGGTCTTGGTGTGCTGTAACGCGATACTCCTTTTGAGACGGAGATGTACATCCCTGATTTTAAGGCCGGTGGACGTGTTTGATCGAGGTGCGTGCTCGCGTTGCGTGCTGACGTCTGTGCCTTAGCGATAACAGAGCTGTGATAATGAGGGGAGATATCGATGTGCTGGTCTTAACAGTGCGACTAGATTCCCAGAGCATTTTGTTGGATTGTGTTGAGTTGCGTGGACTGCGTATTCGGTGTCCATGCAGTTGAGCACCAGGCTCTCCTACAGACCAAGGCGATGCCACAACCGCATGGTAATGGCGTATGCAGTCTGCGCAACCTCACAAAGTATGTTACCACATAAATGGAGACACTATACATCTGCCGGTACTGTCGGCACTTTGAGTTCTGTAACACGATCACCCCTTCGTTACCAAACATTGCGCCACTGTCCGCCCAAATCGCTACCTGGTTGCTCATGGACTCGACACCGGCCAGCCCGGATCCGGGACAGGGACTACACCATCCTTTGCCCACAGCCTAGCTGTCTTACAACACTGGTAGTCATGGGTCAGCTCAAACACGATCCCTTTAGCCTTCACTCTTGATAGTTTGAGACGAGAGTGGAAGGGGATGGCTTCAGAATGGTTTAGGCTTGGGCGAGACCACGAAGAATGACGAAGTATCTGGTGAAAGGCGACCTTGGGCCAGAGCTACGAGGCCTCGACTGTGGTCCCGATCTTGTGAAAGGTGAATGCAAGGGCCGCAGTGCTGTCATGCACCCCGGATCTGTTGAGAACGTTGCTTCGCCCTCGTTGGCCGGATTCTTGGCAACTCCCATGGCCTGCGTTCCATGCTGGCAAGCTTTTGCGGAGTGCTTACGGTCCGCACCTGGCTGTGCATTCAGGCTATCGGTTGCTGTCCCTGGACAGATCTTGAGAGCCTGTGAAGTGGCTTTTGATGGCAAGGGGGAAGAACGTACCAACGAGTATCAACAGTGACGATCCAAGTGTCGGTCCTTCTTGTCAGATGTTAAAAGCGGATTGATAAGGCGATCAATATGAAGGTCAGTGACGATGATGCGACTGCTCAAATCTTGAACAAGCAATGCCCCCTGACTGCGTGGCCACACATAGCGGTATGCACAAGGGCCAAGCAGACAGCCGAAGCTGAGAGGCATTGCCGGTATGGCCAGCTGTTGAACCACCTCAGAAAGGCTGTTAAGGTTCCGGAAGCACAAAATCATGGGCCAAGATGATCACGATGCGCATATGCGCGTTACATACTACATCATCACCATTGATGTTGGTACCGGAAGACGCTCCCTACTCTCCGTGAGCTATGAAAGTTCCTGGTGAGTAGACCTCTAGGATCCAGGTTCAGAAAGCGCCTCGTGGTGACACAGCAGAACATGGCGGTAGTAGTCTGCTCAGCTACCGAGTTAGCCTGCCAGCTAGGCACACGCATGCAGCATGTATCTGTGACAGCCTCCACAAAGTTGAAGTATATCTCCACATTTTAGTGCTTCGCTGACCTTCGACGTTTTGAGGGGCTCAATCTTTTAGATGAACGAACGAAGGCTACTTTGATAGATTTGGACGACCCCACAAACCGCCCTGCAGATATACCGTACCGAAGCGCAGTATGAACGCATGCGGAGAATAATAGATCGGATAGAAGGCATGCGCTATGCACTCTGCGGGTGGTTGGGCTACGTCGGCCACAATTTGTGCGTACGATATTACTGTGTGGTGAGCGAATATCTTTCACTGGCTGGAGCTGTCAAATAGCCCAGTCATGAATCCGGAACCACGGGCAGGTGTCGCAATAGAAGCGGAAAGGCATATTGTGACAGATCGCCACGAGCCGTTGCGCCATGCGGTCTTCTGGAACCGGTTTTGATTGCATGTCTCATTGGGAACCCCAAGTCGTTCCAAGGCCCTCCCTAGGACGTCATCTCGAGGGGTAATCTTAGGCGTTTTTTCGTGCGCGATGTCGGCCGCCACTGCAATCACGGACTTCCACAGTTCGCGTTCTCGATCACTGAGATGGCGTGCGGCTGGCGTGAGGCTTGCATGTGATGTGCGTAATCTGCGCGCGTGTTGTTGGAAGGAGTGCAGCAATGTCCGTCGCCATTGACCCGAAACGGATGAGATGACAGTTGCCACGATTCAAAGTATGCGATGCGCGCAGCATTACCGCTCAAAGCATCTCGAATACACCACAAACAGAAGCGAACTGCAGGATCTGCATGGGAGAATGTGGGGAACGTGGTGACTAGGATGACTCGACTTGGAAGTACAGGGGCCTTTCTGCATTGTGGTCTTTGCTCGTTGTTTCTACAAGTACCCTCTGTACAGCAGCGTGCTTTGGTGTGATTTGTCGGATCTCGATGATTGAGTGGTCAAGGATGTCATTTAAGGTAAGAACAGGGATCCCGGTTGGCCCCGATTATTGTGGATGGTCGACCGTTTGGGCCTGCCCGTCGGCTTTAGCCTAAAAGGCACCAGAGCGAGGCTTGGTGGTAGTGATGGGCGTCAGCCACATTGGTATATCAGAAGGTGTTATAGCTACCGCTCCCTTCCGGGCACAAGGGCGAGAAGATTAGATTTCAATTCCATCGCTGGCGTGACTTTGGGGTGAGAATGAATGAGGTGGCTGGTTCTGACAGCACAAGGCGTAAATCCTTTGCTTTGGTTGGAGGGCCGTCCCGTTAGAATGGCGGCTTACTTTGCATTGTGACAATGCACGTTGAGAGGAATACGAGAGCGAGCGCGTGTCTTCGCTCCCTAGTGGTTTTTAAGCTCTCAAGGGACTGCGCGAAAGTAAAAACATTGCTCGCTTGGCGTTGCCCAACGATCAGAGACTTATGGTCGATGCCACAAGGACGACAGCTTCATGTCGATGAGCATATCCGCGCCGAATGATAATTTGCGATAGTGCTTAGCGAGGTTGATGCGGCTTCGCCATGAGATCCTGCTCGAAACTCAGCTTCGTGGTAGCTCAAACTTTCGTCGGCTAGTGTCCCGAGACATGTTAATAGCTGGTATCCACAGATGCGATCACGTATGATGCAAGGCTGGCAGTCTTTACTGCAGCAAGGTGTAGACAATTTGGTGTTAAACCATGGCTAGAGCAGCAGCGTGCAGGACTTCCGCTGCCTAGCGAAGTGCGTAATCCCGATTCCACACCTGCACAATGTGACCAAGGTACATTGGGTACGTCCGACGTACTTATGAATACACGAATGTGGTATCCCAGTACTTGCATCACCTCTTTCCCGACTTTAAGACAGCTGACAGCGGTCCCTAATGCTGTATGGGCACCAATAGTTAAGCATCCCAACCTATTGTTGGCCGAATTGTACAAAGTTAAGGAGCAGAATTATTGCCCGTACTTCGGTTGTTGAACATTCGTGCAGCGTTGGACCACGGTTTTGTGGCCACATCAGGCAGAGTCCCCGGAACCAACGATTGAGCTGGGGTACATCACCGGGAACTGATGTGGAGCAAAAGAGCACTGCAAAGACAACGTGCGTTTGATACCTGACTTTGCGTACGGTACAAGCCTATCTTTCACTCGTGCGTACCTCGAATTGTCATGCAACAAAAGTATGATAGTAGCTTGCGCGGGGTAGCAATGAGGTGGACGACGCCGCAATCGACACTTGCGAAAAGTGCCTCGAATCGGAGCACTTCTTGGCACGCTTTGGTAGATAATGCTAGCGAGGTCTATACTACCGAATGGGCCAGTCTCACGTTGTAAAGGGTAATACGTTCTTCGCCAAGGGATTAAGGCGGATCGATCGAAAGGCGGAAGACGGACAGGCGACCGTTGTATTAGCAGAGAATGCCATAGCTTTCGAGACACATCAAGAATTGCCCGAGCCGCTGAAAACGTGCCCGCAGAAAAACGAGTCATGCGGATGATCCTAGACCGATCACACCATGCGACGACCCAGGCTCTCAAATTGAGCTCGCGAAGCTCACATGTGCATTTTCCCCTTTGTAGACACGTGCGTAGCACCAGGACCGAAAATATCGTCTTAACAGACCTGCACTAAGCAGACAGGATATTGGAGCACCGGCCCATTTAGCCTGAGACAATCTGGACGTTCGAGAAGGTTTCCGAATTCATGCAATCTCTGTCTGCATTGCAATCGTTTGAACATCAGCTTGTCATTAAATCTGCCCCAGAAACCTTGACCATGTGCTTGAATTGTGGGGTTCAGACGACGCAGGGGCTTCGGCAGCGCATCCTTATATTTGCCGAAGGTTGTTTCATGAATCCTTCAGTGAACTGCAGATGGGCAGAATCGTCCGCGTCGTCGTGGATGCTGCGGCGGAGCGGCTTTGTGTCGACCAAATCAGCGTCACGCATGGTATCGGTCGAGGCTTTGGGCGACCTGTCCCATTTCGGCGAAGGATTTAAGCGCAAAGGTGGACAGATACGAAAGACCATCGTAGCTTGCCATATTCGCACGGGTAGTGACAAGGTTAGGGAAGGCGGCATGCAAAGCATACGACCTGCGCAGGTCCTAGATGCACATCGGCTCCGCACAGCGAGGTCCTAGGCGATCCGGATATCTACAGAACCGCGATATTTGCTGTCTGGGGTCCTGTTAAGCCTGGTACAAGGCCCTGACTCGCTTCCCCACATTTCGTATACCTTAGCTCGCAGATACGACTTTTCTAGTGAACGCTTAGCGACATCAGGTTGGCTAGGACCTAATTTAGCCCCTCGCCCCTCCTGAAAGCTCACGTAAGGGCCTATATGTGAGAGATGTAATAGTACTGGGTGGAAGTGCAGTCCACCATGGGTACTTGATCCGTTTGCGAAGACATCGCTTACAACAGAACACATGATTTATTTGATGATAGTCGTATCCGCTCAATAGTGGGTATGCACCTCTCCACAATCTGTAGAGTGACATGGCGAGATCAGACTGATTTGCCTCGCTGGATTACGAAAGTTTACATGTGCTGTCGAGGCGTGAGACGATGGGCGGCGCGATGACGATCCGTATCTGAAGAAGTGGTCATCTAGCTTGAGTAGCTGACACATCACACCAGGACTGCTCTTGTGGCGCGACGACATACAGAAGCACCATCCTGGCTTCGAACTCATCAACGTAGTAAGTTTCCTCGAAGTTGTATAGGCTCGGAGTTTAGATAGCAATTGTGTTGAGCGTAATGAACTGTCGATGCCATGGGGGCAAAGGATTACAGAGGAGGACCATGCAGGTCTTACTGCGGGTGTCCCGCCTTGTGGAAGATCAGATGGTTAAACATTGTTCACTTTGCGCCCCAAGAGCAGCCTTTGATTCGGCGATGAGTTGAAAACTTAATCTCAGCATTGTGATCCAGTCACCTCGAAAGCCTAACATTACGTAGGAAGATCCTGTCTTACCAAGATGCAGTTTGGAGTATGTGTATTTTGTCTTGCTCAAGAGCATGAAACAAGAGTTACTGGGTGTAATTTGACGTCTGTATCGTGTGCACTGTGTTGACGTCCGGCCTGGCAACTCCTCCACGGCGAATCGTTCACTAGTCTGCACTGTGATGGACCTGGATGCCTTCCTCAGATCCCATGGCTCTTCTCACGGCACATACCGTTCAACGTTGTGCTAGCATAACGGCTGATGTTCTCCCCTTTGTCAAGCCGTCAGTCACTGAAATATCAACGAGTATAATTTTGGCGGTGTTTGACGACGACGGGTCCTTCCAGATCAATATACTGTACAAGTCGATTAACTTTCTGTGGGATTTCCTCATGGAGAAAGGTTCGAAAGTCTTGTTCACTGTTTTGTGGGCATGATATCCTCCTGTCTTTCCTTGATATAATACCGATGCGGTAGCTGCATGGCCGCGAGCAAGTGCACACATCATGACCACTTCAGCGTAGCCATGGCTCTTTGAAGGTCTCTCGCGAATTCGAACTTTCTCGCAATCGTGGCACTGGTGAGATTAAATTGATACATCAAGCTTGGAGTCGAAAACCCTGGATGCAAGTTAGGGTGACATCAGTGACGTCTCGTTCGTGGTTTTGTCACAATGCCTCTTTCAATACAACCAGTGCGAACCGACCACCCTCAGTAAAAATCTGGTCTCTGTCGAAGTCGCTATTTCACTTGGCAGCAAGCGTTGGGAAAGATGTCGGAGAAATTTCTCTAGTAAATTGTACCTGAGATATTTCAGCGACATAGGTAACGATGTTCCCAGTCTATTCTCTAGAGGATTCCGACATCTGATCTAGCCGGCCGAGCTGAAACTCTTCGTAAAGAGAACTCCATACAACGACTAACTGTAGACACACTTCCGAGCGTGATATATGTGTTTACTGGGCTCGTGGTGGTTGTGGTCGTAGTCGTCCTTGTGGTACTCGTGCGCCAACACAATTGTTTCCACACGCAGGGTTTTGTCGCTTCATTATCTCTTGATCGTGTGTCTGAATCTGCTCAGATGGTACGGCAGCTGCGAGTCCGAACAGAATAGTAAACAAGACGTGAAATTTCATGTTGAGGTTCGAAGGTTGATGGAGCAAAGATCTTGAGAGTAAGGCTGAGGTTACAGTTGTGATGATTGATTAAGGCAAAGTTGATGTTGAGCAGTTGGCCACTGAGTTCTTCCCTTTATATGTTGCTTTGAAATACTTTTGCACTTGCCTTAGGCATTTACCAAGAAACCGAGATGACACGTGCACACTCCGCTACACTTGCCGAATTTTAGATGGCCGTTGCATACAGTTGAATGCACACGTCAAACTGGCCAAAGCACTACCCTTCTGACGCGTCTCCCACAAAGCTCTTGAGCCATTTGTGGGAAGGTATCAGGTACCGATTATGCCGAGTTAGATCTCCATGCACCAAGATTCTGCACGGATACTACACAGGTAGCTACGGCTGTAGCGTCTTGGTAAGGAATTCCGCCGCAAAAGCAAATGGGACTGGCCTCTGTGTGAGTAATCTTCCGGACGATACCATGTGAAGTAGCCGTCCTTGTCACGACTACAGGAGGACATGACCCGCGCTGGGTGAGTAATCTTTTCGATGCCAAATGTGTCAACAAGCGGGTTGTTTAGCGTCTCCCATGGGCGGACGTGCCACAAGTAGGGACTTGAACGCCCCCACGGAGTATGCGGTGCCACGTGCATGCTTAGGAAGAGCATAATCCGCCGATCGACGGGTTTGTTGGCAAGTCTGGTTAATGCCATCAAAGCCGCCATGTATTGTTCGCATTGCGGGAACGGAGGCAACGTGTTTCGATTCAGATTACAAACGGAGGCTTGGGCCGACATAAGCATCTTCGAGGGCAATTGGAAATGGAGCCAGATAGCTCGTCGTTCTAGTCTTGGATGCTTCCAACATGTCGAATCACGAAATCGCTGTCCTCCCTATTTTGCGCTCTGCTTGTCTAAGTCCAGCTTGAGCTGACAGTGAAGGGATACAGCACCAACGGAGACTGCGAAGCCTACTCGTATGATAATATAATCTTAAGGTGAACTGTGTATTGGAGAGGAAGGGGAAACGCGAAGAGTGATTACAGCGCATAGTGACCCTGGGTGTCTCGTCTTGTCCCAGAACATTGTAAAGCAAGTGTTGTATTCATGATGTTCAAGACCGTCCTTGGGATGTTGCATTTAGACATCGTAGGATGTATGAGGGCTGGGATGAGCTTAGCAAAATGGTACTACTCGCTCGCGGAGCGGTCAAAAAGTATCGAAAGTCTAGATTTGGGTACCGCAGTACAATGCATACAAGCTTATAATATATGACCCTCGAAGAGACTGACAAGTAAGTGAATCACAAGTGGGCTTAGCTCTATTTCTCCACGATTCGGTCCTTCTCCAGCCGCCCAGGGACCAGCAGACTTCGATGATCATCTTCTCCTTTAATGTGAGGATTTCCGTTCCAGACTTCTGGCCACTCTTTGACCTTTCATACCCCAACGTTTTTGCATCATGGCCTTTGCCTCGATTTCCTCGCCTTCAGCAAAATGGGTGATTATATGTGCATTCATGCCCATTCTCTTCGCCGTGCTTCTGCCACTGGAATTTTTGGCGTCAGAGGCATCATTACCATCAATCACAACCCGAATTATCTCGACTGATCCCCTTATTATACATATCGCCAACTTCATCACTGAACCAGAGACTGAACACCTGTTACGTCTTGGGTAAGTAAATCGATCTTGAGTCAAGTTCTTCTGCACACTTGTATTAACGACCCATAGCGAGGACAAATTCACGGACTCGATGGTGGTTCATGAGAACGGATCGGAAATAGTTGACCAGAAAAGAACAAGCTCTACTGCATTTCTCCCAAGCAAAGATTCTGTCGTCGAACGCGTTACAGCACGAGCTTCAGAGTTCCAGGGATACACCAGCATGAAACAGCACGAGTCCCTGCAATTGACGAGGTATCGCGCAGGCCAGCAGTATAAGCCTCACTGGGACTGGTTCCCAGTGCCAGAGGTACCGCCAAGCAACTATACCAATAGACTGTCAACGTTCTTTGTGGTTTTAGAGGCAAATTGTACTAGGTGCGGTACGAGATTCCCAGAGCTGGGCGTCGATTGGACAAAAGAAGACGTGCGGTGGTGTTCTATTGTTGATTGTGAAGATAAGGGAGGTATTACCTTTAGACCAATACCAGGAACTGCTATATTCTGGAAGAACCTTCGCGCTGGAGGCAAAGGGGATGAACGAACTCTTCACGCAGGGCTACCTCCAGAAACAGGAGTCAAAACTGGATTGAATATCTGGACAAGGACGGATAGTGTTGTCTAATGCTACAAGTAGGACATACCTGGAGTGGCAAACGCTTCATGTAGGATAAGGACATCCTCATATTATGTGCTTAATAGTACGTTAAGCGCCAAGTATTTAACCAAATTAATCCTACTTGATATATCAAAGACTATCACAGGTTCTGCTTTAGTCAGATCTACTCAAGATTCAGAGTAAGCGCTTATAGGGCCATGTATATAAGCAGCACTGCCCTTCACACAGTCAATTCTTCGCAATCTCTCTCCTCCGCACTGTGTATACAAGGAACACAGTTGAACAACTTACAATTTTTCTTGCTTCCCCACCACGAATCTTATTTCAGCCAAGTGATCGTGGTGTGCGTGCAGGCAGGAACTTGCTTGCGCGCAAATATCCGGATGACATTTGAGAACCAATGCTCCTCATCTGACGTTGCGAGCGCATGTAAAGGTGAAGTGTGGTTGTGCGGTAGCACGCGAACAACTAAACCGGCCTCCTAGGACGCCACTACATCAAACGCAATTCGTATCCGCTCAATCGCAGTTGATCTCGGATACCGAAAACGATACGATGATAAAACGCATGGTCGCAGGACTCGTTTCACTCTGTCATATGTAGGACCTAGTACTCCATGGTGCGCTTCGTTCGGACGGCGCGAATGCAGAGACATGGGCAGAATTCCAGTCAGCTGGCACGTCAAGCATACTTCTCCAACGCAACGATCCCGGCTTGGACACATATCTCTTCGTCGCTTGCTTCCAAGGTTTTCCTAGATCAGGGATATCGCTACTCAGTCCCATGAGTATGCAGCCCTCCCTGTTTTGCATCGCGATTCCAATGCAGCCCTGGTGTCAATCCAAACTCTATCGAAGACGGACACTAATCCTCCAGCCAGCTCCCTTCAAGGACCCCCCGATCAAAATCGCCGTCGCCATCGACGTAAGATTCGTGCGACGAGATCGGTCGGGCTGAGTTTTTCCTTCCACCTCGGTCACCGTAAATCTTGGAAGCTGTCGCGACAGTACTTCCACCAATTTCCTCAACTCTTGCTGTCTTTCGCCCGTCCTCTGCTAGCCAACCTTACACCTTGTCTAGTCGCCCCGTCTCCGCTCGTGCATTGGTGGTTGTTAGATCCCGTCTGTGCAGGGCCTTTCCGCTTCGGTGTGTTCGATTCTAGCGCCACATCCTCATTTCTCCGTCTTGTGGACCCCCGACCACCGCTAGCCAAGTCGAAGTTGCGTGTGAACCGCTATGTGAACGGGCGACAACCCTACATATGTATTTCTCCCGTCCTCTCAGATGCCCAACCACTGTTGCCCTGCCTCGGCAACCCCACGCTGGAGCAAGCCACCCGCTTCAGATACCCAATTTATCCACCAACCAGCGCACGATACTACTCTAACGTCAGTACTTCAAGCCACCCACCCCCATTAATAGATTAGGACGTGATGTCGACCTTCTAGAACGGGAAGAGCAATTGGTTGTCCCTACTTCTGGGGCGTTCGCGTCCCGTATACCTTCGGCGCAGACGTTGCGCCTTCCGTTGGAAGCTCGTAGCGGACGGGCCGAGACGAGCAGGAAGATGGCTTGCATGACTGCAGACACGGGGACTGGGATTGAAAGAGGCTAGAGGTAAGGTGGTGAGAGTGTAAGGGAGATCTACACGAGGTCGCGGAGACGGAAAGCTTAAGCTAACGTAGAAACTCTCTACATCGGTGTAAGCCAATGTAGTCAGCTAGCATAGACATTAGTCAACTACATGGAACACCCTGTAATAGAGCGAGAGTTAGAGCGATCTTAGACGACTTGTATGTCTTTGGGAAAACGAACGAGCAAGAAGTCGCATGTCAAGCCTCTCATGTCAACATGTAACTAAAACCACTTTAGTAGCCAATTGAGGTAACTTCTCCTTCCTGATGTCTAGTTCAGACTATATCGGAAGACAGGACGATATAGGTACCATCGTCTGCACCGCATCCGATTCCGTCCTTGAAACTCCTGGTCCGAACACTAATTCAGTGTCCACAGGGCTTGTAGCAAGCGTCCACCTCTTTCTACCTTCAAGCCCTGTAACAAAATCATATGGTAGAACCTTTTCACCTTTTCACCTTTTCAAGACGAGTGTAACACATTCATACAATAGGCCGAGCAATGAAATTATGCACACATCATCTTTGGCCAGTCGACCTAAACCGCACCTTGTCGACCTAGGTACATTCTAGCCGAATCACAGCAATTGATGCTATTTGGGATTTCAATAAAAAAACTTTAGACATACTCGTCATGGCAATCTTCGACAATATCACATCCACTGCCTTCGTTTGTAGACAATTGAACTTTCTTAAACTATCAAACAAGTAGGCAGCCACACCACGTGACCAACTTGCCTCCGCCCTTTTGATTTCGCTCGACCACAACACTGCAATTAGGCTACAGCGCTGGCAACAACCCGACAGAACCGAGTCCCTGTTACAACAAACCGGTGCTATGATTTGACCGTCCGCAATTTATTCTCATAGTACATAACCGTTTAATTCTCGCATTACAATCAGGAAAGTAGCTACAAAATACACATTCTTCGGAACAACTTCGAATCAGGTCATCCTTTCCTTTTGCCAAATTTAGGCGGCAAAGACAATAGGGGTACAGAGCCGGTGTTCGAGACTGCTGATAGTCCTTTGTGTAAGCAGGGTGCGATATTTGGATTCTTTTTTTTTGGGCTTCAGTCTTAGTCATATGAGTGCACAGAAACTTGCTGTCGAGTATACTGAACGTTGCCTTGAGGTATAATGATCATGAATAGCCTAGAGGGTATATGTCTATACTATCCAAGATTGAACTCATCCGCCATACCAGCATGTCTCATAAACTTCTCCCGCGCTCGAACCGCCTTGCGCATCTTCGCGGCCTCTTCTGTATCCTTCGCATCAGGAAGATCCAAATCGATAGCCTTCTTCGCATTTGTACTGAAAGCTTTGGCGCCACTGGATGTATCTGCCTTTGCTCCGCGGATCTTCGCTGGTGTGCGATCGCCACGGCCAGCGCCGGTACGAAGCCCTGGAGCCTTCATGCCGGACGGGCGCTCACGAAGGGCGAATGCTTTGGCCAAGTGACCGAGGTGGAGTTGCTTGATGTCGAAGTACTTGCGTTCATCTGCGACATGAGTGGCGTATGCACGAACGTGGCTTTGGAAAGCTCGGCGCGCAGATTCGAGTCTGGCGGGAGAGGCTAGGGCCCAGCGCTCCACGTTAAGCTGTAAGTCTTGCGCAATGTCCATGTAGGCGTTCTTGGTTGCGATACCGCTGGTGACAAGACCTCGGGTGAGAATGTCGTCTACGTCTTGTCTCGTGATGTTGACGCCAGCCTCGTTGTCCTTTCTATCTGACTTGAGAATATCAACATATCCCTCCTCGGAGCCAGGCATGAGGAAAATGCATGCGCGACCTTCACGACCAGCACGCGCTGTTCGACCAATGCGATGCAGATGGTCTTCTCGTGCGAATGCAGGGTCGAACTCTACGACTAGATCAACGTTGGGCAGATCGAGACCACGAGACGCGACATCGGTCGCGATGAGAACGGATGGCTCCTTGTTCTTAGTGAAGTGTGCTAAAGTTGACGTTCGAAGAGATTGCTGGAGAGAGCCATGTAGACGGTATGCAGTTACGGAATGGGACTTAGGCGAGAGTACTGGTGACTCGGCGTGCGTAGCAGTGAGTTTTGTTGGGTCGGCTTGGGGCAATGTCTTTGGCTTCTTGCTCTCCTTCTTCGTGTCTTCACCGTCATCCTTCTCCTCATCATCGTCCTTCGCAGTGCTCTTTTTCTCCTCTTCCAACTGGCTCGTGATGATGTCGAAGTGGAAGTCAACAGAGTCGGCGCATGAGACGAATACAATGGCCTTCATGACTGAGCCTTTGCGCGCAAAAGCTCGCTTCAAATAGCCGATCAAAGACACCAGACGAAGCTTTGGTGCAACCACGGCATACGACTGCTTCAATTGCGCCGGCGCAAAGAAGGTCAGACCGTCATCTCTCGGACCTGCGTCATTCTCCTTATCTGATGGATCAGCTCGAATGTGCACGGCGTCCTTTAAGCTGATCTGACCCAAGCGCTCCACATCCATCTTCATTGTGGCAGAACACAAAACTGTAGTTCGCTTTTCAGGAAGCCCTGGTATCCTTGCCTTGTCGTCTCTCTTTGCCCGCATTCGAAGATTGAGCGCACCAACAATCTTTTGAATTTCTTGCTCAAAGCCGAGCTCCATCAACCGGTCGCCTTCGTCAAGTACAAGCCACCGAACGTTACTCACATCCAGTGCCTCAGTATGCTCTAGGTGGTCTGCCAGTCGACCAGGGGTAGCCACCAAGATATTAATACCCTTGCGCAACCGCGCTTTCTCGGATTTCTTCTTTTCACCACCAATCACTGTGGTTGCAACGAGCCAGTGAGCGCAACCTAGCAGCTTCTCCAGCACAAGCGCAATCTGTTTGCTCAGTTCGCGAGTCGGAGCCATGATGATCGCGAACAAGCCCGAGTCTCTGTGCACGTTGTCGTCGTCTTTCCGTTTCTTCATGTTGGCTGAGAGCTCCATAAGCCTCTGCACAATCGGCAGCAAGTATGCCAGGGTCTTTCCTGAGCCAGTCTCGGCCTGTATGAATGCATCCGAATCGTCTTTGACCAATTGTGTGATGGCTGCCTTTTGGATCGCGGTTGGAGCTTTGAGGTCCATCTTGTTCAGCAAATGCGATGCAAGGGTCGTGGATATCCCGAGGGATGTGAAGGTGTCTAGCTCGTTGCTGAGAGGCGCATTCGATGGTTCAATGGGCGCATCGTCGTGCCGCGGTCCGTTCACTTGTGGTTTTGTGGTAGAAGCGGGATTGTAGGTGAAGAGCGACGAGATGACCTGCTTGCCACCCTTGGGCGCACTTTGTTTCTCGGTAGGCTTCATAGTTGCACCGGGATTCGTTTGGGGTCTGAAGTCTTTGGCGGCCGTCTTCTCGTTGTCTTGAGCCTTAAAGTCTCCGCTGACGCGCGAACGCTTCGCTGGTCTCTCTCCATTGTCGAGCAAGTCTAGGCTTGTGGGGTTGCGCCTGGTTCTCTCGCCCAACTCGGTTCGATTCACATCAGTCGCATTTTCTACAATCTTCTTTGGTGCTTTTGGCACTTTCTCTCCGTTCAGGCGTGCTGAGGCCTTCGTATGCCAACTTTGCGCAGCTTTCTTTGCCGCAGCGCGATCTCTCCAGTTGCCGCCTTTCAGGCTTGGTCTTGCCAGTATACCGGTGTCCGGTATGGAGAAGTTGAGAAGCATGCCATCGTCGGCCATTTTGCTCGGAGTGGAGGTCTGCGTTGTTGCGGCGCCTTTGCAGTGGGGAATCGACCGCGCAAATCTCAAGACGAACTTTTTGGTGGAGCTCAGCACAGACCAGCACTCTAATAATTAACTCCGTCCATTCTCCGCACCTTGCGCTTTGCGACCCTTAATTATGGCCAGTACGACTTGTATCTGTAGATGCGAAACCATCATCAAATGTGGCGTCTCAACCCAGCCCTCTTAGGCTACCGGTGACACATCCTCGGGGCACCGTGTGACGCTCAGCCCCCTTCTGCATCGCCTCCTTCACCGGTCACAAGGACAACCTCCGTTGCGCAAACCCATATGAACGAGTGAAAGCTGCTCTGACTGCGTATATACTCTGATCAATAGATTGACAATCACTCTTGCTCCGAAACTACGCAGTCCGCGCAACGTGATATTCTGAGCGACGCGTTTGATCTCTGTACACTACCTAGGCACCTGGCAATACTGCACCAAACACAGCCCGACCAAGAGACTCGCAAATGGCTTCGGAATCAAAAAATCCTGCAAACAGCAGTGATGTCGAGGAGTACTAGCACCAGAACCGCCATCTATCTCCATGCCACTAACACCACATTTGTAGTGCATCTCCTCCTCCTCCACCTCCTGCGTACAGCTCACTGCCAGAGGCTGTAGCAGGCGGCATGCAATCTCTCTTGGTCGGCGACCCACAAGAGGTTATAGCGGTCCCCATGGTACAATCAATCGAGCAAACACGGAAACGCGACCTCTTCTTGCCCTTTGGTAAGCGTAATGTTGTCACGCAGACCGTTCTTGTGAGAAAGATGACGCGAGAATATTACCTGAAACGCTACGCGAAAGATGCAGAGGGGAACTATATTGGTACAGAAGCACCAGCTATTGACGCTGGACTGGTGTTTGTGCCAGGGAAGAGCACGAACGAGGACCTGTTGCAACAGGTCAGGAAGGTTGCCTTTGGGAAAGAGCACGACCAGAGGGACTTTATGAGCGGCTGGGCAGCCACATCGGCAGGGGGTGGCGCATTTTAGAAGTTCTTTTGTCACGTTTCCTGTGCTGATGCATCCAGTTCCTGCATAATTCAACTGGCTGGAGTGATGGGTGGGTGCACGTGATCGTACCTCAAACTGCGTCGTAGAATCGAGTCGTCCTTGCCATTCTAAAGTTACCACAGTTATGGCTGGCTTTTCAGAACTATTCCCTTCGTCCGTGTCTCAACGTGATTCCAACCTATCCATTAACCTCTACCCATTGCCTGCGACTTGATCATCCAAGCTGAAGGTCGGAGCTATGGCCTGCGGCTTCCCCGCACGTCACTCCGCCATGTCACTTTTCCGACCGACAGCTGGTAGGTGCAACTCACAATTCTGGAGGTCCTTGACTGACGAGGATAGATCTTTTGATCACTCGCAGTCCACATTTGCGGCCCGCTGTTCCTCGACGAGCTTCGTATCCCCGCAATGGCATTCGCTGTTTGTCCAGGAGCGCGTGCCTCCGCAGCGCTTCGTCCGCGCCGGCGACCCAGATCTTCCACGAGGTAGCACCTTTGCGCAAATACAGGCGGGAGCTGCTTCTCAATGATCGCACAATTGGGCTTGTGCCGACAATGGGCGCATTACACGAAGGCCATTTGTCGCTGGTCCGACACGCGGCGGCGGAAAACACAGATGTTTTTGTGACCATATACGTAAATCCCACACAATTTGGTCTGAACGAAGATCTGGCTTCGTATCCGAAGACATGGGAGGCAGACTTGCAGATGCTGCACACGCTTGACACCGAGCTGGCGAGCGCAGGGAAGGGACGGGTGTCTGCTGTGTTCGCGCCGAGCACAAAGACCATGTATCCTATACTTCCGCCCGATAGTAGCATACCGGGTGTAGGCAGCTTCATCGAGATGCGTCCTCTGGGCCAGCTCCTCGAAGGCGCTTCGAGGCCTGTGTTCTTTCGCGGTGTAGCTACAGTCTGCATGAAGCTTTTCAACATCTGCGCACCAGAGCGGGTCTACTTCGGGCAGAAAGACATCCAACAGACTGTGGTCATCAAGCGATTGGTGAAAGATTTTCACTTGGACATGACTGTGCGCATCATACCAACATCACGGGAGCCGGACGGTCTGGCGTTGTCATCCCGTAATGTTTACCTGGGAGCTCGCCGCCGCAGCGTGGGCCTTGTGCTCAGTCAAGCGCTGCGGAAAGCGGAGACACAATACAAGGCCGGTAAGCGGTCAAGAGGAGACATTCTCTGGCCGGCTGTAGATCATGGCGATGCGACGCTTCTCGAGCAAGAAGCATTGGAGCCGAGCAAGCGCGCTAAATTTCAAGTCGACTATATCAGCCTTGCGGACCCTGATACCATGGAAGAGGTGGACACCGTAGATGAATCGAAAGGCGCGATTCTTAGTGGTGCAGTGAAGATGCTGCCGATTGAAGACCCCCAAGACGGGGAGGAGCTGGGTGTTGGAGGAGGACAGATTCCCGTGAGACTGATCGATAACATCGTGCTAGCTCCACTCAATTGATCGCTGAACACGAGGGCAACAATTGTTGAATGAACGTTCCCCTCACTCCACTCTGGGTCACGAATATCGTAATGATTCTCAATCTGGGCAAACTCGTAGCCGTTGCTGTGCTTCCATATCACCTTGTAGCCGCCACTTCTGGTCGTACAGTGGATCACACCCATCCGAATGTACTGCCTACATCGTTCAGCATTCGCGTCTCGTCAATTCCGGCTCTGAATTGCTATTTGCATCTCTTTCTCCCAGAAGTACTCACTCTATCGGTTGATCAACGTCATGATCATGGTACGCTACAGGCCGATTGAGGACCCAAACCACGAGTTGATGGATGTTTAGACGGCCCAATACATAATCAACCCCTCTTCTTCCCCATAATTGGAAGGCTAGCTCTTTTTGGTGTCTCCATCTTGTCAACGGCTTTCGAGGACATATCCATATTCTACGACGTCTTGTACGATGCTCAATAGGATTCCAGACAACGAAACATGGCACGTATTTGGCGACAAAGCGAACTGACAACACTGCAAACATCAATTCAACACAGCACTGTCGTCGAAGAGCATGTTGCCAGAAATCCCTCGCCACAGGTCGAAAGCGCCAGCGTCACGGACCAAGCATCACACTTTCAACCCTTCACAACACACATTATTGCAGTCATTACCGAACCTGCTCAATCAGAGATCGACATCACGAGACCAATTCCAACTCTGATTCAGGATTCAGGATTCTCGGACTCAACAATCCTGTCCCTGAGCGCCTCCACCACACACTCCTCCCCTAATGCAACTGCGACTTTCGTATCGCTTGCTTCTCCATCAGCCAGCACGCGTTTGAGCATCTCAAATGTCGGAACCGTGGTATCTGAGACAGAGATACCAAAGTCATGGCGAGCAAAAGAAGAGCCGGACCAACGTTCACGGCATCAGACGATATTTTGGGTGGTCGTTATACTCATGTTTGGTCTGACTTTCGTGGGTATCGTCGCGATTCGGTAATTCCAGGGCTTTCAGGGTATTGAGGCGGGATTGTTTCGAATTTGAAAGAAACGGACGGTTCACACACAGTGTTAACGAAAATCAGTGCTGAAGCAAGATGCACGGCGAGTGACGCACTTGTTGGTTCAACCTATTAGGTGTCTTGGAGACTGAGCCTAGGGCTGTATAAAAGACTTCGGTGGTAGTTCTTGATTTATATATTGCCTTCTTCCTTGCTTTTATATGTATTGCCTGTATCGAGATTTGTAGTCTCAGAGCTTAGTGCAGAGGCGCTGGGGTACGCTAAGTACGCCCCGACATGTTGGGGAAGCGGCGGCATCGAGTACGCGTCACCCACAGCCGCGACTTACTTAGGTAGAGAACCTTCGACACATTCCTTCAAAGCCACTTTGTTGAAAAACCTAGCATATTCCCTTCTTTACACCTTCCGAAGAATCCACGAGGTCTGTCTGGCGTGTTACTTGTGTTCAGGCCATGGCTTCAGCCTCATTTGGAGTATTTCGGCCCCCATGCAGACGAGGGGCGAGGCTTGCCGCCTATGGCCAACTCTGCGACCAGCAATGCACCGTATTTCGTACCGCTACCTCTCGAATACTTGCAGCGCAATAGATGTGCGCTGCACGAATCCTTTCACGTTGACATGCATATGAAGACATCACGATGAGCTTTGGAATCAGCATTGGGGATGTTCTCAAGGTGTGCGAACTCGCTGGACGCGTCTACAAGAACTGTACGTCATGCGTCACCGGCGCGAATGCTGGGCTGAGCTGGTCTGAGCTGGTCTAACAGTCGGCCAGGTCGCGACTGCACCGGAGAATATAAATCGCTGCAGGTAGAAGCGCGCAGCCTCACAAACCTTCTCGAGGATATCCAAGACAAGTTCGACAAGATCCCGCCGGGGAAGCGCGCCCAGCTTGAAGATGCCTACGAACCATGCATCAGCGTCCTGGAGGAGCTCGACAAGCTTCTCACACACTACAACAGCCTGGACACCAAGTCCAAGCGTGCCTGGGATCGCCTGAAATGGGATCCGGACAAGACCAGATTGTTGCGGGAGCGCATGACGTCGAGCGTCACCATGCTGAACAGCTTCTACACGTCGCTGATCCACGACAACCAGGTCCTGATATTGGAGGCCTTGGAAAGGCTGGAGCTAGACTACAAAGGAGGGCACCGGGAAGAGAGCATCGCATCGCTGGAGATGATCACGTCCAGATCGACTGGCGACGGCGAAGAGGAGAGCGAAGAAGCATGGACACAGATTCTGCGCGATCTTGAGGACGTTGGAATCCACAAAGAAACTGCCTTGAGCTATCGCAACGTCATAAGAGACTGGTTGATTCAAGCGGTCAACGAGGGTCGCTTACTGGAGCAAGCGGAGGAGCCGGACTGCTTCCAGTCGTTATCGAGCGACCTGGAAATAGCGCTACCGTCCTTCGATCCTGTATGCGTGCCGGGCACCCACTACTTAGATGTTCCCGCCCTTGTACCATCGTACGAACGGAGTCAGTCGGCTCCATCTTTGGAGCATTCGCCGTTGTTGAGTCCCGCAGAGCCTGAGCATCAGCGAACACAGTCCATCCCATCGACCGCATCGCTGTCTATCCCAGCCTTCTCAGGTGTATCATCATACGCCGCATCAAGCTCTTCCGAGACTGACACCTCGTCCCTATACGCCAATCCAGATCCGATAAGCAACCGGAATTCTGGCGCTCAGCCGCCCCAGACGCAGATACGGCGTGTACCCGTACCTGCCCGGAGTCCGGAACCCCCACAAGTGGCAGAGGCCTCTTCGAGCTCTACTGCAACATCGACAGTGCCATCACCCGCCTTGGTGCCGACACCACGCATACCCTCGCCCCCACCGCGTGCACCTCCGATGATCTCTGAGAGCTACACTGTACCTCCTGCGCTCGCATTGCCTGTACCGCCTCCGATCCCTTCGGTTTCTACCTGGATATCCACAGCTCCAGAGGCCCTCGCACCACCAGTCCTCCAAGCTGCTCCATCTCAGTCAGCACCAGCGGTACTACAGACACCACCTTCATACTACGACAAGGATAGCTCAATTACAGCTGATCTGGCATGGACCAGCCAACAGATCATTGCAGCCTGGGACCGACGCGACTTTTCTTCGGCTGCGAAGCATCTCGAAGATCAGCTAGCAGCTGTTGAGCGTGGGCACACGGTGCTGAACACTGGCGCACAGCCAGATCGAAGGATCCTGCGTCACTTGCTAGGAGTTTGCAACTCATTTACTGGCAATTTCGAGAAAGCGAAGCGATATTTTGAGAGCGTCTTTAACGGCATCTATCTCAATCGAAACAGTCTAGACGAAGGGGACATCGCCGCTGCGCGCTGGCTCGGAGACGTTTGTCTCCATCTGCGCCAGCACTCGAACGCCGTATTGGCCTGGGGTGTGGCACACGAGGGATGCATCGGGCGCTATGGCATCGCACGAGACCGCACGCGCAGAGTTGGGGACGAGTTGCGTCTCCTAGATCATTGGCTCTTTGTCTTCCGAAGGATCGAGTATTCGTTCCTCAACAATGTTGATCCGACAGACATCTTCCGGCACACACATGCTGTGGAGAAGAGCAATCTGATAACGTCGTTGAAAATGGCACTATACGAGACAAACAGCTACCCAGGGTATTCTGTTGGACCGCCTACTGCGCCACATTTTCGACCAACTTCTAAAATAGGGCCTCGACCTAGCATGGAGGTCAAGATTTCAGCGGGCTTCCTGTTAGCACCTCTGATAGCGGTCAGCGCTTGGCCCCTGCCCTGGGACTCTACCTTTTCACCGTCAGATGCCGTGCAGCTTGATCGCTACATGAACAGCATAAGGAGTCCAGTAGATCCAAAGCCTTTGATCGAACGCGAACTTCCTACACTTTCTCTAGGCGACTCGAAAAAACTTCACTATGCTACCAAGCGAGGCAGTAAGTGGCTGATCGAAACGGTCAAGCAAGGCCTTCAGGAAATGGGTATCGAGCACGCCGAACATGCCTGGGAATCAAGTCTCGTTGTGTGTTTAAATCAGCATCGTGATGGGTTTGCGTTCTCCGAAGGTCTTGAGATCTCCTTCAGAAAGCTGCAATTTCGAAGCGTGTACGGCATGAGGGTCTCTGACGTCAAGTGGAGCACGAGACTTCTAGGCCCTCGAAAAACGAATGATGCGAAGGACTTCCGGGACATTATCAAAGGCGTTCTTGAGATGGCTGAAGTCGAAGCTGCCAGCATGCAAAGCTTTGGTGCAGGCGTAGCCTCGGCAGGATCCCAGGTCCCGTATCAAGCATATCGCTGAAGCTGGCATCTTCGACAAATCCACATTCCTTTACTGTGGCGACTGTTCGTTCTCGAAGATGTCCTCAGACATGCACTAGAAGATTAAGCAGGCCTTAAGAGCACACGATCCCTCCGCGCTACTTGCTACCAGTGCAGCGAATGTCGGAGGCAATTGCGTCACAGCTTCAGTAGGATCCATGCGCACTGCAGGATGAATGAAGGAGCCATCGACGGGGGCGATTACATTTCCGGATGTGTGAGTAATCTCCACGTGCAAGCCAGCTGCGGCAGTCAAGGCATCCCCGCGTCGCTACACTGATCCTTGCCGTGTCGGAAAATAAATGGATCGACGTAATTTGTTTTCAGGGCGCCCGAGCGAGGGGCGCAGTCACTGCTGAGGCGTTGCTGCAGTGTCACGGAGAGCAGTGGCGAGCCGGGCGCGATTCGCAACCGCACATGCCGTCCTTGCCTCTGAATGCAGTGGAATCTGAACTGAATTAACAAGCGCATGCTGAGCGACGTTTCGAAACAAGCTTTGAAAATGTCTCGCCAAAAGCTCGAATTCGAGCGTATCTGCACTGTTGAGCTCCTTCGTGCGGAACGCAAATGAGCGACATGCTCGGAACACCTCACGGCTCGGGAGCGGAGCTCAAGAAATGAAGTGGAGACTTGGCATTAGGCGGACATCCGTATTTCGAGAATCACGACAGGAGAGCGTCAGCGCGTTTGCAGGCGCGTCGGCGTTTGCATGCATCTCAGCGTACAGTAATAACACGTTCATCAAGCCGGAGCGTCATCCATATTTAGCGCCTGCAAGACGAGAGGAGGATCTCGCGTATAGATTGACGCTCATATCGATAACCCCACCTCTGACGTTTTACAGCATGTCTTCCTTCGCGCTGGTGGTGGACGATGGCGGACGATCGTTGCGCCAAGCGAACGGCAGCGTTTAATTAAGGCACGGTACCTGAATTAGTCTTGTATGAGAAAGCGCCGTCAGAGTGATGACCATGCCGGATGTCGACCTAGGGCCTCGCTTGAGTACCCGGTTTTGTTTCACGTTTCAGCGAAGCTTTTGGTGCGACAAAATGATTGGCTGTGTGTTCACAAGGCTGACCTCGCCCCTCGGGAAACATTGTCACTCCTAGCAAGATTGGGCAGGACAGCAGCCGGACCCAAGAGATGTGTCTCAAGGAACTTCTCCAGGGGAACGGCTGAGCGGCGGGTCGTCACAGGGATGCGAGGAGTGAAGATTTGCAGTGGAGATTCTGGCCCCTGCCGGCTATCAAAAGCGCTGCCACTCCCTCTTTGAGTCTTACTCTCCTTACCTTTGGACTCTTTCACGAAAAGGCTTTCAAGAAACCAACTTTGTGTCTTTCTTTTTGGCGCTTTGCTGCCGTTGCCATTCCTTTCACGTCGCAAGTCGACTGTCCATTCTTTTGCACAAGCTTGAATCGCCGTTTGAGTCCTAGAGACATATCGCCCCTCTTCTGTCATACTCTCATCACTACTTTCGATACACAACGGACTTCTACTTACGATCAACTGCCAATATGAAGACTCAATCTATGCTCCTTGCGGCTTTGGCCTCAGTGCCTGCTGCCCTTGCCCACACCGTCTTCACTGACTTCTATGTCGATGGAGTTCCTCAGGTATGTCTCTGTATACGCTATACCCAGGCTTGTAGATTAATTTCAAACAGGGTGACGGTGTTGCCATTCGCATGAACCCCAATGACGAAACCGCTGGATCCCCGATTGGCAGCCTAGATAGCGAAGATATGGCTTGCAGTATGTACAACACTGATCCAGTATTGAAACGCTCTGACATGACTCGCAGATGTTGGTGGTACCAAAGGTGTCTCCCGCGTCCAGCCGGTCAAGGACGGTGCCCTCCTAACCTTTGAGATTCGTTCATGGGCAAATGACCCCACCAAGGAGCGCCTGGATCGTGGTCACTACGGACCCTGCGCGGTATACCTGAAGAAGGTGGAATCGGCCATTAACGACAAAGCCATCGGCGACGGCTGGTTCAAGATCTTCGACCACGGCTACGACGCCTCCTCCAAGCGCTGGTGCACCGACGAGATCATCGACAACAACGGCCTGCTTTCTGTGAACCTTCCCAAGGGCCTCGAGGGCGGCTCTTACCTCGCTCGTCCCGAGATCCTCGCCCTCCACGCTGCCAACTCCGGCGACCCACAGTTCTACACAGGCTGTGCCCAGATCTTCCTCGAGAGCAGTGGCAACCTCGGCCCCGCCTCCACCGTCTCTATCCCCGGCTACGTCAAGTACGGCCAACCCAGCACCTCGTTTGACATCTACAACTCGGATCTCAAGGATTACCCAGTTCCCGGCCCCGAAGTTGCAAAGCTCGTCGCCAAATCCGATGCCAGCGTTGCCTCGCAGACACAAACTGAGGGTCTCAAGCCCGAAGGCTGCCTCGTCGAAAACGCAAACTGGTGCGGCAAGGAAGTCTCGTCCTACTCTGATGAGAAGGGCTGCTGGGCCTCGGCCGAAGAGTGCTGGAACCAGAGCGAGACGTGCTGGGACTCAACACTTCCAACTGGTGGCAAGGGATGTGACCTCTGGCAGACCAAGTGCAAGGAGATTCAGAATGCATGCAACTCCAAGAACTTCAACGGCCCACCCAACAAGGGCAAGGTCCTGACACCCGAGAAGAAGGCAATCGATGTCGGACTCATCATGGCGACCGTTGGTGGTGGCGTGATCGACGCCCCAGCACCAAAGACCAGCGCAACGAAGAAGGAGGAGGCCAAGACCGAGACTCCGGCCAAGCAGACTCCCGCCGCGAACGACCAGGCAGACAAGGACGACGAGAGCAAGCCTGACACACCTGCCGCTTCTCCTGCATACACTACCCCAGCGGCAGCAGCTAAGCCCTCGTCCGCTGCCCCCGTGGCAGCAAAGCCAACACCCTCAAACACATACTCCGCACCCGAGACCGACGACGAGACCGATGACGAGGATGAGGACGATAAGCCTGCGCCTGTCGTCACGAAGCCTGCGTCTTCGGCCGCGGCGCCAAAGCCCACTCAGGGTCCGCCGTGTGTGCCTGGCGGCAAGTGCGTCACAGTCACGGAGATTGAGACGGTGGTCAAGACGGTGTATGTCACTGCTGCGTATGACGGTTACAAGCGTGGCTTGGAGAGGATGAGGAGGAGGCGCGCGCACCACATCTAAGTGTGAGGTGCAGAAAGGTTGATTGGAGGTGATGGGTCTACTACTGACCGATGGATGAAGAGGCGGTTTATATTCTGCGGCTGAATGTCGCGAGCTGGATGCTCTGTTCTTTTATGCATACCTGGGCGGATAGGAATGATTTGTTCGCTTGTTTTTATGATGGAAACTTTTACAAAAACACATCTTTGTGTGAAAGATATGTGGAATCTATGGCTCAGTGCCCATTCTCACGTCTAAATCATGCTCTTAACGTCGTCCCGAGTGTTCCCACTTCAATCCTACGTCTCGCCCTCAGCAGTCCGGACCTTGACACTTCCATCCGCCATGCCAAAGTACACAGCAATCGGTTTCTGTCCACCCGTCACCAGCGTCGCCGCATCATTCTTCGTCTTCAACCCCGCCGCCTCAATACCATTCAATCCCGCGAAAATACCCACTTCCAACACCCCGCTCAAGCTCTTAATCGCCTTGCTAATCGCATTCACCTCCCACGACCCATCACTCCCATCCCCTTTCCCCTTGCCGGCCTCGACATCAGCCGCAGTAAGCAGCGTTTTAAACGGCGCATCCACGATGAAGAAATCCTGATCCGTCTTCAAAGGCCCCGACTTCTCCAACAACGTAGTCCGTAACTTGGGATCTGAGGATCCCAGCTGTTTCAACGCGTTGACGACTTTGCGCTGCGCGAGCGGCGCAACTTCAATCGGTATCGTTGGCCAGTTTGTCAGAAGTCGGTCCTGGCGCTTGCGGTAATCGGCCACGCAGACGAATTTCCGCGCGCGTTCTGCAACGAGCTTTTCTTGGAAGAGGCATGCGCCGCCGCCTTTTATGCAGTTGAGGTCGGCGTCGACTTCGTCTGCGCCGTCAAAGGCCACGTCCAGCATCACGTTGTCGGGCAGTGTGTCGAAGGAGATGGGCGTCAGGCCTGCGTTGATGACCAGTTGGCGCGATTGGTAGCCCGTGGGGACGAAGAGGATGTTGGGGTTGGTGGACGCGGCTTTGATGGCTTCGACGACGTATACGATGGTTGTGCCGGAGCCGATGCCGACGTGGGTTGAGTTGGGGTCGAAGTAGTCTGCGACGGCGCGCTGGGCGGCTGTCCGCTTTGCGGCTTCGACGGCGGAGTCGGTCATGGTGGAGTGAGTTCGATGCGGGTGGTAGGAAGGAGGGGGTGTGTTTCGTGTGTGGGAGGTTGAATGAGTGGAAAAGGATTTGACAGGCGTGGAAGTGGTCTGTTTAGGAAGTGTGAAAGTGTTTGGAGCCTGGAGGGGCAAGAAGATGTGGTGATGACTGATGCTGCTAATCTGCTGATTTATATTGCGCCGTCGCAACGATGACCAGACGAGCCGCATGAACAGGGTCCGAGGAGACTAAGTATCTTTCTCAGAGAACGTATGATGAGCCCACTGGAGCAATTGAGCGGATCCCGTTAGCTTTCGCGACGAGATGCCGGGAAATGGCGAATTATGGGCGAGCTCGCGACGAGACGTTTTGCATCTCCGGTCCAGGCGCATGACGATTCTAGCCCCGCCATGGCTTAAAAGAGTACCCCGCGGTGCCCTTTAACTTAGCGTGATAGCGCGTTTGTGCCTGGCAGCTTGACTCACCGCCTGGCAGAATTACAGCTGCCTACACTGCTGGTTGTTGAACAAACATTCGCTCTTCTTGTCGACTTTGACGATTTTCTTTTATAGAACGACGAGATGGCGGACCTTCCTCCTCCTGTGCAAGGGCCGACCGCGAAGGAGAAGAAGTGAGCTCCCAAAGCTACCGAAACATCACATTAGCTAAGCAGCGCAGGTATGACCGGCAACTCCGTCTGTGGGGAGCTACAGGGCAGATTGCGCTCGAGAATTCGCACATTCTGCTAATCAACTCTGGCCCTGGTGTTGTCGGCGTCGAGACCCTCAAGAACCTCGTGTTACCCGGCATCGGCAACTTCACGATCCAAGATTCCGCCATTGTCAGCGAGGCCGACCTGGGCGTGAACTTCTTCTTGGAGGAGGAACATCTAGGTGGATACAGAGCAGAGCATACCTGCAATCTGCTCAAGGAGCTGAACCCCGATGTGGATGGCCACTTTGTTACAGAAGTATGACAGTGTCGTTGCGTTGCTGTACACGACTGACACGGTACAGCCAATCGAGTCGTGGTTACCACAACAAGGCGCTCTTCAACCGTACACGCTCATCATTGCGACCGCTCCGATCCAGCCGGAACTCCTCGCCAAGCTCGCCGACCACGCAAATGCTGCGCTGATACCCCTCTTCTACGTACACTCTATTGGCTTCTACTCCCACTTCTCGATTCACCTCCCACCAGCATACCCCATCGTAGACACACACCCGAGTCCAGAGACTACACAAGACCTCCGGCTGCTACGACCATGGCCGGAGCTGCTGCAGTATGCAGAAGTAAAGACGGCCGACATTGACAATATGTCGGCGGAGGACCACGGTCACGTCCCATACGTCGCGCTATTATTGCACTATCTGGAGGAGTGGAAGAAGCAGCACGACGGCAAAGTTCCGGACAATTACAAGGAGAAGACTGAATTCAGGAGTATAGTTTCGCAGGCCACACGGACAAACAATCCTGAGGGCGGCGAGGAGAACTTCGAAGAAGCGGTGGCAGCTGTGCTGAAGTCGCTGAACCCTCCCCAACCGAGTAGCGATGTCAAAGAGATATTCACAGCTCCAGAATGTCTTCTAGTGCGTGAGAACTCTCCCAGCTTCTGGGTCATAGCCAACGCCATCGGCATGTTCTACAAGCAGCACGATGTGCTTCCGGTACCTGGCTCGGTGCCAGACATGAAGGCCCGGTCCGCGGACTATATCGAACTCCAAAACACGTACAAATCAAAGGCTCGAAAGGACTTGGCTGAAGTTGTTGAGAACGTCCGCTTCATCGAGCGAAATGCGAAGCGAAGTACTCCCATAGACGAGAAGGATGTCGAAGCTTTCTGCAAGAATGCTGCCCACATCAAATTGGTCCGGGGCCGACCATTTCACATTGTGCAGACTGGCGATTCAAGCAAGGAGGTTGTAACATGGGGTGACCGAGCAAGATCGATTGGTGAGTACGCAACGTCTGATAGCTTCGAAATCACTAACGGTTTAGCTCAAACGCTCACATTCCCCGACTCGCTCATCCCACTTTACATCGCCTTCCTCGCCTGGGACGAATTCGCGGCGACGCACATAAAGGATGGGCTTGGCGGTGCTGCTCAGGTTCCTGGCGCACAAGATCCAGAGGCAGATTCAGAAAAGCTTACTGGGATCGCGTTTAAGATTGCAGCCGACCTGGTGAAGGAAGGGAACGCTTCTATTGACGAGGACGAGTATGACACTATCAAGGAACAGATCGGGCAGTTTGCACGTGAACTGTAAGTTCTTATACGTCTTGTGATTGGAAGTGACGATTAGCTAACGAAACTTAGTACCCGAGCTGGTGGTGCTGAGCTGCACAACATTGGCGCATTGACTGGCGGTATGGTCTCGCAGGAGGTCATCAAAGTTATAACCGAGCAATATGTCCCGGTCGACAACACCTGCGTCTTTGACGGAATCAGGAGCAAAAGCATGGTCATCAAGGTGTGATGTGGTTGAGTGTAGAAGTTCAACCATCTGATAATGCTTCAGACCATGGAGTCGCTGAGCAGGCTTTGGGTCTGGCAGTGCGTGTATGCCGTTCACCTGAAAAGCTGGGATCCACGTAGCACGCCGAATGAGTGCACAGTAACACTAGAGCGTCGTTGGTGAAGGACGAGAAATTCGCCTCAAAGAGCGTAGTGCATCAGCTTAGGCCCAGTATCCACAGGATCATCTAGGTGAATTGTTTCCAATCTGCGCCAGTAAATGCAGGAGAAGGTGTGAGCAACCTGCAAGGAGGCTCCTGCTTGCTCTCACCCAGTTGAGTTTCTCAGTCTGCATGTTCTCTCAGCTTGAACCAGATTCATGCACAATGTCGACACCATTTCAGATCCATTTCGGGTCCGACTCTCGAAAGAGACAGCCTTCTGTGGCTAAAGCATTCGCCAGCTCACGTGATCACGAAACATCAAAGACGCGCAGGCGCGTCGCACGCGACTCGACTCCGCCGTCATCGCAGCCGCACAGCGCAACAACACGCCCTCCCCCGAAAGACTTCATGGACCCTGCCTTTGACCTTCCAGACTCTACAGACTGGATTTCGACGTCTCTACCCGCCTTTGAAGCACTTGAGGCTGCCTTGCGCTGCGAAGTCTGCAAGGAATTTCTCTCGAACCCTGTCATTACCTCGTGCTCGCACACATTCTGCTCGATATGTATACGCAGATGTATAGCTACAGACGGGAAATGTCCGAGCTGCAAGACCGCATGTTCGAGCGACAAATTGGCACCCAACATTGCCGTTCGAGAAGTCGTGATGCGCTTCCAAGAGGCGAGGCCAAAGGCACTGGAGATGGCGCGCAAAGACAAAGAAGACGCACAAAACGGTAGCGCAAAGAAGAGGAAGCTGGACGATACAGACCTGGAAGACGGCGAGTCTACACGGCAGACGCGCTCGCGGCAGACACGGAGTAGTGGTCGTCGCAACCAAGGGACAGACAGTACACCAATCGAGGTCGCAGACAGCGAGGAAGATGGCGAAGGCGATGAAGAGTTCCTACCAGAGGGCATGGCGAAGTGCCCGATATGCAACTCAGCCATGAAGGCAGAGCAGGTCTACAACCATCTGGACATTTGTCCTGGGCAGAGCGCATCGCAGGGCCGCAGTACCCGGTCAAAGTCCGTATACATATGACATCACCAGACTCGCCTCCGCTGACGACGTACAGAACGAAGCCTACATTCCCGAATTCACTGCAACGACGGCAGAAAGAAGCGTCCCCTCCACCGACCCGACTTTCGCAGCTCAACTATGCTATGCTAAAGGAGGGCGCCTTACGCAAGAAGCTCTCAGAGATTGGTATACCGAATTGGGGCACCAAGGACCTCTTGAAGCGACGCCACATTGAGTGGCTTAACATTTACAATTCGAATTGCGACGCGGATGAGAGCGTGCGCAAGAGCAAGCAGCAATTGAGACGCGAGCTGGACGAGTGGGAGAATACACAAGGCGGTCGCGCAGATAGCAAGGAGAGCAGAATCATGAAGAAAGATTTCGACGGCAACGGCCATGCGAAATCGCACAAGACGGATTTCGATGACCTAATAGCAATAGCCCGTGCCAAACGAACAGTTCCGAAACCAGAGGAAGGGGGTGAGCCTGCGTCTGCAGCAGACTCTGGTACGGGGCATAATGCGCAAAGTCTCGATCCGATACCCACGGAACCACCAACTTCAGAGTCACAAAATCCGCAGCCGCCCCATGAACCAGAAAATCATACATCTCCCACCCACGAACTAGATCACCACCTATTTGAGACCCACGAACCAAATCCTCAACGCCCGTACGAGAACAACGAACCAGCCCTCTCAACCATCCGCGCAAAAGTTGCGGCAGCAAATCAAACAGGCTCAACAATGGCAACGCTATCCCGCACGCCCTCGTTATCAGAGGACTCGCGCCACCAAGAAGGGATCGCGAATCCGCTAGGCAGCCCTACTGCGCGCAAGGTACCCATGTTTGCAGTACCTGAACAGCCGGTTCGGGACTTGGATACGTCGGGGGCGATGCAGTGATGCAGTGTCTGGAATTCTGGTAGGTGGTAGGCTTGTAGGTGGTTGCGTGAAGTTGAGATGATGGAGATGGAGAGTATATAAAATCTGCATCTTGTGCCCATCTTACCTGGTGTTTTCTCATCGTGTTCAGCTGCAAGTCCCAAGTCCAAATCCAAAAGCCTTGCAAGATAGCCCGTCTACTTTCACATCCCTTTTACACCAAGTCGGACAGATTATACTGTAGCTTGTATGTCTTCACACCCACATCAGTACTCCCTCCACAAACTAATATTATCCCAGTCAAATAGCCAGCAGCCATGTCTCAAAACACCATCCTCCTCCCTCCAACCGAAGGCCGCCGCACTCCAACCCGCACATACCACGCGCCCACAATCCCCTGGACAACACTCCGCCCCGTCTCCCCAGCTCTCAGCGACACCTCCGTCTCCACCAACGCCACCACCAGACCCCCCACGCGCGTAAGCTCGCCATTATCAAATGTCATCACGCCCGAATGGCTTGACGACATCCAGCCCAATCTTCCAGCACTACAGTCCAATCCCTCCTCATCCTACTCCTACGACAGAACTCCTACGGGATATGCATACGCACATGGCTATGGCTACGGTTCCAGACCAGAAGGTTTATCCCCCGTCCCGTCATCGACGTATTACATCGGCAGTCCTGAACTCCCTGAAATACGACCGTTGAGTCGGCTTTCGATGAGTTCGTCACGGTCGGCGTCGGAGGGGACGGTTCTTGGTGTTGCGACGTCTGTTGCGGCGGCGAGGCCGGAGACGCCTGCTTTGGTTGAGGCGTGGCGTCGTTCTCCTGTGATGGGAGGTCGGGCTGGAGGCTCTTCTCCTTCGCTTTCTCCGCGTCCTCTGCGTGCGGTTTCGCCATCTGTGTCCGTTTCTGTTTCGCCGACGCCTTCACGGCGGTTGGCGGATTTCGATTTCGGGTTCGATGGACAGAATGACACCGCAACACGGTCTTCATTTACGTTCGACACGGATTCAAATACCACACCATCGTCTTTTGCTTTCGAGCCTTCGTTTACTTTCAACCCCGACAGAGACGTCGATACAACATCCCTCGCAGAAACAGCAACAGACCTCTCCTCCCTCCCACCACTAACACGCTGCACCACGCCCGCCCTCCTCGGCCTCGCATCTCAAATCCCTCTTCCGCCAAGCCGAACACCAAGACCAATACAAATCTCATTCCAAAACGCGAGCGCAAGGATAAATCTCAGCCCCGCTTCGCTTTCGCCGCCTTCATCAACGCCCGTCACAAGAAGTCAAACCGGAACACAAAGCACCACATCCTCGCGCTCCCGCTTCACAGAACTCTTCGACCTCGATGGACCGAGGTTATACGCGGAATCGCAGTCCTCGCAAGCGGGGTTAGTCGTCGAGCCGAACGGCAGAGTAGATGAGAATCGCATCGAGGGGTTTGGAAACGGGTATGAGAATGGTGGTGGTGGAGCGCAAGGGGGTGGGGACGAGGAGGAGGGGGATAAAGATGAACGGACGACGGAAGAGCGGCGACGGGATGAGGAGTATGCTGAGACGGTGAGGCAGGTGGATGAGATGAAGAGGGCGCGGGGATGGAGGGCGAAGGTTAAGAGGGGTGTTGTTTGGGTTGTGTGTTGTGGGAAGGGTAAGATGTGAAAGGAAGGTTGTATGCGACTTTACTGTGTTGTCTAGATGAAAGGAAATGAAGAGTAAATCGATCGTGAACATATCTCATAAATTTGAATAAGTAATAGTTAGTTCAATTGCCATTGAACCTTTGTCTTCCCTTTTCGCCTTTCGCCGATTCCGCTGCTTGAACGTAGATGCTATAATAATAATCATGGGCTGGGAAAGCACGCAGATAGATCCAAAGACGGTGCTATTGTACAACACTCATTGATACTCATTGTACCACGTCGACTCGTCGTACGTGAAGCCTTGTAGACCATTTATGTTGTTGATGCCATTTACGCCATTGGTAGGCAAATCGCCGTTCGCCTGCAGGTTCGCCGGAAAGCCGTTTGGCCGAGCTCCACCCACAGGCCCGCCGTTCATTGGTGCGCTAGCTCCCGGCGCAGGGTAGCCGTTAGTCGGGGACTGCGTGCTCGCAAACCAGGAAGCAATATCGTCGATGCTGCCCGGGTGCCAGTTCTCGAAACCGTTTGCCAGCTGTGTCTGGTCACGGAAGATCCAGTCTTGACCTTCACGGATTAATTGATCGACACCTCCAAAGAGCTGACTCGGAGAGTTACCAGCAGTGCTCTGTCCGTCAACGGACTGGCGCGCTTGCGTAGAAGCGGGGGTGGCGGGATTGAAGTTGGTCGATTGCGGCGTGGAGTGGTGCTGGGTTTGCGTGTAAGCCAGAGCATTTGGATCGGATGGAGGCATGGCCTCGTGAGAACGCGCGTAGGGATCTATGCTTACGGAAGTGTTGTTGTGCGGTATCCTGTTCACGTATTGAGGTGTCGTGACGGTCGCAATGTTCATGCTGTATGGCTGCAGTGATGGCGAAGCCTGATCGGCGGGCGATGGGTGCTCCTCGATCTTGTCCGGCTCGCGGTAGCTAGGCTTTGGTGTGCTGATCTCATTCCAAGGGCCAAATTTGGCGTCGGTGCGCTTGAGGACTGCAGCAGCCTCTTCTGGTAAGTCGACCTTCCAGCGCTGGGCAAGGACGCTGAGGATACCTAAAGTTCGGCGTGCGCAAAGCCAGCCTTCGGCAATTTCCTCGAGATGTTTCACGCCGTGGATGATGTCTCGTTTGGCGTTTTTCTCGGGCAGATTAAGTAGGTGTATTGTGCAAGCTGAGTGGGTAATATAGACACAGATATTGCAAATCTGTCGCAGTCCGTGTGATCGCTTGTATAACCGAAGTAGCTTGGAGATCATGGCGGCAGCCTGGGTGCACAGCTTTCGTGGAGAGACGTGTGCGGGTAATGGCGAGTTATTGGGATTGTACTTGAGGAAGGGTCGGAACAGGTGGATGTAGAGCAGCTGGAAGAACATGCTGCGACTGTGTTAGAACGAGACGACGTCACGTGACTGAGGTAAGAACTTACTGCATGACGAGCATGTGCGGCAGGCCGCCCTCTTTGGGCTCCAGCTCCTTTGGCAGTTCTCGTCTCCATGTTTCTAATCGCATGTGTATCTCGCTAAGCTTCTTCAGCTCAGCCTGCTTGCCCTTGGCCTTATCCATATCAATCGGGTTGTAGAAGAAGTTCATGAGGTCGCTGGAGATCTCGCAGAGCTTGGAGATTTGCAATGCAATGGCTCGCGTCCTGCTTGGTTGCGAGTGTGCTTGGCTGATGCCAGAGTCGGTCACAGCACTCCACGTCTCGGCGTCTTCGACGGGGAAGACTTCAAACTTGGGTACGGTCACCATGGTGTTGTGCAGCTGCGGTAACCGGCCGAGGTAGTTGCTCCAGCACTTGTCAAACAAGAAGCAGCCCCAGAAGGTGATGCGCCGGGCGTCTTCTTCTGTCTCGTCCATGTTGCCTTTGCTGTGCATTCCGAGGTTGAGGCCGAGATCGCACGCCATGCGGAAGCTCATGCCGCTGTACACCCACCCCTTGGCCTCTCTACCACAGCCAGCTTCCCGCACTGACATGAGCGCAAGAGCTTGCACCGTGGGGAGCGATGGTACTTCGTGGAGGTCACCTTCCATGATCAGCTTCTTCGTCTCCTTGAAGAAGTGGTCGCCAGCGGTCGCCGAGTCGTCGCGGACTGCGCGCGCTCCCGGCCACGAGGAGAAGTGACACCCTAAAGCCAGCATGGCATTCACCAGCAGTGGCGTACAGTACTGCATGCGTCGGCCGGACCCCCGTGGCGGCTTGCCCAGTCTGAATTCCTGCAGGAAGAGGTTCTTGGCCAGCGTGGTGAAGAAGCTGTAGTGCCAGCAAAAGTACATGCTGATGAGGTGCTGCACCAGCTCGGGGTCCTTTGTGACGCTCGTCCACGAGCAGAAGGGGTCTTCGGTCTGCGGGTACTCTTCCGGGTACGTGTCGGGCGATTCGGCGGCGTCGCTGGAGCGGTCGAGGTATATGAGGTGCGAGGTGCCGCCAATGTAGCGCGTCGAGCCGTCCTCGAGCCGCAGCTCGCCCATCTTCCCGCTCAGCTGGCTCTCAAAGGTCGGCTGCTGCGGGTTCAGCGGCGGGGTGGACGCCGGGCTGATCTGCTCGTCGTCGTCGACCTCGCCATTCTCCTTTGCGATGATGGCCTCTGCAACCGCGTCCAGGCTCTCGCAGGTGCGGATCTGCTGGACGAGGTCGCCGACTTCGTCCTCGGGATAGTTTAGGATGGCCTGGATGAGCGTCTGCAGGGTCGAGTTGCGCGTCTTGAGGTTGTCAATGTCCTTCTTGTAGACGCCTTTGCGCCGATGGTCGGAGTTGAGGTCGTAGACGCATTCTGTGTTGTAGACGGCGGCGCACGCGGAGCATGCTGGGGTGGTGCCGTCGCACTGGAAATGTGTCAGCACGCGACGATATACTGCATACAGCCGTGCACCATAGTAATCCTGTCGTGGTGCGGTGCTGCGTGGTGCTGTGCTGATCCGGAGATACTCTTCCCCTTCACCGGAGAAAGCACACTGGGCCAAGATTGGTTACTTACCTTGCTCTTCCTCTTTCTGCAGGGCACGCAGGCGCTTGAGATGCACCGTCGCTTCTTCCCATCGTCGCCGCTCCCGTCCTTCTTGCTGCGCCGTCCCTTCTTTGCCGGCGTGTCGGGCGGCTGCGCTTCCGTCGCGTTGGTGTCCATGGCCAGGGCGTCGAGGGTTCAGCGAACACAAAGTGTGGGGTTCGGTCGCTCAGCGGAGTGCCATTAATCAGCGACCAGAGGCGGGTGGTGGTCGCAGTTTGGGCGTCCCGGACACGGCCTCAACATGCTGCCGAGCGTGATCCCAAGCGATAGCAGACGCGTTGCGCAGGTCGCTTTTGTGAGAGAAGTGAACTGCCATCCAGCGCCCACGCCATGGCTCTCGCTATCATCACGCCTGTGATTGGCCGACCCTGGGCCCTTATCGCGACGTCAGCCCTCCAGCATCAACATGCCGGACGACTATGCTGTAGCTGCAGGCCCATCTCGATGAGGGCATACGGAAGGCGCCATATCCTCAGGCACCCCACGGCTTGCTTTTTGTAATCACGACTGCAGAGCGGAGATGGGCCATGCATGTGCCGAAGGAAGCCTGCTCATACCATCACTCCACCATTTTCACCTAAACGCTACTGCACAGGGACTTTGAATGATTACAATCACTTTTGTTTTGGTACGCTATAGAGTAGCGATATGAGATGGCTTACTTAGTCTCGTGCACTCGATGAGTTAGAATCAGACCCTGGCCCACACAGATCTTGAGATCCCAGAAGTGCTCCAGGTGGCACCTGCCAAACCACGATGAAAACAAAACCCAGAAACTGCGCCCTGACGCCACTCGCAGTCTCAAGCACCAAATCCCCTGGACCAATCTAGATCTCATCCGCGAAGCCCTCGTCGTCCCGATCAGCCCTGAAACCGCCCCTCGGGTCCGGATTGTCCACCAGGATGAACGGCTTGCCCTCAGCATCCTCATCCAGGTTGCCAAACAGGCGCATTAGATCGACTATACTCATTCTACATCGCCGTTAGCATGGAAATATCATAAAAAGATCCGAGGTGGAAACTCACTTCTTCATGCGCTCGCCGTCATCCTCCATAACCTCGCTAATCTCCTTCTCTTTGCGCTCCTGCATGTCCATTAGGCGCGTGTCGACTGTATTCTTGACGCAGAGCCGAGACATGTATGTCTCTTCTTTCTGCCCGATGCGGAACACGCGGCAGAACGCTTGTTGTTCAGAGGCAGAGTTCCACCATGGGTCGACCATGATGACACGCGACGCCATGGTAAGGTTAAGACCGACTGTTTTTGTGTTTTAGTGGAGGTGTGTAAACATGGCGAGCGGAGCTACTCACGGCCGCCGGAGCGTAGGGACGCGAGGAGAATATTGCATTTCTCGTTTGTTGCAAAGTTGCTGATGGCTTTGTCGCGCGCAGCGAAGCTCATGGTGCCCATGTACTGTACACATTCATCAGTACGAGTTTGTGGTGATCGTGTAGGCTGAAGGCCCTCGCGGCGTAAAAAAGCGCCACAAAACATATCGAAAGAGTGCTGAAGATAGACAGATCGGTGCAAGACGTACCTGTTCGGCCTGCCAGCCCTCCTTTTGGCATATCTTGCCCAGGATGCGGATCCTAGGTTTGGTAAGCTTTCTTGCCTCGACCCGTCTTCCGGATGACTTACATGGCGAGAAATTGCGTGTAGATGATTATTTTGACCTTTGGATCCTCTCTCGTCCAGTTCAGCACCTGCGCCTTGATCGCCAGCGTCTTCGCAGAAGGCAACACCTCCTCGCCAGCATAAGAAAGCCAGTCTTCCGCAATGTCCTCACGATCGCGACGCTCGCGCTGCTTGGCCGCCTTCGCCCCCTTCTTGGATCGCGTACCTGTTGCAACAGGCTCAAATTCCTCATTTTCGTCCACCCCGTAGGTCATGACCGACCTGGGAGTGATGCCACAAGCCTTGCAAGGAAGGCGCTCATTCTGATCCTCTGCAGCTGCGAGATTGGAAATCTCTAGACATCGATCGCAAATGAGATGGCCACAGCTGGCGATCCAGGGATTTTTGGGTGGTTTATCACACCAGCTGCATTTTGCTCGCTTCTTCGCTTTCTCCCAGCTTTCACCTACCTTGAGGCTTCGAAGGAAGGGCTTGAAATTGTAGTCCTTGCCGAAGGTCTTGCCGCTTCCGCCTTTGCCTGCACCGACCTGCCCGGTGGGCTGGCCTTGATATTCCTCCTCTTCCTCAAGCTCGGGTACTTCCTCCTCGCTTACGTCCTCCTCGGGTGCGTCCTCCGCGGGTGCGTCCTCGTCATCTCCTGTATCCTCCTCGTATACTCGTCCGGCTTCCTTTGCGGCAGCCTTCGCGGCAGCTTTCGCAGCTCTGACCGCGGATTTTCTCTTCTGCTCAATCGCGTGTTTCTCAAGCTGCTTGCGAATCGCAATGATAGTGCGGCCAGTCTGAGTGCTCTTGTCGGCCGACTGCTCTTGGACGACTTGTTTAATGCGCTCAATGTCTTCAACTTCCAAGAGGTCTCTCATGACAAATTGCAACATCAGGATATGAGCAGTCAACTGACGGAGTCGAAGAAGCATCACCAGAGCGTTGCTGTAGGACTTCTCCAGCTCACCCTTTTGCTGCCACATGTTGATGTTCTTGGCAAAGCGCTGGCGCACAATGTCGTACACACAGCGCTCGACAGGGTTGAATTCGCACCAGAACGTGCCCTGGTCGGCCTGCGGAAGCTTCAGGATAGGGGCATTGAACATTCTGTCAGCATGCGTACGTCGGATCATGAATTGAGAGAGGCGAACGAGCAGACGCTCGGTGTTTTCGGAATCCTTGGTGTCGCAGTAATTGTGCTTGAAGATCTTGAAACTGCCGGTGTGCGGGACACCGAGGAACTTGAAGTACGGGTATAGTTCCGAAAGACTATTCAGAATGGGCGTACCACTCAAGGCCCACTTATGCTTTGCCATCAGTGCACGACAAGCGATCGATGTCCTGCTGATGTGACTCTTAATTGCCTGGGCCTCATCAAGAACGACACGTAGGAACATCATGCGATGCAGAACACCACGCTGGTTCTCATAGACAGATTTCCACCACGCGATCTTCTGTTCTGCCGTCTGGCAATCGATGGGTGGTTCGTTCTTGGGATACGATCTCATTATCTCATTATAGGTAGTGAGAATGATATCGTGGTGCTTCAAGACTTCGAAAGGCTGGTTGGAGTCGAGGCGATTGCCAGAGCTGTAGCGCATGATTTTGAGTCCGTAATTCGTATGCTGCTCTATTTCTTTACTCCACTGCGATAAGAGCGCAGGACTGGCAACTAAGAGGGTGGTCCGAGGATGCTGGCCTTTTGGAGGCTGACCATTGACGATGTTGGCAAGCATCATCAGCGTTTTTCCTAGACCCATCTGGTCGGCCATGAGTCCGCCTTTCGGCTCGTCTTCTCCGTTCTCGCGACGACGCATGAAGGCGCTTCCAAGGATCTGGTAGCCTTTCAGGGAAGTCTTCATCCCCTTGACCACCCAATTGCCCCCATCAAGCTTGACCGAACCATGGCCATCGAAGTCTTTGGTGGCTGCAAGCAAAACGTTCATGTCCGTCCGAACCTGTTTCTTTTCTTCGAGGGGAACACTAGCAATAAGTTCCTTGAGAGCATCTGTCTTGTTTCTGGATCTGAAAGTTGGCTGATCCCTCTCCCCTTCACCAGCTTGCTGCTCGAAGACGTTGGCGTTGAAAAATGAGCTAGCCTGTTTGATGGCATGGTCAAGAGTGCGTTTCTCTTTTGCTGTCTTTTTCCCTCCACTTGCGACTTTTGACCCTGCTTTGGCCCTGGTGACTGTAGGCTTCGGTTTCGCCTTAGCTTTGCCTCTGCCTTTGCCTTTACCCTTGGCACTGGCGCGAGTGTCTTGAGAGTCGTCGTCTGAGGTCTGGCCTTTTCTCTTTTTCTTCTTTGGCGCATCTTCATCAGCATCTAGTGCCACTCTCATACTCTGCAATTCAGCCTCTTGCATTGATACCATCTTCGGCGCCTTCTGCGGCATTTCTCGACGCCGACGCTTGTTGGAAGCCCCAAGCAGGTCCGTATCCCAGGGATCTTCGGAGTCTTCCGCTCTCTCGCGATCTTCAGTTTGGAGTCGTGCTTCGGGAAATAGATCAGGTTCGGCGTTGTCCTCTTCTTGACGAGCTATCGCGAGATCACGGGTGCGCTTCTTCAGTCGAGCTGTTTCCGCGCCTTTGATCTTCATCCAGTCCACATCTTGTCGGAAGGTTAACTTGCCGTTCTTGCGCTTTAGCCCATCATAGTGCTGCCTTTGTTTCGCAAATTCTGCCAAGGCTCGTCGGTGTGCTACTTCATCCTCGTCCACCTTCGGGCCGGGCATTGAAGCCGGTGGCGTGATTGGAGACAGGATAGCCTCCAAGTAGGCTTCATCATCCGGATTTGCTTGGAATCGTTGCGCAGCTTGCCTTTTCGTATCGGCATTCTTCTTGTCGGCAAGCTTCTTCTGCATGTTGCGGATCTTGGCGTATGTCGAGTTACCTGGCACTGAAGGCGTCGTGGAAGGACGAGAAGGAGGTGGCATGTTCGAGAAAACACCGTGGTGCATCGAAGGCTGAGGGGTGGAAGGAGGAAGCTCAGGTACGAAGAGGGATGAGGAATCGTTGTCGACATCATCGCCGTTCACTTGAGAGGGCTGGAAGTTGCTCGCGCCGTTTGGCTGCATCTGAGGCTGGCTCGCGCTTGGACGCTCAGCCTCTTCTTGGGTATCCTCGTTCATCAAATTCACGTCCTGAGGAGGCTCATGTACCTCTTGAGTCGGATGGTTCACAGCATGGCTGATCTCTGTTCCGGTATCGTTCATGTCGGTGTCGACCTGACTCTGTTGCTCTTCCACGTCACGAGCCGTGGCATCATCATCAACCAGACCATGCAACTGGTCGTCGTCGTCAGCCATAGCGGTGTCTTCTTGCTCTTCGGAGTCGCTTTCTTCAGCCACGGTGCCCTCCACCGCACCAGGATTGAGTGAGCCACTCTCCAGACCAAGCTCTTGCTCGATAGTGGCCATGACTATGTCCTGACTGTCCTGAGTAAATCCGCCCATGTCATCTTCATCATCGTCATTGCCTTCCATGACAGTATCGGCTCCAGTCTTGGGATTGTGGATTTCCTCTGCCATCTTGTCGTGAGCGTCATCAGTGTCATGAGGCTCAGGAGCGGTGCTCTCGCCGGGAGGCGGATCTTCCTCATCGTCGTTGAAATTCTGTACTGACATCACGTCTTGGCTTTCGCCATTTGCGGTTTCTGCAGGAGCAGGCAAGGTCTCTGGCGGCCCATGTCGCACGTCGCCCGTGTCACCGCTCGCAGGATCAGGCTCCGCCATAGCTGTCTTCGATTATTATCAATACTTTGGCCGGCGTGCTTGTAAAGTGCGTACCGTGAGGCTAGACAGAAGTTTCGAATTGGAAGTTGGGAAATGTCAACTTTATGGGGCCCGTGTTCCAAGGTGATCAGCGCAAGTCAAGGTCAAGAGCAAATAAGGTGTACTGTTTGCTGAAGTGTGTCGAGCGACCTTGTGGTAGAGAAAGAATTGGGAAGGAGAGATGGAGGAAGAGTAGCAGCGGCAGCGGTATGGACAGTTTATATATCCCTCCAACGCTGCCGGCAAGGCGTGCAACCTCACTCCAGGTAAGAGAAGCGCCCCCATGTTCTCGCGGCATCATGTGCCAACTGAGAGTCGGCGGCCATTTTCGAGGTGAAGGCAGGATCGCGCGAGGAGACCAGACGACCGGCCGTGTGCCGCACACTGGAGTGTACTGAGGTGCTCCTGGCATACTCATGAGTTCGATAATGGCTGAAGCAAGTCGTGGTGTATGCGTCAACACGGTCGAAAATTTATGAGATGCGTTAGGGTCTGTTTGCAACGAGGGAAGGAGGTTACGTCATACCAACAACAAATGGAGGAAGGAGCGGGACCACAACATAGTCAACACCGTCCACATACACGAGGACGAACAGAAACGGAAAAGACATTGGAGATTAAACGTATATTCAAATTATGTAGTAAAATCGTTACACCAGATGTACACTTTGGGGATCTGAGACAAAAAGCCATGGAAAGGAACGCAACAGAATTGCCGACAGACAGTATAACAAACTAGAGAAATTCATCATCTTACTAGCACTGATTCTCCTCGATGTTCGGGTAGAACCAAGCCGCCAAAGCGATGATAATATACGACGACATGAGCAGCACGCCTTCAAGCCAGTCTGTCCACATGTTAGCAACAGTCCTCGCGGGACCCCGGTGCGTTTGTACTTACGAGACTTGCCGTCCTGGATCAAGTAATTGACCAACAGAACCGAGACAAACAGGGTTGCGATCTGGAATGTATCAAAGTAAAGCGTCATGCAGTCCTTGCCCAGGATCCAGCCGAGGATGACAATGAGCGGGAAGACTAAGAGGGCGATTTGCATGCTGGATCCGACGGCTACACCGATAGACAAGTCCATCTTGTCTTTGATAGCGACAGTTACGGCAGTTGCGTGCTCGGCGGCGTTTCCGACAATTGGCAAGAGGATAAGACCAACGAATGTGGTGGAAATTGCACCAGATGCGGTGAGGCCGTCGATACTGCTGACCATGAACTCAGAGCAGAATGCAACGAGAGTGGTGGAAATAGCAAGAGTGACGAGCGCGCCAATGACGGATAGGCTGGGGGTCTCAAAATCGTCCTCCTCTTGGTTGTCCGCATGGTCTCCGTCTGGGTTCTTGAATAGGGTTTGGCCGTTAACTTCACCGCCTGCTGCTGCTGCTGTGCCAGCGCCGATAGCTGCGATGCCACGATTGGCTTCGCCTTCGGCCTTCTTTCCAGACTTGCGCTTAGCGACCTTCTGACTTGGGGCATTGTACATGGTGGAGTGAGTCTTGAGCTGGAAGGTTAGGTAGCAAGCATAGACGAATAGAAGAATGAAGGCAGTTCCGCGCGACTAGATTATGTTAGTGGGGTTCAGATAGGTACTTGGGTCAAACTTACCAGCTCCTGATTCTTCTTAGCGTCGCCAGCCACGATGTTATCTTCGGCAATCATGTTGTGGAAGACAGTCGGGATGATCAAAGATGCGATCGAAAGCGCGAGCAGAGACGCGGCAGTCTGAGCGACTGTGACGTTGAAGAACTGCTCCAGCCGATTGACACCACCGAGGAAGAAGGACATGCCCAAGACAAGTAGCAAGTTCGACAACATACTACCAATGAGCGAAGTTTTGACGATGGTGATTTCGTTTTTGATCAAAGCCTGAACAGAGACGATGAGTTCGACCGCATTTCCGAAAGTGGCGTTCAACAGTCCACCGAGGGTTTCACCAACTCGAATGGCCAGTTCTTCAGTCGCGTTACTCAGCATAGCCGCCAGCGGGATGATTGCGATGAAGTTGATGATGAAGACCGGAACAGGCTTGAGATGGGCATAATAGACAGCGAAGCCGATTGGCACGAAGATGAGCAAGACGTTGATCCACGCGCCGAACAGAACGAATCGGATCTGTGCGCCAACGGGAATCTTCCTCTTGTGTGCCCTTTTCTTTCGCTCTTCTATTGACAGCTGGTCAGATTCGACACGAGTGAGCTCACTGTCTACTAGATCATCGTGATGATCTTTGCGGAAAATGCCCTTAAATTTGGCCCGCTTCGTTACACCTTCACTGTTGAGATCGCTCGACGCAGCTACCGTGCTGTCATCGGAGTTCTTGTGACCATTTGTCGAGGGCATGGCCTCCTTCTCTGCCGACGACTCTGGTAATGTTGCGAAGCCATTAGGTGCAGTCGCAGAGGTAGGAGTAGGTTCTGTATTGTGATGCCTTTGACCTCCAAACTCTTTCTCTGCCTCCCTGCTTTCGTAACGCTGTTGCTCCTCGATGGTAGGTACTGCAGCCTCGGACCGCGTGGACCTGGTTCGGTGCACGTTGTTTTCGATGTCGGCTGTCGAGTCCTTTGATCGAGTCCGGGCGAAAGGGTTGTAATTCATTGCGCCATCACCACCGTTGGACGATGCGACACGATGCGCTTTTCTCCGTACTGCGTCTAATGACATGATATTCAGTCAGTACATGTTGCAGAGAAGAGGTTGATGGAAGTCGCGGAAGGCGAGGTGTCGCGACCGATCACTCGCTCGGAGGTAATAAGGCTCCACTTACGCATTTGGGCTCGATTGCGTGGCGGCTGCGCCAACTCCGAGTGATCCTGGTACCGCAGAGAAAGTCGACCGAGATATCGGTGACTTTAAGTTACTCAAGTTTGATTGTTTGGAGACACCTAAAGCGGCAATTCCAAGGGTTTGCAACGGTCGTTGGGGGCGAAAACCGTTGGAATGGAGGCGCGTTGGCTATGTTTGGACGAACAAACGCGCACTGTTGTACGGGATGAATCCGGGGTAAAGGAGGCGCAGGAGTAGTAGCTAAATGCGATCTGGGGACCACTGCCTTATGGATGCCTTTGATAGAACCGGTGTGTTGAGTTGAAAGGAGTAAGGGATGTCGTCAGGCAATTAAACCAACCGTGTGTTGACGCGGAGATGATCGTGCGAGAGAGGTGGCGCGTATCTACTTTCGCACAGCCACAGGACGGGACGATCGATGGAGAAGAATTTCAGAGGCGGAGTCAATAAGCGCAGGCAAAACGTTGACGGAAAATGCAAATCATCAGTTTAAGTGCTCGTGGTGTTGCGACAGCTCCACAGAAATAAGCTTGATGTCACCGCTTCAAGCCTGCAGCTTGGAGGCTTGACTGGCTTGACACGCCTTGGAACAGCGCATGCGAGTGCTGGGCATGACGCTGGGCTCTCGGCCGCAATGCTTGTTCCTCACTGGTTCGTTGCCTGAAACGTTGCGTTGTGCGACCGGCATATCGCTCAGATCGCTCCGGGGCATCTGTATGGTGGCTTTTCCAGAACACTTTCCTTGCTTTCTTCCCCTGCGATGATCCCGAGGCACTCTAATGCAATCTCTTCGGGCCTTCATGATGCCGCAGCACTTTGGTTACAGCTCGTTGATGCGCGTACATACGCAATTCAGCTCGTCAAGGGGTCGGCGCCACGCGATTGCGTATATCTGATCGTGCATCTTAGAGGCGTAGTCTAGACTTACGTCCACTGATGTGCTTATTTCGTGCTAGGAGAAGGCACCAAAGGGAACAGCCTGCAAGGACGCTAGAGACCCTGCAGCCACTAGATGAGCTCGTCTCGTTGGATGACGTATTCGCGCCTGCAGCCACAAGTAGGTACATTTACTTTACGGGGAAAGCGAAGCAATTCGTCAATTGATAGAACACTTTTGGCATCTGTCATGCCGTTCTCTGAATGGTCAACTTAATGCTTGGGTGGGTTGTATATGACACTTTTCTGAATGTAGTCGTAGGAAAGAAGGCACGGATAAAATATTATGATGAACACTCAGCGACTACTGTCAAAAGAGCGCAAACGTCCTTTGCAAAACACTGTGGCAAATATTGATTCTCGAAATCCATCAGACACAAAGAATGAACGCCAAGGTCAGCACTCCAGGTACCTAACAACCATATGCATCGAGTTCCATTACCGCGCATCTCGTCCCAAGTCGTTCTGATACCAGGGAACCTCCAAAAGCATCCAGAGTGCAGTAACTACCATTTACGGGTCCTGCACCTTATGATCGCCCTTGATGACATCCGCGTATGTCGGCGGTGGACCATCGTGCGTAGTCGAGCTACCCTCACCACCTGAAGGTTGCGGTGCCGCAGGTTTCGCGCCCTTGCTCGCCTTTGTGTTCTTCTGCTGTTGTCCTCCAAAGCTTCCTACGCCACCGCTCTGCTGACCCGGGAACTGTCCGTTGCTAGGCTGGCTGCCAACCGTGCCGTAGTTGGGCTGTCCTGCCTGTCGGCCGGGCTGCTCGTGTGTGATGACATAATAGGTTGTGCCGCCGCGCTCGTGGTCGGGCACTTGCTGATACTGCTCATACGTCTCGGGGTTCTGGAGGATGATGTACCAGGCGTGTAGCAGGCCGGGCAGGAAGCCGAGGCAGCAGAGGGCGAGGTTGATGATGGAGTCGGCGCTGCAGATGCCCTTCTTCACCCATACTAGACATAAGTGTTAGTCGCGATGTACAAATCCCCAGGTTGGCTTCGCGCTGGTGCCTGGAAGGCTGTGAGCGGGACTTACCTCCTACGGGTGGGAAGAGCACGCTGAGGAGCATCAAGAAGCAGTCGGAGCCGCACATGGTGATGAATTATCGTGGGAGCTGATTTGTGAGAGAGTATTGATGACGAAGTTGGATCAGTTTGCGCGATGTGGTAGACGATCAGTGCCGCCTGAGCTGCGCAAGTCACTCGGTGTCTCGAGATGACGCGTTGTGGCGGTGGCGGCATCGTGCTGAGCCACAGCGCACCCGTGACCAAGCACAAGCTCTCCACCTCGTGAGCACTACAAACAGCAGATGGCAAAGATCACACAGTGGGGTACGATTGGATTATTGCAGACTGTCAATTACTATTCTTTGCCTCCTAGGTAGCGGTAGACGACTGAGAAGTCTTTTCCTTTGCAATTTGCATCATGCTCTGCGGCCTCGTACAAAGCCGCAGCAGGCTCACCAAGCGCAAGCTTGACGTCGGCTTCCGCAGCAGCCTTGAGGGCGAGCTTCAGATCCTTGTTTGCGAGAGCGACGCCAAAGCCACCCTCGTAACCTCTCGATGCTGGGGACCCTTCAATAACACCGGGCACAGGATTGTTGACCTCGCTCGGCCAACACTTGCCAGTGCTGATGTTGATCATACCAGCCAGCGCTTTCGGATCCAGGCCCCATTTGATACCCATGCTCATTGCCTCTGCAGTCGCAATGTTGTTGAGCGCGAGCAGATAGTTGTTGGCAAGCTTGCCTTTCAGACCAGCGCCCTGATCACCAAGATGGAGCACCCTTCGGCCCATCAGAGAGAGCACAGCAGTAGCTTGCTCGACTACCTCAGGCGCAGCTCCAATCATGAATGTGAGAGTGCCTGCTTGAGCGCCAACGACACCGCCAGACATTGGGGCATCAATGAAAATACCCTGGCCTGAAGAGCGTGCAGCTTCGGCTACCTCCCCAGATGACATGGGGTCGATGGTGGAGCAGTCGATGAACAAACGCTCTTTATTGACGAAGCCATCCGTCAGGAGAGTTGCTGGCTCAAGCATCTCTTTGAAGACAGCCTTGACATGCTTTGGCTCTGGCAGAGATGTGATGATGGTTTCCTGCGTCATGTCAGTCATTGTATCCTCGACTTAAGACATAGTAACGCGGAGGTTGTGTAAGTGCATCAGAGGATTGGCTGTGGTTTGTAATCAGAAAAGGAGCCACAAGTGGCTCCCAACTTAGATCATGAATTAAAACATAGAAATAAAGATCATCATGCAAGGGCGACTAGCGGGTTGTGTAGACTTACAGCTTTCTCGGCGACTTCTCGAACATTATCTGCGACGCGGACGCCTTGGGGATGTTCCTCAAGGAACGTCTTGGTTGCGGCAGTATTCACATCGTGGACGAAGAGAGTATCCTCGGCGGGAATCTTAGCTCGAAGATTGTTGGCCATATTGTAACCTTCGCTTCTGTTAGCATGCCATGCGGTCATGTGAGCTGGGCGGTGACTAACCCATGCGTCCTAAGCCTATGAAACCCCATGTGGCTTGAAGGTTGTATGAGCTCGAGAAATTTCTCCTCGATCCATGTTGCACAGCCGTCGAGCAAATCCTTCGCAAAGGCGAGGCAGCAGCTGAGATGGTCCTCATTTTGATATGCTGGTATGAGTGTGGGCTTCCAACAACGAGGTTGGAAGACAGGCCGTGTTGCGGGCACGGTTGAATGCGGCCTCCGCTCTTGGTGGGATTCGCAGAGCCGAGGTGTCGCGGGTCAAGGATTGACCATTCGAAGGAAATACATCGCCGGCCGTACGGCAGGTGCCATGGTCTTTCAACTCATTGTGAGGCTAGTACAAGGATCGAAGGCCTTGCTGGAGTATTGTGCACCTGGCGGAAAGCTCAGAGTGAGGGTTTTGGGAGTTTAAACAGCGAGGAAGATTTTCTTCCAGGGTAAGTAATTCCAGCCGTGCTGACTAATGATGGACCGTGCCCTTATCACCTTGGCCTCATTAACCACACGCCTCGAATTGTTTGAGGAGAGATCACGAATGCGCACAGCTTTCGCCCACTGCGTGTTATTTTTATCATCGCTAAGCGCAGATTCTAGAGGCGGGACACTCGTACACTTTCGATATGGGAAGCTTATGATTTCATCTGCAACGACAATGCAGTTCAACTCCAAAGCCGATACTTCCTAGGAGGACGAACATCTGCAAGTTTCTCACCTGAAACATAGTTTGACGTCGAATAACACAACATGACCTTATTACTATCATGACCACCAAGACATGTAGTTCAGTTCTGACCACGAATCCGAAATCATACTTCCTTGTCCGGCTGATCAAGCGTGCTTCAATCCCTCGTCCCACGAGCTACATGAACACCGCAGTGCTGACGTTTCAGGACTCGCCTCCAACCCGTCTTGGGGAGGATAACTTCATTCAGAGCAATCCTTCGACGGACGATCTGGCGAGAGACAGAATTTTCGGGTGCCCAGGAGATCTCCTTATTCCTATTATTCAACCCATCACTACCTCATCGTCTCTGTCGTTCGAGCCAGGGACCGCAGTGTGTATTCGAAAACAATCACAATGGTCTATGGGTATCTCGCTGTATGTAATGGTACGGTTGTGGGCCAGAGTCTCTTGGCTGGTCGCGAAATCCACTTGCTCAGCTCACGCTCGGCTCCTCCTCCTCTTCCTCGTCTGAGTCTGAGATCTCTATCAGTTCTTCGGCTGTGCGCTTCGTAACCTTCTTTTTCCCGCCCTTGCCACTTGAGGGGGCGCTAATGGCGTCGAGGAACTGATCGTTGTTGAGATGCGAGTGAAGCTTTGGGGCATCGGCGACATCGGGAAGGAAGAGACGCTCGCCGTAGGAAGTGTATGCTTCCGTCGACTGGGGAACTAGTTAGCGTTGAGCCCATTTCACGATGCCATTGTCACCTACATCTTCGTCAAAATAGTCCAACTTTTGCCATGTTTCCTGGTTCGCCGACTTCATGAAGGCCTGCGTAAGTTCCGCCGCTGTGTCGCCGCCGGTCTTCTTGACCGTAGGGAGAAAGGCTTTCGGCTCCGCGGGTTTTGCGCCTTCTTGCGACTCCTTCTCGCGACGCCGGTTCACAGCCTCGAGCTGAGCAGCGGCGTCAATGTGGTGGAATTGCGTTCGGAGCTGTACGAGGCCGTTCAGGCGTGTAAGATGGAGCTGTTCTACGCTTCGGTCAGTTCACATCGCACCCTTCCACTGCGTGACCCTACCATCGCGAAAGGTACCGAGCATGTAGCTGGGTCCTTTGCCGTCATCTTTCAATATCTGCCCGCCGAATGTCTGAACGTTCAGTACGTGACCTTTCTCGCTCGCATCCTCGAAGTTGGTGACATATTCTTCGAAATTATCGTCGTCTTCTACTGCGGTTGGTGCACTGGGTGCGCCCTCGCCCGCGCCAGGTCGGTTGGTGTTGCGGGGCATGGTACGCTCAAAGCCTGATGCGATGCCAAAGGCTCTCTGGCCGAAGCCCTTCGTCTTGCGCATGGACTCTCCCCATCGTACGCCTGCAGGGCGGTTGTAGTTGTTGTGGATGTCAATGGGAACGTCGACTTCGACAAAGCCCGAGTCCTTCTTGATGCGCAGTGCGGTCGGCTGGCTCTCTGTCGCCTTGGTGAAGGGCTGATCGGGCGGGCGGTTCAAGTACTGCAGGACGTAAAGCTGTTGCGCCTCGGCCTCGGGGGTTATGTAGACATCGTATTCAGCAACGACGGGGTCGTCGTCTTCAACGTCCATTGCTGCTGAGTCAATCGCAGACGTTAGCATACAATATCAAATTGTGTGTATGTGGAAGATCACAGGCAAGTCTTACGAGCCATGTTGTGTTTATATGTGGGACGCTGCAAGGTCAAAGTAAAAAGTTCGCGGGGCACCGCGCGCAAAGTCGCGTCAAGCTGCGGGCCGCCGGAGTTAATGACGGCATTTGAGAGCAGCCTGAGGGCATACAACCTCCACCACCCTCGCTTTCTGTATGCATTGGACGCAGCTGTAACGGATACGCCACGAATATGGCATACATCGCACCCATCCACCGGCCGAGCAGCGTGCGGCATGCGCTCAAGCTGAACTTCCTTGCCCAAGACGAGGACTGTCTCGTCGTCGCGTGAGTAATCACATCCATGGTATGGCGAGAAGCTCACTGTCGGTCCAGTAAAGCCAATCGACTCGAGTTCTACACACAAACCGCCGATGGTCTCGCCCTACAGCACCAAAAAGCCATCTATGGCAGGGTCACGATGCTCCAGAAGCTCAGGCCGGCCCTATCACCGACCGACCACCTCTTCGTGGGGACCGACCGATTCATGTACTTCACGCTGTCATGGAATGCCGATAAGAAACAACTACAGACAGAGAAGTCATTCGCAAGTGTGGCCGACAATGCTGCACGAGAGTCGCAAACGGGCGAGCGGTGCCATGTAGATCCAAGTGGGAGGTTCATGACGCTCGAGATATATGAGGGCATAGTCACTGTTATTCCACTCGTACAGAGAGGGAAGAAGAGGAAGCAGGAGCCAGACATTGCCAACCTCGGAGAGCCCCAACCGGTAAGGCTCTCGGAGATGTTTGTTCGCTCCTCGGCGTTCCTGAGGCCGAGGAACTTCGAGGATAAGCCAAAGCTGGCGCTGCTGTACGAAGATACACACTCCCAGGTCAAGCTGAGGTTGCGCGAACTTTTATTCCAGGGCGGAGACCAGGTCGAGCTTGAGGAGGGCGAGGTCTGCAGGGCGGAGCTCGAGCTAGGCGCTGCGCACTTGATACCTATCGAGGAGCCGTCTCATGGCCTGATAGTCATCGGGGAGACGTCCATTTCATACTTCGATGATGAGACCACAGAACTGCAGACCGAGCCTTTGGACGAGGCAACCATCTTTGTAGCCTGGGAACGTGTTGATGCGCAGCGCTTCGTGTTAGCGGATGATTACGGCCGATTATACCTACTCATGCTGATTCTAGACGGCCGCAGCAGGGTGCAGTCATGGAAGCTTGATGTCATAGGTCAGACTTCTCGAGCATCTGTGCTCGTGTATCTGGATGCCGGCTATGTCTTTGTTGGCTCACATCAAGGCGATTCGCAGGTTATCAGAATCACCGAGAAGTCATTGGAGATTGTCCAGACGTTCTCGAACATTGCGCCGGTCCTCGACTTCACCATTATGGACATGGGCAACAGATCCGGTGAGGGGCAGACCAATGAATATTCATCCGGTCAGGCTCGAATCGTCACTGGCAGTGGGGCATTTCAAGACGGAAGTCTTCGAAGTGTCAGAAGCGGTGTGGGTCTCGAGGATCTCGGAGTCCTGGGCGAAATGGAGCACATCACTGGTCTGTTTGGTTTAAAGTCAAGTGCTTCAACAAGCCACCAGGACACCTTGCTTGTCACTTTTGTCAACGAGACACGAGTCTTCCAATTCGACCCACAAGGTGAGGTCGAAGAAGTTGAAGAATTCGCATCTATTACGCTCGAAGAGACGACGCTAGCGGCGGCCAACATATCACAAGGTCGACTCATTCAAGTTACAAGCGGACGAGTTCGCATCTGCGATTTCGAGGGTGGCATGATCACTTCAGAGTGGATTCCAATTGATGGCCAAACCATAATGGCTGCCTCGATTAATGATAGCCATGTTCTAGTCTCGTTGGGCGGCGTTTCAGCAGTGACACTCAGCATGGATGGTCTCAAGGTCATTACCGAGAAGGCGTTCGGCGCGGAGAGCCAAGTTGCCTGCATCGCTCTGCCGCCCGGATCAAGCTCCGTGTGCTTCATCGGATTTTGGAAGAACTCGCAGCTCGCTATATGCTCTCTTGACACATTAGAAGTGGTAAAAACGGTCCAGATATCAGAGGACTCTGTACCTCGGTCACTTCTACTCACCCAAATATTCCCCGACCAGCCACCAACCCTTTTCGCAGCCATGGCTGACGGAAACGTGGTAACGTATTCATACAACCCGAGCTCTAACGAGCTTTCGGGGCGGAAGAGCATTGTTTTAGGCACGCGCGAGGCCACCTTCCGGGCTCTACCTCGTGGCAACGGACTCAGCAACGTGTTCGCAACGTGCGAGCATCCTTCCCTCATCTATGCGTCTGAAGGCCGTCTTGTATACTCTGCAGTGACTGCAGAGAATGCAATAACAGTTTGTCCTTTCGACTCAGAGGCTTACCCGGGATCAGTCGCGATTGCTACGTCGGAAGATCTCCGAATAGCGCTTGTGGACACCGAGAGAACTACACACGCCCAGACACTCAAGGTTGATGAGACTGTTCGAAGGATAGCCTACTCACCAGGCTTGAAGGCGTTCGGTCTCGGAACGATCAAGCGGATACTGAAGGGCGGGGAAGAATTGCAGCTCAGCCACTTCAAGCTGGTGGACGAGATACAATTTAAGGAGCTCGACACATATGCACTAAATGAAGATGAGCTGGTTGAGTGCGTAATGCGATGTGAGCTGCCCGACGGATCTGGAGGACTGGCCGAGCGCTTCGTAATTGGAACGGCATACCTGGACGAACAAGAGACCGTAGCAGAACGAGGCCGCATACTCATCCTGGAAGTCACACCAGAGAGAGTGTTCAAGCTCGTCACCGAGACTGCGGTCAAAGGCGGCTGCAGATGTCTCGCCATGTGCGAAGGCAAGATTGTAGCTGCTTTGATCAAGACCATCGTCGTATACAACGTAAAGTACAAAACCCAGAGCAAGCCGGACCTAGTCAAAGCAGCCACCTTCCGCTGCTCGACAGCACCCATAGACATCACCGTCAACGGCACACAAATCGCAATCGCAGACCTAATGAAGTCAATGGTCGTCGTCGAATTCCAATCCGGCGAGACAGGCCTACCAGACAAACTCGTCGAAGTCGCACGACACTTCCAAGTCACATGGGCCACAGCCGTAGCCGAAGTCGACGTCAACACATACCTCGAAAGCGACGCTGAAGGCAATCTCATCGTGCTGTACCGCGATCCCAACGGCGTCACAGACGATGACAAGAGGCGGCTTCACGTCTCGAGTGAGATGCTATTAGGCGAAATGGTCAATCGCATCCGGCGAATAGATGTCGCAACCGCACCCGACGCCGCAGTCATTCCGCGCGCGTTTATGGGAACTGTAAGTCCTCCTTTTCCCTTCGCCATCATTGTCTCTTGCTAACACTTTCTACAGGTTGAGGGCTCAATCTACCTCTTCGCCCTCATCGGCCAAAACTACCTCAATCTCCTCATCACGCTGCAATCCAATCTCGCCACTTTGGTCTCCGCACCGGGCGACATGGCCTTCGCAAAGTACCGCGCTTTCAAGAACCAGGTTAGGGAAGAGGAAGAGCCGATGCGCTTTGTCGATGGCGAGCTGATTGAGCGGTTTTTGGACGTCGATGAAGATGTGCAGAAGAAGGCGATTGAGGGGCTGGGCGTGGATTTGGAGGATGTACGGGGGTTGGTGGAGGGGTTGAGGAGGTTGCATTAGACGTGGCTGTGGAGTGGCTTATGTGAATATGGACATGAGGGATTAGACTACGATCAAATGAGAATTGTGTGATTGATGGTTGATTTGTGTAATCATTGCGCATGGTACAGTGGATTACTTCGACAAAATACCTAACCTTGAAAGGCGACGAGATTACCTTAAAAACATCTGGAATATCAAAGACATAAAGTCTCGGTGAACATTTCCCCCTTCTTTGAACGCCATGGCCACGACTTATCCCGTCTATCCAACGCCCTCGGTCGGCCGAGTCCCTGAAACCCTTAGTCTTACACAATTACATACACGTGTATGTGACGCCAAAACACCATCGCTCATTGCATATCGCTCGCTTAGCTCTGCTTAGTCCTCCACAGGGACTTTGTTCATGCTTTTGCCTGCTGGCTTACTCGACCTCGCCCATAGTCTCCCGAATAGGAAGCTGGATGAGTTCAGGAAGCGAGGCGATTTCAGCGTCGCCCTGCTCTTGTGCAGAGGTAGCCTTGATGGCATCTTCCTTAGTGTCCTGTTTGCTATCCTTCCTGGTTTTTCTAGCCTTCTTCTTCTTATTCTTGTTGTTCTTCTTCTTCCTCTTCATCTCGCCTCCGTTCGCGTCGAAACCTGCGACCGCATTGGCGGCGAAATTTGCGACCGCGTTGGCGTTGGCGTTGCCGTCGCCGTAACCGTTGCTATCATACCAGCCATTGAAGCCGAAGTATTGGCCGCGGAGTGCAGCGCGCTGATTGTTAATCAGGTGGAACTGAGATCCGAAAGTGCCGCGAGATTCAAACTGGGAAGCGCCGGTGTCGCCTTCATTAGAGGACGGGCCTGTGGCGATGTTGGAGTGGCCCTGGTATGGGGCATAGGCGTGGTGGGGGTGTGCTTCGCTGGCATAGTGCTCGTTGGCGCTGTACTCGGCGTATCCGTTCTGTGTATAGCCATGAGCGTCTGAAGGGTAGGCCATGTTGTAGCCGTTGTAGAAGTGCATCTGGGGGTAGTAGCTGTTGTACTGCGCGTCGTTGGAGTAGTAGCCATTGACGGGATGGAAGTGCTGCTGGACCAGCTGCGGGACGAAGGTCGTGGCGTTGAAACTCAGCGGGGTGTGGGGCGTCATTGGCGACACAGAGTTGGAATCGCGGTGCTGCGAAGGCCGATCTGGAGTCCAGGCCGGGGCGGTGGGGTTGAGCATACTGGTTGCCATGTTTGCTGCTGTGGAAGCGCGAAGTCAGCGGAAGTGGTTGAGCGCGCGGCCAGACAATTGTGGTGTAACCAGTTGAGAGCAAAAGGAATAAAAAGCGGTTTCCTGCAGCAGTGAAATTTGTGTGCGGAAAAGCACGTTTCCGTTTGCTGGGTCGCTGGGGCGGTCAGGGTCAGTTGCGGTCTGCGAGCGGCTTGTGATGCACCGACTCCAGGAGTGCGCAAAAGCTCCAGGGTCCGTATGAAACGCAGGCTGCGGATTTTGGGAGTTTAAATACTCCAGCGGGCGCGGAGAACTAGTGAGGCGACTGCGTGTGGGCGAGGTGTGCGACCGGCGGTTGGATGTACCACTATTCATATTGCGAAGGAAATCCAATTTGATGTGCCCATTTACTTCAGAACCCCATCATCGTCACTACTGTTCTCTTCTGCATCCCGTACGCCGCGCAGTTCGACTCTGTCGTCCCCTTCGTCCTCGTCTCTGAATTCATCGTTCGCGTCGCCATCGCGGTCCAGCAGCGGCGCCTCCCCCGTGGTAGCTGCAATGCTCTTCTTCTCTGTCTCTTCCCGCATGCCGATGATGACCGAGCCTGCCACTAACATGGCAGCCCCGAGCCACCAAACACCGGGCAGCTTTTCACTGAATATGAGGGCGCCAAGAACTGCGGTAACCATGAAGTTTGCAGACGTGTTGATGATGCTGACGCGCACAGTAGATGTCGCGAGGGTCAAAGCACGCGTGAAGAGACCCCACATAATGGCGTTAAAGACGAGGTTTAGGGCGAAGAAGAGCTATGGGTAGTGTCAGCCATCTGCACATCCAGATGCCGCATCCTGGGCGGAAGCGGAGGGTTTGGCAACAACGTACACCTCGAATCGCAAACTCTACGAGCTTATTCCCAGGACTAAGCCCGAATGCCGCGGCTATTGCGCCTGCCCATGATGTCGTGAGCTCCGTCGTTGTGCTACATGGTTGTGAGTATGCGTCTGGTTTGGGATGGGACGAAGACGAACAGCTTCGCGAAGACGCCATTGAATGCTGCGCACCCTCCACTGGCTACAGCTAACACGAGCCACGTGGATTTCGTTGTGGGTAATGACATGGCTATGGTGCAGTGCTGCGACCGACGTGTGTTGTTGTGCAACGGTTCGCGTAAGCTTAGCGATCTGCAAGGTACCCGAGCTTAGTCAATGACGGGGAAGAGCTTCACGCCTTGGTGCCACTTTCCAAGTCACAGGCATGATAATTACTCTTGGTTTACTATCTGTTCTGCATTTAAGACATGGTGATATTTCAGTGGTTGCCTAGAGTCGGATATGTGTAGTCATAATTAGGCTCCTTTTACTCATGCCATTCCAGACATGAAAGCTACCTCACTGTCGTTAGGTCCTAACTCCATGCCCATGCTTGAAGCAAACATTCGACTGTCAAATTCTCCAAACGCCTTGAGGTATCATGTGCGAGAACGTGCCACTCGTTCCGCATATTCTTCAGTGACGAACCTCCCGCCGAAGGATCATCCTCTGCGCTGCCCCTGTTGCGGCGTCTCTATGACTTGCGCTTGCGTATCTCTCGATCTCACTGGTGAGAGCTTTAGCAACCCCAAAGCGAAGGCAAAGTCCGAGACTCAGCTCTACACTTCGCCAGGCTTCTTTGTGTTACAGCTGACAATCTTGACCCGGTCGGCGTGGACTTGGTTCGTGTTGTCGAGCTTGAAGTTGATATCTTTGATAATGAACGTCCAGACGTCGTCACAGAAGCGGTAGGTGTCAAGGTGGCCCTATTGAAGCAGCGCATAAGCGTACAGGCTTCAGCATCAACCCAAGCAAACCAACCTTGAACGTCAGCCGCGACTTGACCTTGTCGCTCAGCACATCAGCAACCGCCTTGTCGAAGTTTATGAGGATCTTCATGGCTAGCTGGGGCTCGATTCGGCGTTCGGTGATCAGGCTGTCGAGCGTGTCCGTGAGGGCGCCACCCAGACTGTCGCATGTCAGCCAGCGCACTCAATATTGCTCCCGAAAGGTCGCGTGCAGTACCTGCTTCGGCGGTACAGCTCGTAGTACTTGGTCTGGTCCGCCATGTTGACGAGCTGTTGCGACGACGGTGGTGGTGGAGTGGTGGTGGGTGCCTGTCGCGGAGGGATGATGTACTGCGGCGGCGCTAGCAGCTTCCGGCCGAGGTTTTGCCGACCGCTGCAGCCGTCATCCTCAGTTGTGTTGCAGTCGCGATAGAGCTCCAGTCCGCCACATTTCCATCCATCACCGCCTTCACGACCCCATTCTCCGACCATGTCTCTCACTTACGGCGCCGGCGGCGCAACGGCTGCGCTTGGTGTGGTTGGGCTGTGTACGTCATGCGCCCGACGTTGCGTGCAGTGGCTAATGATGAACAGACATGCTCTTCCAGGGCGAGGGTGAAGCTTTCAACGTAGGCGCCCGCTACTTCCACGACTCCACTTAGCTGTACTGACAGTCCTCAAGGTCGGAGCATTCCTCGAAACAGTATCACCGTACACATTTGCCAGTTTAGGCATCGCACTATGCATCGGCCTCTCCGTCGTGGGCTCTGCATGGTACGTTCATCGCATAGCAAGCAAAGAGCTCGGCTCACAGATTTTAGGGGCATCTGGACAACGGGCGTATCTATTGTCGGTGGCGGTGTGAAGGCACCTCGGATAAGAACGAAGAACTTGATCTCCATCATCTTCTGCGAAGTCGTCGCCATTTACGGGGTCATCATGGCCATCATCTTCTCGGCCAAGCTAAACCAGCTCGACGACATTGAGCAAATCTTCTCGCCATCAAACATATTCACCGGATACGCGCTGTTCTGGGCTGGTTTGACTGTGGGCATGTGCAACCTGATCTGCGGTGTCTGCGTAGGCATCAACGGAAGTAGCGCAGCGTTGGCGGATGCTGCTGACCCCACGCTGTATGTCTCGAAACACGTACGGACTTTCAAGGTTCACTAACAGAGTCAGGTTCGTGAAGATTCTCACGATTGAAATCTTTGCTGCTATTCTTGGACTGTTCGGCCTGATCATTGGACTTCTCATGCAAAGCAATGCGAACGACTTCGAGTAAGGGTGATTGATTTTAGAGGCCACACTTGTCTAAATATGAGAAGTGGTCGACGCATCTGATTTCGCGTCGAGCTAACAGCGCGGGGTGGTCAATTCGAGCGAGCGAGTGGTGAAGACCGAGGCAGCAAAAGAGAGTCATCTTGGATTGTACGATGTAGATAGTGATTGGCGCGTGTATATTGCATGTATCATGAGCGAATAATGGCGTTACATACCAGTTCTAGTTTTAGTTTTAGGTCACACAACAATACAGTCGGCCTCAGCAGCCATACCTGTGAGCACCATGGACATTGGTGGCCCGAGCTTTGATCTCTAAGCTCCAAGATGCGGGACAGCTCCACATCAATACCACTGCACCACTACAATCAATCACAATGAGCGAAGGGGGCACAAAACTGAAAGCCGCTATTCTTATAGTTTCCGACACTGCGTCAAAAGATGCGACGACCGACAGATGTATTCCAGTACTGAAAGACGTCTTCGGCAGTGTTGGTGACAACCAATGGGAGGTTAGCGAAACCAGCATCGTGCCGGATGATGTTCTTGCCATTCAGAAGTCAATCAAAAGGTGGACAGACTGCGAAGAGCCAGTGAATCTCGTGGTTACCAGCGGTGGAACGGGTTTTGCGATCAAAGATGTCACTCCCGAGGTTAGACTGCGCATAACCCAGTCCCCGAATGATAAGCTTATCCACGGCAGGCAGTAACACTACTACTCGATCGACATGCACCGGGTCTTGTGTAAGAGCTTAAATTATGGTGGATGACTTGCATACTGACACGAAGAAGGCATGGCATGCTCACCAACTCATACTCCGTCACACCATGTTCGTCTTTCACTCCTCAGGCATGATCCATATTTACCTCTTGCAGTTGCCTTGATGGCCAGACCTGTTGCTGGCGTTCGAAAGCATACTCTCATATTGACCCTACCCGGGTCACCAAAGGGCGCGAAAGAGAACCTCGAATCAGTTCTCAAGCTCTTGCCCCACGCCTGCATCCAAGCAGCCGGTGCAGATACCAGACTCTTGCACATCGGCGGTGTCCAGAAACTTGAGAAAGAAGCTGGTGTCTCTCCGATTGCAAAGGCAACAGGTATTTTGGCACAATTGGTTACAGAATGGGGAATTTACTGACTTGATCAGGCGCGGCAAGTGGACATCACCACCACCATCATCATGGACCAGGTCACTCTCACAGCCATGGTGGACACGCAGGGCCAAAGCCTCACACGAAGCCAGAAGATCGTCCAAGGTCAAACGATCCAGCTGCAGGGCCAACAAACAGATACCGCGCATCGCCATACCCTATGCTGCCCGTTGATGATGCACTGAAACTTATTGCACAGCAGACACCCGCACCTATCGTTGAGAAAGTACCTGTCGATATGAAGCTCGGCGGTACCGTCTTGGCGGAGGATGTGAAAGCTACAGAGTCTGTCCCTGCATTCCGCGCTAGTATCGTCGATGGCTACGCTATCAGAATACCCGCGGCTGGAAAATTTGAAAAGGGCGTCTACCCGGTCACCATCATCTCTCATGCTCAGCCAGGCGAGGTTGAAGAGCTCAAAGAGGGGGAGATTGCTAGGATCACCACGGGTGCACCACTTCCACCCGGCGCTGATGCCGTTGTAATGGTCGAAGACACCGAGCTGAGGAGTCAGACCGACGACGGGAAGGAGGAGAAGATGATTGAGATCCTGACCGACGAGATCAAAACTGGCGAGAATGTGCGGGAGGTCGGCAGCGATGTCAAGGAAGGTGACACCATTCTGAAGAAAGGCGAAGGCATTACAGTCGTCGGCGGTGAGTTTGGTCTGCTGGCATCGGTGGGCACTAGAGAGGTGTCGATCTACAAGCGGCCAGTTGTGGGCGTGTTGAGCACTGGTGACGAGATCATTGAACACAACAGAGAAGGCCCGCTGCGACTCGGAGAGGTTCGCGACACAAACCGACCTACACTCATCACGGCTGTGCGGAGCCACAGATTTGAGGCAATTGATCTCGGTATTGTGTCTGACAAGTACGTGTCCCTAATACTATACAAATGATACACTACTAACACCGAGCAGACCTGGCAGTCTCGAGGAGACTCTCCGCAGCGCACTTCGCAAATGCGATGTCATTATCACATCGGGTGGTGTTTCAATGGGCGAGCTCGATCTGCTCAAGCCTACAATTGAACGCTCGCTGGGCGGTACCATACACTTTGGTCGCGTCAACATGAAGCCTGGGAAGCCAACCACCTTTGCCACAATTCCTGTGAAAGATGACAATGGGAATCGGGTCGACAAAGTCATCTTTAGTCTACCAGGGAATCCAGCTTCAGCTGTGGTGTGCTTTCACCTTTTCGTGCTCCCGTCCCTGCATCAACAAGCAGGTATCAAGCCAACCGGCCTGCCTAGAATCAAGGCCGTGCTGGACGAGGACATTAGGATGGACAAAGGACGACCGGAATATCATCGAGCTCTTGTGATCACAAAGGAGGATGGGCTGCTGTACGCTAGTTCAACAGGTGGTCAAAGGAGCTCGCGCATCGGCAGCTTCAAAGGCGCAAACGCACTGCTATGCATGCCGCATGGTGAAGGCAGCCTGAAGAAGGGCCAGAAGGTTGATGCGCTCTTGATGGGCAAACTGGGCGAAATTGAGCGATGAGGAAGTTGGGTTCTAACGATGAAACGCGTCATAGGCATAGAGCACAAGCCATACTTCATGAACGCAAAAGTCGCACGGATTTCCACATCTGACCATCCCACTCGCCGAATGTGCCAGCGGAAATGAATTCGACCTCACAGACCTAGACAAAAACTTTGTGTCCCGACCCAATCGGCGTGCCTGGTCTCCCCAGTACCAGGCCGGCAACGCTGGAAACTGCCCCTTTAAGCAATCTAGGATTTCCCTGTCGAAGTATGCGTGGCACCTGTCAATGCCTTATTAAGACCTTTGTGTCTCTTTCCTTTGTTTTTGTCGCACGGGTGCAATTTCCTGGCCTCAGCATTTGACAACCTTGTGCTACAAACAACAAAAAGTAAGTTTGAGACAGATGGGTTTGTGCGATGTTGCACGACGACGCGCCGGTGCTTGAGGTTCATCTCCACACGCAGACAGACCGGATGCAGCCGCATGATATGCACTGATTGCAACATGTCGATCATGGCAAATGACTAAAGTCTATTTCAGGCTTCGAGGTTCTTCGTTGTGGTGCGTGCTGGTTGAAACGGGGGATCGTGGAGAAGGGGCACCCGAAGTCCCGGGCTCGACGGCGGGCATCCTGGTCGAGGATCTCGTTGCGGCTTCGGCTCGTCTTGCCATCACGCCCCAACCTCCAAAAAACATGAGCTTTATGATTAATCAAAAGCCATGATGACGGTGGTGTCGAAAGACAAGTGGACGTAGGATGAGGAACGTGACGAGTGCAGATCAGGTACGCAGCAGAAGCGGTGTTTCATCCGCGTTACAGAACACAGGAGGCAAGCAAACATGTCGACTTCAGACAACGACGACGACGACAAGTGTGCCTCAGCCAGCTCATCTCAACCTCCCAAATGAAGTCATCGCAAGTTCTCATCGCCTTGCTCAGCAGCCAAGCCACTCGCGCTGCCACCTCATCTTCACAACACCAGTGCGCCCATGGCCAGCAACACGTCCTATTCGACCAAACACCACTCTGTCACGATGCAACCCCAGCCTCTCCGTCCCACGCCCCCGATGCATTCACTCATCCCACATGGTCACATCGCCCCTTCTGCATCTCCAAAGCAGGCACACAATACTGCACTCACACCACAATAACGTTCCGCACCAACCACGGCCTAAGCATCATCTCCACCCCGACCGCCGCAGACGCCATCTCATCCGCCTTCCCGCACGCCGCGTCCGCCCGGCACATCTCAACGACCGATCAGCTCGACGTGCGCGCCATCCCAGGTAAGGGCTACGGCCTCATTGCTACCCAACCAATTGCCAAGGGCGCAACGATTCTGCTCGATGCCCCGCGCATCATTGCATCCGCGCAGTTCCCCGCGCATTTCCCCGCGCATGTACTGCGCGAACAGGGCTCAGAGCTGTTTTCTCACGCGATGGACCGCTTACCAACTCAAGATCAAGAGCTTGTGAAAAGCTTAGATAAGAGTCTCGGAGGCACGGATATCGAGGATGTAATGAAGACTAATGCATTTGCGTGTCAAGTGAATGATGGCGGCGAAGACGATGCATACATGTGTCTCTTTCCCAACGTTGCGCGGATCAATCATGCGTGTCGACCGAATGCACACGCAAGATTCATCCCGCGGACGCTGTTGATGGAAGTGAAAGCACTGCGCGATATCACCGCTGGTGAAGAGATTGGGATTAGTTATGGACGTGTGGATCTAAAGTCCGCTAAGCGCCGCAAGTTGTATCAAGATGGCTGGAATTTCAGCTGTACGTGCGATATGTGTACTGCGTCGGAGTATGCTGTTGCGGGAAGTGATCAGCGGAGAGCGAGGTTCGCGCAGCTGCGGAAGAAGTTGGAAGGCTTGACGTCGGAGACGTATGATGCGCAGCAAATCGTTGCATGGGAGAAGGAGGTCATGGATCTTAGTGCCAAAGAGGGGTTGGATGTCTTGCTCGCGGCGGATTATGAGAGGTTGGCATACGTGTATGCCGGACACGGGATGAAGGAAGACGCGACGGCTTGGGCCAACAAAGCGAGAGAAAGTCTATTGGAGTGGAAATCCGTGGATGGCGGGCCTAGCAACGAGGTTGACAGGATTGAGGAGCTATTGAGGGAGCTTGAAGCTTAAGGTGCGGAGGCAGGGTATGGGCCGAAAGGATCCACTGGTGACATGTCTTGAAGCTTCACGTCGAGTAAGCTTATGCCTCGTACGCGAACGAGTGGAGACTTCTACTTGTCGATCGGTCCAATCAAGATTCATGTCAGAGAGTGTTATCGCTATTGATATGACGGGAAGCAAAGCAACTCGATTTCGGGATAGAAATCTTGTACCTTTAAGAAGCTGTGATAGTTTAGGCATTTCTCAAGCTCATTATCAGATAGGGCAAGCGACGAAATAATTCATTGACCATGCCGATGGCGACGCATCCGCCATGGGGATGCTCGGGGGAGGCTTTGGCTTCTATGATACTTCCAGTTCATGCCCAAACTCGACCTACCGGCGCAGGCCCTCTTCGTGAAAGATCGTCTGCAGCTCCTCGAGCATGCCTCGGATGACGATGCTGATCGACATGCAGGTCAAGTCCATCTTCAAGCTTTGGCCTTCAGCTCCGAAAGAATTGAAGACTGCTTGGGCACGTTTGAGCTTGTCCTGCTGTCACAGCCCAAAGAAACATATTGGGTTACATGTCGAAGCTGACCGTTCCACGAACTGACCTTTGGTCTCTGCTTCGTGTGTGTGGCACGATTATGATACTTTGGTGAGTGGAAATATCCGCGAACGGACAAAGGGACCACTTATCAAGATTCTTACCAAGCGAGAAAGTTCATCGACAGTGCAGACATGCGGTGCGGTCGTTGACCCGGGCACTGACAGATCTGTCGCGGACGTTTATTGGCAGGCAAGCAAAACAATGGGATTTGGTAAACGTTCATGCCCGAGTGAGCCGCATGTTCGTCCGATGGTCGAGCCGAGTGACCAATCTCAACAGTCGGTCCGGCAACATGTGATGGGTCGTATTAAGGAATTGAGTTCTATAGTCACGGCGGAGAAGAGGTCCGCGAACTTCGCGATTGGCTTCTGTCGCTTCATTCGGTTTTCTGCAGGTACGCCAGACTGCATTCTGCATGTGTTGCGCAGTGACAACGCCCCGATCCAGCCTTGTCCACACAGACCATCCGGCGGACCGACCAGCGGAGATCGGTATCAGGGTTGGCCTGGTCGGATCTACGCAAGGTCGATGCGAAAAGCAAGTCGGTGATGGCATTTGCATTTCGGCAGATGGTCGACGAGGTTTGCTGCGCTCTCATCTGCTTTCATAGGGGCTGGCTATGTAAAGCCGCGGTTGAAGTTGGAAGGTGGCGACACAAAGCCCAGGACGGTCTCGCCTTTCTGTCAGAGAGAAAGCGGTGATAAGTCCCAATCGTCTTAGCATAGACTGCAGAGATGACATCTCACCCGCTCGAAGTCGTCTTGTAGAGGTCGAGACGCCAGGTATGACCAGCGAGGACGGTAGTTGTGGCTTGCGACCCGGCCACTAGGCGAACTTTGGCACCAATGGGAGCTGCCGCCCAACCACCACCGACCAAACCTCAAACCCTCCTCTGCTCTTGGCGCTCCCTCCCCTTAGTTTTCCGGTAGTACAGCGTCTGCCATTTGCTCGTTGCTCATCGTCCACCTTCCTGGTGTCCTTATGCGGCTAAAAGCCAGAGAAAAGCACAATCAAGCAGAAACCACCAACAACAAAGCGCGATGCGCATCCGCAGCATTAGGCGCTCGCGACCATCTCCGGAGTGTGCGATGCCCATCGAATTCCCTCAAGTTCCTTTCACTGAGGCGTCGCACGGATTGACGCGCTCCGATCCAGTCTCGTGCGACCGAGTTGCAGTTGAGGCTGCATGTGTGCGTCAAAGCTGCGACTAGCTTGCGTCACCCGGGATCTCCCAGTGACTTGCATACTAGGATGGCGCACTGCGCGTCCCCGGTTTGATAACCTTGTTTCATCTGGAGACGAGCAAGCCCTGTCGAGACCTCCCCACCAGCTGAAGTAGGTTGTACAGGGCAGGTCGATGCATAACATTGCAAATGTAGGTCGCAGACTAATAATGGCGAGCCTAAGGTGGAGTTGATAACGAGACTGGTTCGCCCCAATTTGTCACTAAGCGCTCAGTGTATATCGTCCCGTCTTCCCTCCTGCTTGACATATGTCACTGCTAGTCGTTCCTTACTCGAGTCACTCTCTTACATCCGTTTAATCTTTCGTGTCGAAAATGCATTCACGCGTCACCCTCCTTTCATGCCTCGCTGTTTTCGTTGGCACTGCGATCAGCCAGCAATGCTACGGCCTCGATGGCACAGCGCTCGACGACACATATGCGCCATGCAATCCGACTGCGAAGCATAGCGGCTGTTGCGCCACCAAACGGTCGTCTGGTGCCGATCTCTGCTTGGACAACGGCCTGTGCATGTCGACCCACGATGAGCTGATGGGCATGATCTGGCAGAGTGGTTGTACAGATGTCACAGGGAAAGATGTCGCATGCCCAAAAATGTGTCCTGATGGTATGCTATGCCGTGGTTTCTAATATGTCAACCCCAATTAACACATTGTAGTCAGCAATAACTATGGTGGCCTCGGGCGAGTACAGGCATGGAATGTCCAGCAATGCGATATCGGGCAATATTGCTGTCGAACAATCAATGATCGGAAAAGCTGCTGCAACAACGCCACAGCACCCAAAGTCACGACATCCTCAATCGGCGCTTTCCTCGTTCAATCAACAACTCCTACACCAACTCCGACAAGCTCAACACCAACACAAGCAGTCGCCACCGCTGTGTCCACGGGCTCACCACTTGACCTAGCGTCGCTGCCCACCTCGAACAACTGTGCAAAGGAAAAGCGACAAACAGCTGCCGTCGGCGGTACTATCGGAGGCCTCTTCGGCGCCATCATCGTCGGCCTTGCGGGTGCACTCTTCTGGATGTACAAGAGGGAGAAGAGGCAAAGGAAGCTGAAGGAACATTACGAGGAGCAATTTTCCCAGACTGCTGCATATCGACGAACGATTGCATCTAGTGCAATTTCGCTCATTCGTACCGAAACACTGGATGATGCAAAGCGAAGTTCTGACGAAGCATAGTACATCGCTCTTGCTAACCCGTTTCGGTTTTGTTGTCTTGCTTTTATTGAAGCGTTTCCTGTCCTCTCATGGTCTTTGGACTTGGTTTTACTTTTGAGCGAATACCCTATATTATCAGCGATCAAATCGCGCGCGAGCGACATTGGCCGCGGATGTCTTATGTTGCTGTTTTAGCGATACACTTCTTACCTGTTTTACTATCATTAAAGTTTAATGTCGTTATGGAATACAATTATGGTACCCTAAGTGCCAGAAACCTTGCTACCTAGATCCTCGGTTGTTGGGCATTACGATGTGCAAAAATGCGGTATGTTTGGTTTTGAAGGGAAGTTCGCGGGCTCGAACTAGCGTCGAATGCGAACACGAAGGGAAGGGCAAGCAACATGGCATCCAGCAAAATAAATTAGAGGAGCAAAAAAATAGAAGAAGGAAAGAGATCGGTTCTGTGGGTTCCAATCGTACGATGTCAACGTATTCTTTTCGTAGCTATTTTCCTGATGTGATTGTAACTTGTTCAAGATATAACCTCCAACACACAATTCGAATCACGAGAATGCTCACACCTGAAGTTGTACCTGTCTCATCGTTTCACGAAGCATATTCGTAAGACAAGGTACGGCAATGTGTGATCTTTCGCTTTGCGCTGGACTTCTGCAAGAAGCCGCAAGTAGCAAACATTTGGTCAGAAGCTAGTGGTGCGAATTGTGAAGGCAGCAACACGGCCTAAGGACTGCTCAGCTAGCAACTCAACGGTCTCATCCTACTGCATACTTCAAGGGACCACAGTTCTCGATTATGCCGACGTCGTGCTCGTTGTGCCAAGCAGAGAGGTTGTTCACACTGGAAGGAAACCACCTGACTTGAGGTTGAGATTCATTTAATTCAACATAAGAACTGCCAAGATTATTCTCTCGATCGGAAACACATGAGACGACCCCTTATCCCATGGTCATCCGCCAATACTTAGCGCATGAATCGTTGTAGCATTGTTGCTTCCCTGACTGGAGGCATACTACTCACTGGCATGTTTTCAGGGTTTAAAGAAAACAAGTCATAGTGTAGATTTCTTCATAAGCGTTCATAGCAGATTCACGGAGTACCGGATCTATTGCGCACGACCACTACTAACTCTTTCCATCCTTATTAATTGTATCGCTAGATCTAGGTACCACTTGTACGACGAGACAGCGTAACCCTATGTTTGGATGTGGATGCGAGCATTGATGTTGGGTGGAGGCATGGAACAACTTTCTCGCCAGTTCATCCAGAGGAGCACAATTCAGGGATTATTATTTGGACAACATATACTGCCTGTACTTCATCGCCACCAAGATAAGCTGGCCATGCAAGCTGTAGCCCATCGGTAGCTTGGGGACCTCATTTTTATTTATAAATGATCCGCCAGCTCCAATAGTCAATATATTCTGCAATAAATGTCGCGACTCCGAAGTTTGACCACAAATTTGTATCACAAGCAAACTTTTACATGAGAGAAATGCGGGCGACATGGTGAAAGGATGTTGCGGACTAAACTTGCTAGACTGTCAAGCTACCAAGATTGTGATGTCTTATGGCCTAGTGCATGTCGGAAACCATTGAGGATGAGTTATGCGACTACTTCTTCCACCCAAACAGTGCTGATCGATGGCAATGGAGATTGTGAATGGAGAGAATCGGCTCTACGATCCATACCTGCTTCTGGCCACCCGTCTTGTCTTGCGTTGTCCTTTCTTCTCTTCGCAAGCTTTGTTCGTTTCGCAATTTGTCTTGATTCCGGTTCGTACCAAGTGATGATACTGTGAATTTGTTAGCTGTGCAAAAGTGCATGCAACAATAGTGCTCTACGGACGGCTTGTATATTTTCTCGATCAGTCTCAAGAGATATCCTGGCCTGAAGTTTCCAGCCGCCAATTTCGAAACGTCTGTCAGACAGAAGCTTATTGCTTCCGCGAACTGGATGGATTTGGTCTTCTGGCAGACGCGTTGCGCGATTTCCTCGGGAGCGATGCTTTTCCAAGTTTTATCATCAAACTCTTCACAGAAGAGGGATTTCCTTGCGTCTGAAGTGGTACACATCGGCCGTATTGGCGTGGCCAGGATGATTTCGGCCAGAGTGAGTCCAAGATTCTGGAGGCGGGTTGAAAAGTTACGACAATCCGTTGATAAGCACTTATTCATCGCCAGAAACTGCGCATTATCGTCGCTCAGCAGGCCTTTTTCGAATCTTAGCCCACAGGAACAAAGGTGTTCCATCCAATCTGTGTTCCACAACAGGAGCGCCCAATTCGCCACGCCGTGGACTAATGAAACTTGATCAGATTTCCACACCGGGTCCGAGAAGAGGTCTGGCTTCTCCCTGAATAGTCTCCCAAGGGAGTGTGTTCTTCTTGTGGGCCGATCTTGTACGAAGCACTTCAGGTTTGAGACTGAATCTAATGCGGATGCTTTCCCGATCTGCTCCAGAACTGCCTGCTCAACCTGATGCCGGCTCAGTGTCTCAAAAATGTTAGGCTTACGTTGCGACACGTGCAGTGTGAAGTCTCGTTCTTTAAGTAATCGTGGACCAGAGAAAGATAGTCGTAGGTCGAGCTCGGCATACTTCCAGTTCGCCACATCATTGAGCGTAGAGGGAGATCGCAATTCCAGAGCCCAGTCATGAATGCTCGCAGTCCTCCTACTGCCTACAGTCCCACCGTAGACTGTTGTACCCAGTGTTGTGGTAGCCTCAACAAACCTCTTGAGCTTCTGAACTTCGGTGACAGCATCGCTATTAAACGATCTATGATGGCCTCCAGTCTGCAGCTCCAATTCGGCTTGGAGCAGCTTCTCAAGTGATTCAACGGCCTTCTCCATCCCATTCACCCACTCATCGATGATTTTCTTCTTGTAAAGTGCGTACAGAGTCGAGTGAAAGAATTTTGCGGGTTGTGCACAAAGTGTATCGGTTATCCTCCTTGGGATCACTTTGTGCTTCTGCCATGCATCTAGTTCTGTGCTAGTGATTGCATAGGCTAGGAGCCGAGCTTGAAGTCCCGTATGTATTGCTAAGACGGTTTTGACGACGTCATCGAAATCTAGACTCTCGGAAATTTCGAAGTCTTTACACCTCTCCAGTAGCGTCGAAATCTTCGCTTCACAAGTGCTAGTGCGCAATCTGTAGATGCGAAGTTGCTCCGTGCAGTCAATGATGTCCCGATGAGCCTTTGCGATAGTAGGAACGGTGGCAAAGACGAGGCTGAGCAGCGCTGTTGTAGTACCAAGGGCTGCAAGTGCCTCGGCCATGGTTGCTGGGGGATCAGAAGATACTAATGTGAGCGTTCACAGAGTAGTATAGGGTGAAAGTCATGGCAAAGTGAATTGCGACTGCTGTTTGTCCCACGACAGGGACGACAGCATGGCATGTGAGTTATGTTTTCCATGCTGCTCACCGTTAGGTTCCCACACTCACCGGAAATCCTCCTCACCACTCAAAGCTCCAGCGGGCACCAATTGCGACAGGCGCCAAGCCATTGCCCACCGCCACTGAAGTCCCCCACTGGTCCGAAAGTACTGGTAGTCTGCAATTCGCACATCGTACTGCATTAACCATGGCTATCTCACACCGCCTAGGATGATAAGAGCGGTAGTCAATACGATGGATTCCGTCTCAACTTTTCTCAAACATTTTGACCACACGAGAAGCATTATAAGGAGCATTCTTTCTTTTGCATTTTGCGTTGCAGACCACAATTTCTCAAATCTTGATGGAATTCCCTCTAATAGAGCGATACGATGACCCAGGTGGCGAGTTAGCCAACTATGACGAGTTTTCGGAGTACCTCGAGTGGCGAAGCCCACAAGAAACACTTGATATAACTACATTCGACTGGTGCAATGTCCTTATATCCAAGCTTGAAGAAGCAGTTGATGACGACAAAGGCTGGGCGCTCGAAGACATGGAGATAGCCATGAGCTTGCAAGATGCTGCCTTGAGCATCAAGCACTGGCAGGACAGCATCCAATGGTTGGCACAGAGACACGCGAGCAGTAGGAAAGCAGGGTCAAAACGCGATTTTTTGGGTACTGACATAAAACAAGACGTTCGAAATGCACTGGCAGATTCTCAGAATTTACAGAATTCGTCCGAGCATGACTTCTTCACACAACTCATCGACGATCTTGCTAGTGAACGTCCGTCTCTATTTGCAACAATCCGCTCGCATCTCGGGGGTATTAAGAAAAGCCTGGACCTTCTTAACGAGGCGTGTGCGCGCGAGTCCGAATCTGGGTACAGTGCCTTCAAAGTTTCTCGCGGGGGTGCCTAGCTGACATATTACTATATACCGATCGAGCAGTCACATTTGAAGGACCTTGAGGCTTCTATTGAGTGTCTTGGACATCAGATGATGCCTATCAAAGCTTTCGTGGACCGAAAGAGTAGTTCTACAGTAGCCAAGGGAAAGCGCACGGAGCCAATTATATCCGCTCAAGATGCCAAATTCGAAGACCTTACTATTACTGACAAAGCCAAGGATTCTGGCGTACAAGATAATCATGTGGCAAGCTTAGCCAAACCATTCTCCGATGGAGAGAGCGAGATGCAGAGCCGTCCAGAGCATGACAGTGCCCTTCACCCACTTCCTCCCTCTTTGGATGAAAATCAACGACCACCTCCCCCTGGTCCTATATCAGGCATGCAATACCCATGGACATGGAGTGAACCCCATAACGCGTGGTATACTCCCTATTACGATTCCATAAGTATGTCCCGAGACAGAAATATGAGTGGCTGTGACGACTAATGGATCCAGGTGGATGGACTTACGTTTGGCGAGTAATATCGCATATAGACGGACGACCATATGATCCCAATCATAGGACGAGAGTCGATTCCCCTCACCCTCCTCAATCCGGTCATTCAGCATCGCAGGGTTCATCGACCGAAAAGCCCGACCAAGAGAGAAGACGCAGAGCTGACTCGGGGGCTTAGCATACTTGAAATAGTACGCTTACAGCAAGGAACATGTTGGAACTTGTCACAATCAAAACATACCAACTATATGGTGATACCTTAACCTCATGCACAGCAACAACTATACGCAGGTCTATACAAGCATCTCTCGCTATGCAGCCCAAAAGGGCCCGTGCTGTGTGTTATACCCCTCTACCACCCAGAAAACACACACTCCCCACCCTTCCCACCCCAGACTCGAACCCACGCTCCATCTCACCTTAGCTCCCGTCCAATCTCTCAAGCAAACAAAAAGGAAAGATTCCACCCGCCGAAGCGAGCAGACAATTTAACTCTGATCTCGTCCCGAAGGTTGAGATCAATCGTTGTGTTTCCCGAAAGAGACAGTTCTTGGTTTTTGAGTAGCTACTTTCCTGAATATACTGCAAATTAGAACAGTATATATACCCAGCAACACCGTATAGCATCACAATTTTGGGGACGATTCGAATGTCTCGGGTGATGGAAATGTTTGGGTGTGGAAAGGGCGCGATGGTCCGATGGTGTTGAGGTTGCTGCCTGGAGGTCGGTGAGATGGTACATTTGTGCTCCCTGATTGGTTGGTTGGAACCCTGAATCTGTACGTATCCGAGACGCAAACTCGAAGAAGTTGTTGCCAATGTATTGATGATGAAAACATCATGGAATAAAACTCCAACTCCAACTCCATACCCAATATCCACACGAAAGAACCGAGGCGATGTCGTTCGACTTTCGCAGGCAATGATCCAAAGCGCGCATCGCATACCACCAACGCCACAGCGTAACACGAGATTTATTTCCCTATCCATCCCTTCGATCCCGTCAGCATTCATGCTATACATGTACTCGAGAACCTTATTACCTTCTCCTTCAACTTCTCAAAATACGCCTTATCCCGATCTCCTCTCTCCACGTTTCCATCTTTCGAATTCGGCGTCGACAAGATACTCCCTCTCCTCTTCTGAAACTGTGAAGGCGGGACTTTCGACGCATCCCATGTATCCTCGCTCCTCCGTCGTTCGCCCGCCGCCGACGATTGCGAAGCGCGTCTGCTTCCCGCGTCGCTAGTCGGGCTCGTTGTGCCGCCATTTGTCGTTCGATTCGTAGTCATGATAATCGCTTCAAACAGTCTCCGCGTCGTGTGTGGAAAAGACGTAAAAACGAGCTGTCGTGCTTTTAAACACGAAAACCAAAAGTCAAATCAGAAAAGAAACGCAACAAAGTTCACGCGCGTGCGATCCGAAGATCCCTCCAAACCTACTCACCCAAACGCCAAGTCGTCCGTCTCAAAGACGTGTCGTCGAGGCTTGGACGTATCACCGCTCTGACGATCATCACTGCCACCACCCTCATGCCTGCCGAGCCCACTGCATCGGACCTCCGAGGAGTGCGCGTGGACCCATCGTCATGGTCGAGCAGAATTATCTGCCGGTCTCAGCCTTCAGATACCGAGCGCAGAGACACGTTGAGACGCTCTGTTCGACGGATGCGATATAGGATTACGTCAGGTGGTCTACTGCACGCAAGGTGAGGGGTGGTGCAGCGTGAGCTGGTTGGCTGGGTACATTGTGTCGTCTCCATTGTGTCGGGTGTGCAGCTGAAGCCAAGATCCGAGTGTTCCATTGTTTGTGTTTGGGGAATGATGCGGATTAGTGGGACCAAGACCGCGTGCTGGGCGAGCCGAGGGGAGTGTGATTTGGCCGTGTCGATCGCGCCGTCTTGTCGATCACGAGGCTACATGTTTCGATGTGTCGATACATTGGATCGACGACCGATTTATTGTTCTGCGCGTGGTGTATCACTTCAATTGAGATGACATTGTTGCATATGATGATGGTCCTTTGCTCTGGCAAGCGTGAGCAACTTCCCAAATTGGTTTGTGCAAGGTCGCCGATTTGACCTGTCATAAGCAGCTGTTGAGGCGCAGTGCTTGCAGCACGAAGCTTGTCGGTCGCTTCAGTCCGCAACGTTTCGAGTTTGGTCCGATATACTGCGGCGGATGCACGCGGGAAGCATTGCGTTTCAGTTAGAATCTGTGCTGAGGTAAGATCGGCCCTTCGGCATTCTTGGGGCCAACACTAATGAGGGACGAAGAGTCGTGATGAAAGTGGTAAAGAGTTTCTTTTGGCTCAGCTGTATGAGTATCTGACTTGATGAAGTAGAGAAGTTGTTGGACCGGCAATTTGCCTCACAGCCATGCGAAGTTGACAAAGGAAATCCACCACAAGTTTGGCAAGGCGCGCGGCGCGCAGCGTTTTGTGCCAAATTGAAACGCCGGGTATGCAGATACAAAGACCAAAGCCCAATCGAAGTCGAAAGTACGTGAAGCCATATAAAGGAGAAGAGAGGATCGCGCAGAGCCGATCAAGAGTTTACACAAGCAAGAAATGTCCAGAGTTGGCGAAGCCCAGAAAAACGCCTCAAAAATGCACATCCCCATCCTAGCCTACCAGACTGACAGTCGTAGATCATAAGTCGTCTTCTAGTTCAATTGCGTCGGGGTTCGCAGCAGGCTGTTCTGCGGACTTGATGTTACCACCCAAGGGACCGGTGCTAGCTGCCACGAAGCCCGCAGGTGCGCGAGCCTCGCGTTCGAGGGCAGCCATAGCATCCTCGCCATTGGCGTCTTCGTCGGCGTGATCGCCATTGCCGTTTTGCAGGCCTCGCGCAACAGCCTGGGATGCGATAAAGTTGACGTCGGTGCTGGGAAGCATTAGCATTGTTTGTAAACAATAACGAGTCATGGGGTCAACATACTTGTACTGAGCCTGAACACTCCGTTTGATCCGAAGCATCTCTTTGTAGGTGTCTTCGTTGCCGTGCTGGACTTCGAAAGACTCCCACTTCTTCCAGAATTCTGGGCTGGTTCTCGGATCGCAGAATTGGCTAGCGTGGCCATAGATTGCTCGTGCTCGATCGATTTCTCCTAGGCGACGTTCCATCTCAGCAAACTTGAGGCACATCTCTTTGGCCTCGCCGTCTGGCAGTGCGCCAATGGCACGCTCGTAGATTGGTCTCGTTGACGTGAGACCAAAGTTCGATGCCGACTTTGTGATGTAGAAGTTGAACATTTCCAAACGATCTTCGTCGGCGACAGCACGCGTGGCGCGCTCGTATATCCTCATGGCATGGCGAGCCAGGCCTCGATCCTCTTCCAGGGCTCCATACATGAGGTACAGAACCTTGGCGAACTTTGGAGGACAATCTTCCACGGCTTGTTCGAACAGGTCTCGTAACCGCTCCATCCCAATTTTTCGGTCCACGGCTTTGGTCAAGTACAAGTTCCAGATCTCGAATGCGACAGGATAGCTGAACAGATCGAGACCTCGCTCATAGACCTTGAAGCAGTCCTCAAAGTACTTGTTCTCTTCCAGCAAGTTGGCGTAGTTGACAACAGTCTGGGGCGTTGCGATTCGAAGCTCGAAGATCCGCTCGTACACCTTCTTGGTCTCTTCGAGTGTGCTGACGCTCTCGACAAGATCAACATAGAAACTCCACAGCTTCCAGCTCTTGTGGACACGCTGTTGCGGCGAGAGAGAGTCGTCGAAGTAGTCGACGTTTGATCGCTTGGGGGCCTGGGTAGCTTTGGCCATGATGTCTACGGCCTTGTCAAAGTTTTCATTGCGGAGCTCCATCTCAGCAAACTCGCACCACATCTCCGCCAGCTCGGCAACAGACTTGAAGGGAACCTTGACGGCCTTTTCCATGATGATGCGCGCGTTTTGCAAGCTTCCACCGGCTTCATAAAACTTTGCGTAGTTGGTCCACAGCTCGTGGAATTTGCCCACAGCTTTCTTGGGGTTGATGGCGGCGATGGCGTCGGTATAGGTCTGGACGACCTCGGTTTTGTTGTCACCCCACAACGCGATGCGCTTCTCCCATTCGATGACATTGTGTGGATTCTGTCTTAGCATGACGTCGTTGAGGAGGAACGGCCTTCGCTGCATGAGTGACTCGAAGCGTACCATGCGAATGTCGAGGTCTGCATCAGAAGCCTCGTTGAGCCTGCCCTTCTCGGACCGCGCGGCGGCTTCGTTGAGCTTGATGCCGATCATGGCCTCTTCAGCTTCGACGTAGGTGTCGAAGACGATTGAAAAGTCGCGAACCGTCATGACGGTGGTGATGGCTTCTTCAAAGACGTCGCGCGCCTTCTCGTACTCGCCCTTGTGCATCCAGTATCGCGCGAGACCGACCCAGAGAACGCCTCTTTGATCGGGGAACTGGGCAATGCCACTCTGCACAATCTTTTCCACGTCGATGCCGCTGTCGTCGCTGGTGTCAATCTCTTTGGCGTGGTCGATCATGAGGTCGATCATCTCGGTCCAGAACTGGAACGGCCCCTTTGCTTCCTTGCTCTTGAAGCGCGGGTTGTTGAGGATTTCCATGTACTTCTTGACGGCCTCGGTGTATTTGCGCATGTCCTTGAGCAGCTCGATGAAGTCCTCGGCCTCCTCGGGGTGGATTTGCATGTAGCGCCGCCATATCTTGACAGCCGTTTCGCCGGACGCGGACGATGCAAATGGCCTATAAAGGGCCCATATGCGGTTGTGCTGGGTGAGCGGGAGGGCGCGTAGGGCGCGGTCGAAGGTGCGGCGGGTGGTGGTAATGACGGGCTGCTGCATCAGGAAGTTGAGGTACATCTCCCAGATATGCGGCATTTTATTCAGCAGCACCAGCGCGCGCTCGAAGAGGCTGTTGACCTTGGCGTACTGCGGCATGAAGCGCGCCGGGTTCTTCTTGGTGAGGTGCTTGGTGCGCAGCTCGAGGTAGAGCTTCCAGAGCTTGTAGGAGCGCGGCAGGACCGTGACGGCGCGCTCAAACACGTAGGCCTGCTCCATGACGCTGCCGCGCGACTTTTTGAAGCGAACGTAGTCCAGCCATGGCTTCACGCTGCCGGGGTTGCGCTGGATGTCCTGCTCGTACGCGACGTCCTGCTCGGTAATCAGGTGGAGGTCGCTCGCGCGCTCCATCTTCCGCTTCGAGGGCCGCGAGAGGCTCGCGGTGACGGTGCGGAGCAGTTCGCCGGGCATTGTGACGCCAGAGTAGGCGAGGGACAGCCCGGATGGGCAGGAGCGCGATGGCTTTGGGCGTGAGGGGTGAGGGAATGGGTGCAGCAGCGTTAAAGTTCTGAGCACGCCGGGGCACGGACGTGATTGGAAGCAGACACCCAGCGGTCTGCGGTCCCCACCCTGCTGCATGCCCAGCCAATCGCGCCTGCCTCGCGGCGTCAAGTTGGCAGGCACGGACCTGGGCGCAGTGGAGCTCATCGGGCATGCTAGCTGCGTCACGTTGCGCCGAGTTCACCAACCCGAGCAGCTCGGCAGCACACTTTGGTACCGCCCTGCCATTCCAGTGTGTCTACTTGTCCAGACATCGCACGCACCCGTCCAGCAGCCGACGCCGACCCCAAAGAGTCGTTCGTGTTGCAGATATGTCTGGCAGCGGGGTATGTCATAGCTCTGCATTATGCCGCAGCCACTAACACCACCATCAGGCGAGAGAAGCCGTCTTCGCGACGCGCCAGTCGCTGAGCTTGATGAAGAGCAAGCTGAAGGGTGCCCAGACTGGCCACGATCTGTTAAAGCGGAAGAGCGAGGCTCTCACCAAGTACGCTCCTGCACCGTTCCGTGCATTCGAAGCTCTCTGACGTAGCTTGCAGGCGCTTTCGCGAAATCACACGCCGCATCGATGAAGCGAAGCGCAAGATGGGCAGGGTCATGCAAGTCGCTGCCTTCTCCCTCGCCGAGGTGACTTATGCCGTGGGCGGCGACATCGGCTTTCAGATCCAAGAATCCGTCAAGCAGGCACGGTTCCGCGTTCGCACAAAGCAGGAGAATGTTTCGGGTGTCTTCCTCCCACAGTTCGAGAGCTACACAGCAGACAGCAACGACTTCGCATTGACAGGCTTGGGCAAGGGAGGTCAGCAGGTGCAGAGGTGTAGAGAGACATATGCAAGAGCAGTGGAGACTTTGGTGGAACTGGCCAGTCTGCAGACCGCCTTCGTTATATTAGACGAGGTTATCAAGGTCGTCAATCGTCGCGTCAACGCCATGTAGGTCCAATCATTTCCGGCCCAAGACCCCTACTGACAGCCAACAGCGAACATGTCATCATCCCTCGCACAGAAAACACCATCAAGTATATCAACTCGGAGCTTGACGAGCTGGACAGAGAAGAATTTTACCGCCTGAAAAAGGTTTCCGGGAAGAAGCAGAGAGATGCTGCCGTCGAAGAGGCTGCCCGACTCGAGAAGAAGAAGGCAGCGGACAGTGCTGAAGCCGATGATGCTGCTGCAGAAAGCAAAGACATGCTCGGTGACGAAGACAACGAGGACGTAATTTTCTGAATGCCAGGCTCAATAATTGTAACGGTTCTGGCCGCCGCGACGGTAATTCAATCTACCCCGAACGTTCGCACGTGTAGTCCAGTCGTTATCGACGTAGATCGGCCAGCTTGGTCCCTGCTGGGGAATAGGCATCCAGTGAGGTACAGTCGGAGCGACAGTAGCAGCAGCTTGCCAATCAGCCCTTTGCTTGTTCGCTTTAGCCTGGGCGGCCTCGGTCTGTTCATCTTCACCCCTACAACGAGATGAGTACAGTATCAGGATAATTGCAAACAAGCCGTCCGGTAGCAGCCCTCGTTCATGGTAAGGGCCTTTTGACTGTGTGAGGTATCATAGTATTCGTAAAATCAAACGCAAAGCCCATTCGCAATAACCTACTGCCGCTGGTACGTGACCTTCATTGGCTTGCCCTCTGCACCAATGGGTGTGTTCGCCGTCGCCTCTTTTGCCGTGATCGCGAACTGCTCGTTCTCGAACTCGGCAAAGGCCACGGACCTGACTGACACCAAGCGGACTTCCTTGAAGCCTTCGAAGCGCTCGAATATGGTTGTGAGATCGTCTTCGTCCACGTCGCGCGGGATGTTCTGCAGGAAGAGGGTCTTGTTCGGTCGCACGTATTCGTCGGGGACGACAGCAGCTCCGGTTTTGGCCGCGCGAGGTTTCTCTGCTGCGACAGTGGGGTTGGCTTGCGCTTTCGCGTCTTCTTCCGCGCGCTTGAAATCTGTAGATCGTCAATTTCATGTGCTTGGAAGTACAAGATGCAAGAAACATACCCTTGAGCATCAGTCGCTTCCGCTTGTGCTCGTCGAACAGCTCTGCCGCCTTGCGCTTGACCGTCTCGTCACTGTGTGTTTTTGACCTGGAAACCTTGATAGCCTTGCCATAGAGCTCGAATCCGTTCATCTCCTCCACTGCCTCCAGTGCCGCTTTCTCACTGTCGAAAACAATGAAAGCTTGGCCCTTGCGCTTCAGGCTGCTCTTAGCAATGATGTCCAGAATGGGGCCGTAGTACTTGAAGACTACTGTGAGAGCCTGCTTCATCGTATCGATCTTGATGCGCTCCTCAAGGTTGTTCACCTAGTGCCATCAGCATGCGCCGCTGGTTACAATGTGAGCGCGTGCTGCGCGCCGCGAGTACTCACGTAGATTCTACATCTGCAGTTAGCATCAAGGGACCTACCTTGCATTTCTACGGACTTACGTTTCGATGGGGACCGGGTATTTGCTCGGGTCAATTGAGCTTCCGCCCAATTGAACGCCCTCCATTTTGTCGGCCATGGTGTTTGTTGTCGCAGAAGTTTGTGTCGGCGACAGTAGTAAGTCGAGCTGCATGAAGCTCGTTTGGATACCAAGACGCTAGTACGCGCTAATTGCTACTCCACGTGATCTCGCGCCCTGGAACTTAGTGGAAGTGCAAGGAGAACAACCGAAAAGCCACACGTAGGAATAGGATTGCGGCGTTGCACACGAGCCAGAAATGAACCGGCGGTCAAGAAATCGCGGCAATAATACTGGTGTAGCATCGTTACTTTTAGTCCGCCTTCCAACCTAAAAGTTGGCTTACTTCCCACTGCTTGCAATCGCGCATTGATAGTACTTCTTATTTGTACATTTCGCGTCTCTTTCTATTCGACTGATGCACTGTTTCACACATATCAACCCCGTCGACCAACCCGACATTCACTAAGGATCGTGCGAGTATCAGAACTAGTGCTGACGTCACAAAGTGCACTGGCGCTCTTGCAACCTTTTCGTTGACGCGGTTGCTCCTGTCGCTCAGTCCCCCTCGCGAACCATTTCAAAAGCCGACATTGGGCTTGTCATCCGAAAGCATGAGTCTCAGCGATTCAACCCCGCCCAGAGGCTTGAAATGGCGAGCGAACACATATTTCATCGTGTTCACCGTTGGCATGGGCGCGTTCACCGACCTCTTTCTCTATGGACTTATCGTTCCGGTCCTGCCATATATGCTTAAAGATCGTGTCAACCTACCGGACTCTGAAATCCAAAGTACCGTTTCTAACCTGCTGGCGATATATGCAGCAGCATCCGTGGCCACCTCTCCCATCGCCGGCGTTTTGGCCGACAAGTGCTCGAACTCCCGGAAGCTACCATTTGTTCTGGGACTGGTCATGTTGGTCCTTGCGACCGTGCTACTGGCTGTTGGTCAGACCGTTCCTGTGCTGGCATTGGCTCGTTTCCTGCAGGGCGCGTCTGCCGGAGTTGTGTGGACGATTGGTCTCGCCATCATCATCGAGACTGTGGGACAAGAGAACCTGGGCACGACCATGGGAACTATCTTCAGCTTTGTTTCGGTCGCTGCACTCTTCTCTCCAATCCTGGGAGGCCTGCTGTATGCCTCTGTTGGCTACAAGGGCGTCTTTGGGCTGGGCATTGGTCTGGTGGGCATCGATTTTATCTTGCGACTCTTGATGATAGAAAAGAAAGCGGCCGCAAGATACGAGAAGTTGGACGCATCGCAATCGGACAATGAAGACAACATCGAGGGGACCGAACAGACACCCCTCTTGCCTCGAACATCAACTGCACACGACCGCTACCGCCTCCCCAAGCCCCAAAATCGTGTTACCCGTACGCTACCTATCCTGCTCATCTTCCGTGATCCTAGCCTACTTACGGCCATCTGGATATCGTTCATGCAGGCATCACTCCTGGGCGCTTTCGACGCGACTGTACCTCTTGTTTCGTCACAGCAGTTCGGCTTCAACAGTCTGAAGGCAGGTCTGCTATTCATCCCACTTGGTGGCGCAGATTTCCTCTTTGGGCCTGTCTTTGGCTGGTGTGTTGATCGATATGGTACGAGATTGTTCTCGGTCCTTGGCTTCCTGGCTCTGATCCCGGCACTTGTACTCCTCCGCCTGGCCACAGATGATGCCATCACCGACAAGCTTAATAATGCTCGTCACGTTGCACTGTACGCCGGGCTTTTAGCCGTGAATGGGATCGGGCTCGCAGTTATAAATAGTCCAGCTATTGTCGAAGCGGGAAACATTGTCGAGAAGTACTATCAAGCGAACAAGGACGTCTTTGAGCAGGCGCCGTATGCTCAACTTTATGGCATCAGTAGCATGGTGTTCAGCGGAGGTCTTACGGTTGGGCCACTGCTTGCTGGTTACTTGAGGGAAAGGATCGGGTATGGAAACATGAATGCAGTGCTTGCGGGCATTTGCGCTGCGACAGCGATCCCTGCTGCTGTATTCATGGGCAGGAAAGAAGAGAATCTGGGCGAGGAAGAAGAGGCCGACGAATGAGTACGTCGGGAGAGCATAAACCGCGACTGATTAGTTTGAGAAGGAGCAGCGACCAACAGCCACCAAATTTTGATGATAACAATAGTTCACGCTATGATCTGCATGGAAGAAACGCATAAATGGTTTGTACAAGTGAAGTGAACTATTTACAATAATGTTCGGAGCCTCAACAAGACGGCGCAGACCTAGTTAATGACGGCCTGCTTTGCCTTGAGCCATGCAATGAACTCCTTCAGAGTGAACTGCTCAGGAAGAGGAGCGCTGGAGCCAGCGCCAGCGCCAGAGCCGGCCGAAGCAGTGGGTGTAGCAGCTGCGGTCGACGATGCAACAGCAACAGGAGACTCGACAGGAGTTGGTGCCACGCTTGGGGCAGCCGAAACGGCTGGAGCAGACGATGCTACGGGCTCAGGCGTGGCCACCGGGGCGGACGAAGCTTCAGGAACAGAGTCAACGGGGGTCTCGACGGGCGCCTCAGCGGAAGACGATGCGACCGGAGTTGGGACAACAGCCGCAACAGACGACGATGGAACCGAAGCCGCCGTGGACGTAGCAACCGCGGCGACTGATGTTACAGCAGGAGCCTCAGTATCGGCTGAGCCTCCAGCAGTGTTGACCGAAGTCGTAAGCTCGCCGCTCTCGATATAGACGCCGCTGAAGAACCAATCCTCCGCACCCGCCGCGTCGTTGTTACCCGGTAGACGCAAGACACCAAGATGCCAGTCGGCACCGTTGGAAGACGTGCTTGCGGTGAAGGGACCGGCAGTCTTGGTCAAAGCACTGCTGCCAGTCGAGTGCCAGAAAGTGACGGAGCCGGCATCAAAGTCAATCTCGTATGCGACGTTGTGCCATTCGTCTGCGACGAGCTCGACGTCCCACTTGGACACACCGCCGACGTGCCATTGAAGCTTGGTGTTGGCGCTGCCTTGGCCGCCGTACTTGAGCTCGGTGAAATGGCTCTCGAAGAAAGCGACTTGGTGCTCGTTGGCCGTGGTAGGCGCGTTCTCGGCAGTTGTCTTGATGGAGAAGTGGTAGTACACTTTGCCCTTGTTGATGGCAGCTGAAGTCTGGGGGATGAGCTCTGTCCTCAGCATGGTCTGGCCGTTCCATTTGGCTGTCTCGTCGATGGTGATCTTCACGCCTTGCTTGGAACCAGTGTCGGCAGGGTTCTTGTATGATGCATCGAGGTTGACGTATTTATCGACACTGCCGGAGCCGTGGATGTAGTACTGGTACGCGCCGACGGGGTTGGAGAACGACCATTTCTCAAGGTCGGCGCTCGAGGTCATGTCATTGAATCGTCCATCCCAGAGGGTTGTGCCTGAGGTTTTTGTTAGTGTCGTCCAATCATGAGATAGGACTTTGTTAGACGTACCGGCAGAGACGGCGCTAACAAGCGCACTGAGCAAAGTAGTCTTTCCAAACATTTTGAAGAGAAGGACAGAGACCAGCTGTACCACGAAAGCGAAAGTCGACAATAACACGAGAATGAGGGACAGAAAGTGGGATGAATGGGATGAGAGGCCGCGGCGCGCAATATAAGACACTGTTCAAATGAGAACATAACCCTCAATGGTTAACGCCAAACACCCAGGCGCCGCAAATGAGTCGTCGAGGTGGACATTGCGCACTGGATCGGGGAAACGAAACATGACGGACAGGGTACGTCAAGCATGGTGTAAGCACGATGTCAGTGAATATCTTTCTAGCCTGTCTCATATAGACGCTGGACTGCTCAGACAAGCATTTCCTTGACACCGGGGCTTTGGATCACGGTCAGATTCAAGCATGGCGCGCCGTTGAGGTTCGGGAAGCGATCGTGTGAAACAACAGGGCCGACAACGCTAGTTGTTAAAAGGGACTAGTCGAGCCCATAAATTGCTTGTTTGGCTGTAGCGCACCCGGTTCGATGAGAAAGGATGCATGCGCTGCTCCCTGCTCATCAAAATGCATTGCACCACGGCGGACGAGAGACCGAGACGGAGATTTGTTGTTACGTCCGTCCAGCGAGCGTTGTGTATAAGATGAAATGCACCCACCAGCACTTGGTACACATTCTGATTGAACAAACAGGTAGTGATATCTCAGTCTTATGCGACCACGAAAACTGAAGTTTTTCCCGCCTTCTAGAATGCCGTGGGGATGTTTAGCAACGGAATTCTGATTGCTCCTACTTTGTAAATTCTCCATCACCTCTCATGAGACTTGGGGTTCAAATCCCTGAAACAGCACCTGCGTAAATGCGCCTGCCAGAGTCGTTATTTCCTCTCTAGCGGTGGTGTTGATCTTGTGAGTTTCTGACGTTATCGGAGAGAGCATCACCGGAAGAGGAAGTACGCTCTCGCGGAGCTTGGGAAGTCGGAAATAAGAGCGTAGAGGCCACCGCAACTTCAGCATTGCGACGCTCGTGCAACACTTCAGAAATTGATATAACTTGTTGAATGCAGTGAAGGCATCCAGCCCTCCTTTTAATTCAGATTTGGACCAGCACACTCACACCGTTTTGTTGTTCGTCGGCATTGAGGACGCAATGCGTATTTCCGAACTCCCACTCTCCACGAGAGGTACGATACCGCACGTGACCCGCTAGTCGGATTTGACATCTTTTGACCAGGAAAATACACATTCCATCTGAGTCTAGGCCCGCCACATGTTCCCCACCACGTCGGCTTCCAAAAGTGATCGACGAGCATATCTTTGAGTGGCAGTGCAACCCTCGCTGTACGCTCGATGTGCCACTTGACACTGCGGGCACGACTGTATCCCGTATCTGATGTATTCCGAGCCCTCGGCTGAAGACACAACAGAGGAAAGCGCCCGCATTCCCGACTGGACCGGGGCTCTCCCACCGACCGACCATGTATCCTTCCTTAAGAGCGTCAATTGGGCGCAGACGCCGCTTGGGCCTATGCAGCATTGGGGCACGTCGCTGCGTATGTACACACATATGGTCATGTCCGACAGCCGCGCCGCAACGCTGTACTGGTATGCTCCATGTGCTAGCCATCTTCCACGATCGCATGTCTAATTGTTGCACAGGGGTCCCGACCAGATAGCGATCTATAATGCATCCTTCGTACCTCTCGCCGCTGGGGCACACCCCCTGCTTATGGGCCAGCCGTTCGCGTACGGCTTCCCCGAGCTCGATCCGTTTATAAGACCCATGTTTGAAGAAGGCATACGCTCCGGTATTGCTCAAGACGTGATTGAAGCCCCCATGATGGTGGAGAGGAACGGCTATACGGAGGAGGCCTTCTTCACAGGGAACTTCACACCTATTCGCGGCGTCGATGGCAAGATTGAAGGCTTTTATAATGCGCTCTTCGAGGTCACAAAACAAAAGATCCTTGACCGCAAAAAGAACATGTTGAACTTGCTTGCGACACCTACCACTCTAACGGTAGATGAAATGTACTCGCACATCATGGCAACCCTGGAAACAGACCCGTTAGACATACCCATGGCGATCTTATACGAATCCGATACTGCCACTGAACCCGGAAAGACTTTATTGCGAGTGCGAGGCCATTTCGGCATACCTGTTGGACATGATCTATTGCGAGACGGGCAAAATCTTGTAGGAGATGCTGGCATTGCAAATTTGTGCCGCAAGACCGCTGAAAATATGGTTCTGACTGTCCCGGACGAACGATTTGAAGGTGTCGAGTGGCTTGGGTTCAAACAGGCCCCCAAAACTGTCGTGACTGTTTCCCTTACTACACCCAGTCGACACTTCGGCTACCTCGTTCTAGGAACAAACCCATACCGACCGTTTGATGACGCTTGCGAGGAGTTTACCAAAGACTTGACTAGGACGGTGTCAAGTGTACTTGCCTCAGCCTGGGATGCAGAAGAGCTTCGTGTCGAGCAGGAGCAATTGCGAAATGAGCTAGAATTTAGCGACATGAAAGTCCGACACCTGGTGGAGCATGCTTCCGTCGGCATGGCGCATGCCAAGGCTGATGGACAGCTCGTCTGGGCGAATGATAAGTTTTACTCTCTTGCAAGCTCGTCTCTAGGGATGAATGACGTCATGGGCTATATTCAGAATGTATTTCTCGAGGATGACCAGCAAAAAGCGCGCGAAGTGTGGGCAAGTATTTTCCATGGCGAAGATCACATCTCCGGCGAGCTTCGACTAAAGCAAACATTCACACCTCCCGTGGGAGAGCCGCAGCCAGCACATGTACAGGTCCTGGCGTTCCCTTTCAAGGAGAACGGTGTCATAGTTTCAGGCATGGCATGCTTCCTGGATATCAGCCGCTTGAAATGGGCTGAAGCCTGGCAAGCTCGCTTGGCAGAGGATGCTCGCAACGCCAAGCGTCAACAGGAGACATTCATCGATGTTGTCTCACACGAGATGCGAAACCCTCTCTCGGCCATTGTGCACTGTGCCGACGGTATTGCCCTCTCTGTGGACGACATCATGGTAAATCAAGACATACGATCAGTTCCCGACGCAGTCATCGACGTGCTGAGGGCAAACTCTTCAGCAGCCTCAATCATTTTGGATTGTTGCAAGCATCAGAAACGCATCATTGATGATATTCTGACACTGAGCCGCCTTGAATCGACATTTCTGTCGCTCAAACCAACCGCTGTCAAACCGGTCGACGTGGTCAACTCCGTTCTCCGTATGTTTGGTGCCGAGCTGCAATCAAAAGCTATTAGCACCACAGTCATTGCTGAGCCCTCAATCAAGGCACTGAACGTTGACTATCTCCAACTCGACGCATCGCGGGTAACGCAGATCTTTATAAATCTGCTCACCAATGCTATTAAATTCATGAAGGTAGTCGGGGATCGAAAAATCGAGATTCGATTTGGCGCCTCTCTAGTCCAGCCGCGATCCAAAGCTGATGTCAATCCGTACCCTGAGGATATTCGCTGGGCACCTTTAGGCGACAAAGCTTCAGATGTGACCAATGATTCCGAATGGGGCACGGGTCAAATCGTATATCTTACCTTTAGTCTTATTGATAACGGCATCGGCATGCGCATGGATCAAGTTGAGAAAATATTTGAACGCTTTCGACAAGCTAGCATCATGACCCACGTCACCTACGGTGGAAGTGGACTGGGCCTTTTCATATCGAAGGAACTCACCGAGCGAATGGCGGGAGAAATTGGAGTCATGTCAACTCCAGATACTGGCAGCATGTTCGTGTTCTACATCAAGTCCCGGCGAGCTGAGCCGAGACCGACAACCGCCGCGCCGTCTATACGACCATTACCAATTCGCGCTATATCGGAGCTTAAGCCTTTAAAGCCTCGTGTTCTGCTCGTGGAAGACAACATCATCAACCAGAAATTGCTTCGAAAACATCTTGCGCGATTGCACTGGGAAGTTGAGGTTGCAAACCATGGAGTCGAAGCACTAGACATCCTGATCAAGCCAGATGTAAAGTTCGACATCGTCTTGATGGACATGCAGATGCCGGTCATGGACGGATTGACTTGCACGCGCGAAATTCGGAAACTGGAAAAGGCCGGCAACCTGCCAGGTCGTCTACCGATCATCGCAGTCACAGCCAATGTAAGACAAGAGCAGATTGAGAAGGCCCTGGCGGCCGGTGCTGGTAAGTGAGCAGGCACGGAGTGCAAATAAGATGCAAACTGATTTCTCTCCCACCAGATCGCGTCTTCCGGAAGCCGTTTAAGGCTTCGGATCTTGTGTCGTTGATGCGTGGTCTGATTGAAGGTATACCCAATGGAGACGAAAGCCCCACAGGCACGATGCCAGCGCTGGCATGACCGGTAGGCGCAACTACAAAAAGTATACGCCTCGTGTGAGCCGTGGGCCCGACAGCGCATCGCGGAGAATTCTGCCATCCCAATCCCGTCGATCACCTTATCGTGCTCGACATAGCACAGTTCAACAAGCGTTGGAATGTTCTAAACAGGCCTTCGCAAATGCCGCTGCCTTTTATGGTTTTGCAAAGCATCGATGACGTCCCGGCTGTTCAAGTATGACCGCTTCGATTGCCCTGGCAGCGTCCGCATATCTTAGCGCTGCGATCAGGTCAGATTATGGATGTGGTGTGATTGTTGTCCATTCGGAGTTGAAACGCTGCATGTGGTAATGGCGAAAGACTTGTTCGGAAAGAAGAGGCACGACAGTGCAAAGGCTAGTACTTGATTGCTACGACTCTTCGAAGATGCTTCAGTGGAGATTCTAGATACCCAAATTTCAATGTTATGTATGCAAAGCCAAAGAGAGTTTCATGGCGCCCGCGCATTGCTCAATGCATTTAGTATGACCACGTACTTCGCATCTTGTATGGGAGTTTTCTCTCCTCGGTACGCACTTGCATCGCATTTGCTTCCCTCATGGGCCAGATGATAGGCTGCATCGGATCAAAGCGACTCAAAAGTCTTTGTTAAGGCCACCAGCATCTCTGCCAAGTTCTCAGGCCGAGAGAGCTGGGGAGAATGCCCACTTTCGATGTCTTTCACAATCCACTCCACACCTGATTCGTCAAGCATCATCTGTTGGACTGTAAGTGGAATTGCAGCATCATTGACGGTCCTGATGAATGCCACACGGCCTTTGAAGTCATCGCTATCCCACGATGCCCGAGGAAGCGGAGTCACGAAGGAAGTCATTCCTTGCGCCACTCCAGAAGCAGCAACCGCCTCTTTCAAAACTTCTGTTACGCCTGAGTAAAGCAGGCTACGATCATCACAACGTAGGAGATTCGCTGGAAGCTAGAAGAACGTTAGCGCTTCTTCCATAGTTGAATTGACGTGAGAAGACGATCGGTTAGTGTACTTACATCAGCCCTAATGTGCGGCGGATATTCCCCACCAAAAGTTCCCAATACATCACTCCCGTCACCACCCCTCGGTATCAGAGCAGCAACGCAAATCTGCCCAATGACCGCCGTCCTCTTTCCTTGTGCTGCGCGTTCTGCTCTTCCTAAACCACCTGCCGCTGCACTTCCTGGCGCGCTACTGTACGAGTGCATAAACAGAACGACGTCACGTTCTTCGTAATCAAGCACAGGAAGTATCATCTTGTTTCGGATGTAATCCGCATCGTCTTGGATGCAGACTTGATCCGCGGCTCCGACGGAAGGGAGCAGTGCGCTTAAGACTGGGTAGCCTGCTTGGAGGAGTAAGTGGCTTAGAAGACCGTAGTGAGAGGGGTTTTGGGAAGCTCCGGGCACGATAACGATGAATGGGCTTTGATTTGGCATGGTGGACTGAGTAAATGCTAGTCGTTGGGTGAGAGAGTGAAGGGTCATGAACTTCTAGGATCGAGGGGAGGTTACATATTTGAACATGCGGGAGTCTTAACTACGCTGCCTATACCCTTGCTTAGACTGGCGTTGATGGTACGGTGTAGCATAAGTCTTGTAAGATTGTTCCAAAGCGCATCGTGTGTTGACATCTCTTCCGCCGAGCTCGGAGGAGGACTAGAAACACCGCACCACCATAGCGGAGCACAGAAATCCAGACGACGTATTCTCATGACTTGTGCTAAGTTTTACAAATGTTGAGATAAAGATAGAGCGTACATGAAGACATTTGTGGGGTGAACATGGGCAAGCTAGCCAAAACAACCTTGACGCAGAGCAGGCCATGGGTAAGCCTGGATTGGGGTCCTAAAAGGTCCTAAAGGAAGTCTCATTATTTTCGCCAGTCAAACTAGCTACACTGGATCGAAGGAGTTGCCTAGGTCTGGATACTCGCTGCAAACGGTTGTGTAGGGTAGCGCTCGCTCGCATCTCCAGTTCCATACAAACTTGTTCCAAGTACCTTCTCAGCCCTGGCTAAGTATTCGTTGCCAATCGGCCACCGTTGGGAAAAATTTCGCAAAAGTCTCGCATACCCATCCAGCTCTCCTGGCTCAACCACCTCGTCTTCAACATACTTGGCGCTTTCCAACACGGCCAGACCAGCCCGCAGCACACTACACAAGCCCGCAAATGTGATCTTCGAGACGGATAGCTCGGACCGAAGTTGTAACGCGGTGCGGACCATTTGCCATGCCATACCACGCGAAAACTTAAGTGCAGCGAGAGCTTTCTGGTAGTCCGATTCGAGCGCTGGCGTATTTGAATGCAAGGCATGCAAATACTGGATTTGCGCCGTCTGGAGAAGGATATGGGAGCTGTGCTCAGGATCAACGGCTGCTACTACACAGATGGGATGGTCAACGCAAAATCAGCTTACCAGAATATCATTGGCACGGCGTCGCAGTGGAACATCCCAGGCGAAGTGGGCTTGACCACGAGCATCGAGATACAGAGGTTGGCTGATGCGTCGACCTCGTCATACGACTGATAGGGCTCCAGACCTTGCTGTCTACTGTGAGCGTAGCCCAGGGCGTTTCCAGCCGCGATTGCCACTCCTGTCCTGACAAAAACCTTCCATGGCGAGGTAGCCGACGTACGAGCTGGTTGCTGCGGGTATTCTGACTTGAGAGCTCGGTTGAGAGACTTGCTTACCGCGTGATCAGGAGGTAAGTTGAGTGGAAGACAGTCCGAGACCATAGAGAGGCACACTTGGCTTTTGCACATCAGCTTGCACCTAATAATAGATGTGTAAGATGAGTCTCACCGATCAAGCATTGCGACACTTGTCTTCAGCCATCTCGTAATCTTTAGTATTCCCGCCTCCTGTCTCCGTTCAGCATCGAGCTCGAGACAGTGTAATGTAGCCGCACACGTTGCTAGCGTCTGAAAGGCCTGTTGACTCTGTCCGTGACCTAGCTCAAAGACTGCAATCAACAATCCTAGCTGAATAGATCTAATTTCCAGCCTCGGACCATACTGCCACAGTGCATGTACTTGTTTTAGCGTGGCATGCAGCTCACTTCGGCGCATGCCCTCTTGGGGCGAACACGGCCTGCGCAGCACAAGCCACAAGCCCATCCAGATGATCGGATCCTGTGGCCCTTCTCGAGCATCCACCGGTTCTGGAACCTTGTAATCACAATTACCGAGAATCTGATCCTCAACAAGGATCGGACACCACTGCTGAATGCAGGGCCCAAACTCAGTTAGTGCATCGCTCAGATTGAATCCAACAGTGCCTAATACGTCGGAAACGAGATCCAAGAGATCGGTAGCGAGGTTGGAATTCAGCGGCGCATTAATACAAGCCTTCACGGCTTGCACTAGCTCTATTGCGCCGTACGGCGACAGGTCTGCATGCCCACACGATCGATGGTGGATGACGAGGGGTTCGAGTTTGTGTACCGTTGACGGGACAGGGGGAGTATAGTCGCAAGTCTGCTTCTTGCTAAGTTGTGTTAGTTGTTTTCATCTTCGAACTACAGTGGAAGCATATTGGCGTCTAAGTAATCCACAGAGGAAACGAGATCCTTACGCGGCGCATTTGTCACATTGTGGAAGCATCCGATCGCATCTTTGCTTTCGATTCCGGCAGTGAACGCACACATTCGCGGCTTTCTGGAAGAGTGGAATCATGCTTGCCAACACCCTAGCGATCTCCTACGGGAGTCTCCACAGAGCGTCCGGTGAATTGAGCTTGGCACGGCCGTTGCATATGGATCAAAACGGAGCAGGGTGCGACTGGGTCATAATTGTCTTAAGTAAGTCGCAATGTGCTGACAACATGCTTTGATCTGTCATCTCATAGGTGGCGTTTGTGGGCTGCAAGATAGACGAATCGCGTTAAGAGTATGATTGAACTGAATGGGCCTAGCGGAAGCTGCAACGGCCGTTGCGTTGCTTTGTTGTAAGCGAATGCCAAGGCGCTAAACACGGACACGACGCGAACCCTAGGACTCTTTCAGGTCTTCCATCGCTCACGCAATCGCTTTGGCACTCCTGAATAGTCCGTAGATCATTGAAGACTTGTCGCAATTACACGCTCCCTACCCCTGATTGTGCCGCTTAGTACTTTCCGCACAGCTCAGCCTATTGACGCGGGTGCTGCATGAACAGCACGGCGAAGCGCAAGGGGCTGAGCATCGAAGAAAGCACGAGGTCTAAGGTATATTATCAAGCCGAGAAATATGGTAGCACTCGCCATTTATGCCACTTCGTAAGGAATAAGACTAGCAGCGACATTCGTGCCCTTAGCCCGTCGCCGACGGTAAGCAAAGTATCCATCCACGATATCTTCCCTGGGAACATTCTCGATCGCCAGATATATATCTCCCAGCGCCAATGTTTGGGATCGCAAGCGTTTCATATCGATAGCATCCGCGCCAAAGTTAGGTGCCCACAAAGACCATGGTCCAGATATCAAAGACGTTGTTGGGAGCAGTTGATTGTGGTAATATGTTCCAATTCCACCAAAAGAAGAGTAGGTGGGAACACGATTCTTGTCTGGCATCGATACTCCAGGTGCCACGAGGACACGATCCAGTCTCCGACGCGTGACTGCCTTGCGTATAGCATCCCGAACAACTGAACTCGGACCGACGCACCAGAACATGAGCTCTCCGCGGCCAGTGTATTCCAGAGCGACCCCAGGGTTTCCGCTCGTGCGTGGTCGAGCTTCGATCTCGCGAGTGCCCAAGTGCTCGACAGGTACAACCAAAGTCACTTCGCCATTGTCGAAGGTACTGTCAAGCTGTACTGCGTGTCTGTGTGTCCCTTCTCTGGAGATATGCAGATGACCAGTGTTGAAGGCGAATTCCAAAGTCCTTTTTCTTGAGCTGATTGGCTGCTTCGCATAGTATTGAGCAAGGGCCAGGAGCGCGACTGGACCGTTCTCTTGTACATAAGTGTTTCCATCCGTGTGCGATTCGTAGATCACTCTCTCCTTGGTTTGTCCAGCAAGTGTGGCCGTTAAATTGCGAGTTTTGGCTGCACTGACTTCTGCACTGATGGTCAGCGACGCTTGATCGCCTCTGACAGCATGCTCTTTCAGAACCATAGCCTCATCAGCCCCAACATAAACGGCTGGTAGTCTAAAATGAACACCTTGGTGGGGTTCAAAATACGATTCAACAGCCGCTCGCTCCACGTCGAACATAAAGACTATGCCCACGGCTCCTGCTCTACCAGCATCCAGGAGTTCCTCTTTGATTATACCATCGGCAAACCCAGGTCGGTCGTAGTAGCGGAACATGTCGGTGCTGAGATCGGTAGTTTTGAAGAGACTTTGGAGAAATATCATCTGGTACGCGATGCTTCGTTTTGGAAAGTCTCTGAGGACTATGTTTCCTTTCGCATTCTGTTCTGCGATAGGTACAGTGCTCGGAAGATACACTAGTGAGCCTCTCTGATCTGAGCATGGCTTAGAGAAAGGCACAGCCCCGGCAATTGGTACGACCACATGTCCTTCAGTTCCTGAGATTCTCAGAGTTCCGGCATCCTTCAGCGAAGCACTGTCGGAGGTTTGCCAACGTAGTATGTCGTATTCGTCAGTCCTTATGGACAGCCCCGGTATCTCACGAAGTTCGCGTTCTAGCCAGTCGATCAATTCATTGTGGGCTTGGTTCCCTGTTGTGCGTGGTCCAGCGGCCCCGATCCGGTGTAAAATCCGTTGGAACTCGTCCTCGTCGGGAAATATCGCTTCATTGATGCATTTGTCGCTCGCAGATGTTCTCAATGTTGCAACCCGCAACGATTTGATACATTCGATAACGGCGACGAACGGTGCGCTGACGGTAAGAAGTAGCGGGGAGAAAAGCTTAAACCGTCGAGCAAGCAAAACAAGTAGAACTGACACGCCGGTCGATTTGCAGATCTTCATGAACTGATCGGATTGAATGTAGTTCGGCAGCCGCCTCACATAATGGTCTAATTGCAGCTTCATGTCGATGCGCTAAATTGACTCTTCGAGATGGCAGAAAACTCGTTTCATGATACTAGCGACCAACATAAGGAGAGGATCGCTATTTGAACAAGAAGACCAATCGTGGTCTTATTTGGACCGAGGCAGGTGAGAAATGGCGTTTGGGCCCTGACTTTAGCGTGACCCGGTTCCGGTTCCCAATTACCAACTTAGTCCATTTCGCTCACAACATGGACTTTCAACACCTGCACATCACTGCATCTTCTCCACCAGCCTGAGACAAAATACTGTAATATTGCTGATTGATCACCTTCGGGCACTTGATACAATTCTTCCACCATGCAGAACACTTCGCGGAGAAGGCCACCCGGCTCGGCTTGCCAAGCATGCCGTCATCTTAAGGTGCAAACTACTCATCTTTTGTGCAGTAGCACTTTCTGACACTCGGAGTAGATGAGGTGCGTGAGAACATCGCCGTCAACGTGCGAAAGATGCACCCGGAATGGTCGACAGTGCGATGTCATGCACTCTCCTCATGCGATGTTAAGCCGCAGAACATCAGTTCCGGCTCGTCCGGCTCGCTACACCCACCAACCAATTACACCAAGTAGCGCTTCCGATCACTGCCTGCCACCACCCTGGTCTTCGCATTCGCAGGCCATTGAGTCTGCTGCAAACCTCGCGCTTCCCAGTATCTACTCCACATCGCCGCTCGAAAATCACATCAACGATAGTAATAATCATGGGCCTGCTCGGGCGGAGCTCTCAGGTCGACAAGATGAGTTTCTTTCAAATAACGACACGATACAAATGATTGAAATGTAACACACGTCTTTCTAGATCGCAGGATCATATGACTGACGTCCATTGCATAGATTCAAAGAGAAGCTACTCCCTACCGCACTCATCTTGCGCCCTGCAGACTTCGCAAACGGCCAGACGCTCATAGAAACCTCGCCAGATCTTGTGGCGTGCATTGTGTTCGTCACATCTAGATATGTTCCCGGTTATGCTTCTCTAAGGAGTGCCCTGAGTAAATCACTATCGGATTTCATGAAACGTGTCTTCGATTCGCCTGCTCGCGCCAGCCCAGCGCAGCAAATGACGAATCTCACTGGTCTCATCATTCTCTACACATTTACACGCTCTAACGCTATTGAGCAAAAACCAGAGGTTGACACAGGGCCTATAATATCATTCTGGACCGTCAAGGCCACCTGCGAAACATATGCCGGTCTCATTGGGGCGCATCGATCAGTCAATACTTTAACGGAATATCTCCAATCTGACATAAGCCTCTCTCGAAACGATGAGCACGTACAGCGCTATCTGTGTTGGGTTTGGCTTTTTTCCAACAGCCATCAGTGAGTTCTTGACATGCATCACAGCCTTCATGCTTACTGAGTATCAGCACGTCGATTGCAACAGGAACACCCCCAACACTCAGAGCAGATGCAGCAATCAGAGCAGCCCCATTGGTTCTAGAGAGCCTCAGAGACAATCCTATGGTTAGGTGTATAGTTGCTGAGGCCAAATTGTGTCTGATCTGGTACGAGGTAAGCGACTCAATGTGTGACCATCCAGCTGATGGTACTGATCATGGAGTAGCTTGGCGAACGAGATCATAGGATCAAAGAATGGTGGTGTGTAGCGAGCTCAAACGATCCTTTGAGGTCCGATTCAGAGCCACTGAACTTCGTCGATGTCGATAATGCAATTAGCGAGTGTAAGAAGACTGCGTGGTTGACTTATGATAGAGGTGTGTTTAGAAGGATCAAGCATTGATTGTCGAATGAGCACATTACTAACAAATCTTTCAAGAGAGAGAAGGGGTTCTCACGAACTCTAACACAGATTACTATCTTCGCCACAGCAAGTTTTGCTTGGATACATATTTCATCCAGCATATTCACACTGCGGACTTTGGAAGCCAGGACATGGAAGCCATCAAGCGCTGTGTAATCTCAGCGCTTGACGTCCTGGATCTATCACACGGTGTTGGCCCCGCATTGCGAGAACAACTCCGCTACCTTCCTGGTTTCTTGTTCGTCATGCTCTCATACTGCGCTTCATTCGTCCTCAGAGCATTCCGGGTATTTCCAAACCTTGTACCCGATGCCGAAGCAGCCATCGAGACCGTGAGACACCTCGCCTCGTTCATGGTGGAACTGGGTAGTCACGGCGCCCTTGCAGCTGGCCGGTCGTTGAAGCAACAATTGGCCGCGATGCCGGCGGCAACACACATAGAAGAACAAGCACAGCAGCCTGGGTGGATGTCATTGCGGCCTTCACACGATTTCATCGACAATGGACAAGACTGGATCCAAGATTTCTTTGTGCAGAATTTTCTCGAATCGAGCTACGACTTCTCAGCTTGAATGAAAGACACATCCAAAACATCTCGAAAACGGCTCGAGACAAAAGTCGAGACATAAACCAAAGCGAAACATGCGATCAGATAGTCTTGCGCTCGATCACCTTATCAACCTTTCGCTTGAGTACATCAAGCTCAGCGAGGGCGACTAAGGAATGTCAAGTTCGGGATGGTGAGGATTAGCACTTAGCTCCACACTTTCCCCGCATTCTGAATTTCCCCGGATTCGGTCTAATACGCCAGAACCGGCTCCTTCGAGGCGCTAAAATTGCCAGCCGGTTCCGGCTCCGAGCCGGGTTGATCTGCTCTGGTGGAAATAGAGTTCAGAAATAGGGGTGGATTCTCAAAGCCGACAGCGGCCACATGCTGCAAATGTGTGCGCTTGCAGTACATCGAAGGATATAATTAAGCTACTAATATGTTGCGCGAGTGTCCCAATGCTGGGTTGCACTGGGCACCACGTGCTTACTTCCAACGTTCCAAATTTCGCGAGGCCTTGATGGCAGAGGAAGGATAGTCCCAGTTCTGGCTGAGGACCTTAAGAAGAGACTGTGCTATATCGAAGGGATCAATGGCCATTATTCGCTTCCTAATCAATTGCGCTAGTGATGTCTGAGCATACGGATAGGGTATGCGGTAAGTTTCGGACGAATCTCGCGAACTGTGGTCTACAATAATGGCACCTGATAGTAAAGGGTATGATGTAATGGCGAGATGGCGCGATGTAGCTTTACGCAGATTTCTTTCATAGGGATGGCGTAGCGTCCTTTAGCGTCGAAAGAGTGCATGAAAGATTTGGGATAGAACGACGACTGCAGGCTGCACTCTGAGAAAGCAATACAAGGGCTGCGAGTCCAGAAAGCCTCTAAAGAAAGTACTCCAACAGTAAGCTCGATGATCTCGCATGTCGGTCAATTGTGGCACCAGAAATTCAGCCGCATTAGCTTCTTGCAGGTTTCGATTCTTGATTATCTACTATCTACCATGTCTATCGCCTCCTTCGAGGCTTATACATTTCCTCCATTTCACTCGTCAGATCCAGATCCAAAGTCGGACTGGTTTCATTCCTTGTCATTCACCTCTTCTAGGCCTTTCCGTCAACTACTCTAGCACGAACAGCCGCAAGATGGGCATCCAATACCACAATCTGTGCCCTTAGTCGCCTCGGGACGGCAGTCATAGTCCCACTTGCACCGCCGCCACGGACCAGAAC